>JAQMYM010000016.1:11781662-11793690 GCA_030014255.1 Parauchenoglanis ngamensis
TCCTGCACTCCACACACTGAACAAGCTGAATGTTTGCCATAGTAAATGTTTAACGTACCTTAGTTGAAGTTTTGTTGGTAATATTTTCAGCAGATTCGCCATGAATGGCCTCTGCTTGCAGCGTTTAAACAAGGAGAAAAATGAAAAAGAGAAAAACTTTTCCAGAAAAATATTTCTCCAAAGAGAAAGAAGAAAAAAGAAAATGTAACAGAAGAAAAAAAGTAAAAAACACTGCAAAAAATAAAATAATAATGCAAAATTACTAATGAAAAAACAGAAAAAACACGTATAGCACCCCAACAGCGGCAAAAACTCCCGGCAAACAATGTAGGTAAAAGAGTCACTGATTTTCACATTAAATTGTCACTTATCTGAATTCAAGTTGCAAAAAAGAAGTGAAAATAGAGAAAAATTCCAAATTTCTACTCCACTGAGTAACACTAACACATAATGTATTAATTCAATATATAATAAATTAGATATAAAAACAGTATAATCATCAGCATTAAGAAGATATCGCTTTATGTGTAGCTTACTGATAGATTATTCACCTTTGTAGCCATTCCAGGTTCAATAAAATATTTATATTTTACATAAAAATGACAACATTTACAGACAAATAATATGTATTATATTTGCAATTGCAAAGTATAGCAAAGTCATTTATATTAAAATTACATTTATGGTATTTGGCAGACACCCTTATTCAGAGTGACTTACAAAAGTGCTTTGAAGTCTCTAACAATAAATACATCCTCATACTGGTGCAGTACATCAAAGACTAGGTCATTTTAGCAATGTGAGATGCGAAGGACAGTTGATTCTTCATGGTTACCCCAAGGTTGTGGCCAGTGACTGAGGATGCGAACTGAGAGTTGGTCATGATTACTCTATCTAAACTCCCTGTAACTCATATCTATATTATCTCAGTTGGAACAGCTGAGTCACTGGCTGTCTTCAAGTGAAGAACCACCCCATCACTAAACCTAGGAAAAAAAGAGTAGAACTTGACGACAAGGATGTCTCTGCTACCAGCAAGTCTAGTTTTTCTTGTTACTAATTTGTATGCCAGAAATACCCTTTAAATATACTTAAAGAAAAATGATTTCAGACATTTGACCTTGATATAATCTTGAAGCCCTTTGGATCAATTCGAAAATCTAATCAGTTCATTCACTGGTTAAAAATTATGGTAAGTCTTTCTGGATAAGTATGCCTGTCAAATGCCGCAAATGTGAATGTGAATGTAATTATCTTAACTGGATTTAATATTATACTGAGCTGCCAGGCTATAGCTAGCAAACACACTGTCTCCCTCTCCATTTAAACCCAATCTATGATAGAAAAACAAATTAGTGACACTTTATCAAAGAAATACAAGCTTACTATGGAAAATGCCTAATCACTCAGTGAGCATCCTTCAAACCAGTCTCTCCAATCTCATCTCCTAAGGTAAAAGTCCCTCACTGTGTTGGATGACAGGCCTCATCTTCATGCTTTACTCCACTGATTACTATCCACTCAAACATCTGTGGTGAAATAATCCCTGATTAATGAATTCAATGTGTTTTATAGAGTTGGCTAAATTTACCATTTTTTGATTAGGTAATTCAAAATTACATATTTGCTCACTGCTGTGTTCTACAGTGTAAGCAATGGTGTGTGGATAACACATAATTGCATCAAGATCATTTACAAACTGAATCAATTTAGCATAACCCATTCAGTGTGGCATTTAACAATACAGTAACTTGATCAGAACATGACATTCACTGCATGAGGAATGCACACCTAGCTAGCAAAGCGTTGAACATCTACTTTAAGCAGACTGTTTTTACCACTGCATAGTAAAATACTACCTCCATATTTACCCATGTTCTCTGTGGGCACACAGATAATTATTTATGATACAGGCATTAAGCAAATTATGCCCCATCAGGGTGACATCTCATGGGTTTTCCTAGACCTCCACACATATGTATATATAAGTCTTGTTCATTAGTCAATAGACAACAAAATGGACAAAAAAAGCATTAAGTGTGAAATGTGATTGCTCAGGAAATTACATCATTACAATGCTATTTAGTTTTATGACCCAATTAATGACAGGAAAGTAAACAGAAACTTACCCCTGCTGTGGCACTTTGTTTGCTCTCTCAATTTGGACACCTGCAGAGTGCAGATGTACTCACATACACTGAAATTTCCAAAGAACTAAAGAATACTACTTTTTACAAGTGCTTGAAAATATTTTATTGAATGCCTGGCCTATTCATGACCTGTATGGGCATTTAAAGTCACAGTTGCTCTTCTGTTTTCCTTACAAATCCGACTAATGCCTAAGCATCAGTCACTGAATTTGCATTTTCAGGCACAAATTTCATCTCATGTCTTTCCTATGGATCTAAAAGCCGATTTAGTCTCTGTTCATACTGAAAACAAGTTGAGTCTTAGATTTGCCAGCAATGCTTAAAATAAAGTCTTAGCAGGTGGAAAGGAAAAACAGAATTTTATTACAACAACTTTATCATAGATTGGTGGACATGAGCTATGAATGCTAACAGGATAAATGATAAAACTAAATATATTGGTTGGACTAATATGTCAGATATTACACCATTTCAATTTGCCCCACCAAGATCCTGCAAGATTTTGACCTGCTGATGATACAGTTGAGTTGCATGCATCAATAGTATATACATTCTGGCAGCTGCAAGTTTGAAGAGAATGTAAGCCGAAGAGTTTTTCTCTCCCTTAGATGTGCTCCAAGCAACAGTACAAGTACAGCAAGGCAAAAGTTTGTTGTGCTTGAGATTTAATAATCCTAACCCTAATTAGCAACTCCTTCATTTTTTGATGAACAGAGATCCCAGGCCCACCTTTTTGTTTTCGACTGGCTCACATATTCCCAGGTAAAAGTTCACAGAGGTAATGCCTTTGCAAAGTGAAAGTAACTGCCACGAGAAACAAGTGCAGCTTTTAAGCTCACCATTAATTACCCTTCATGGAATTGGCTTTTCTGCCACTTTTATGAATTTTCAATGTGTGCCCTCTGCTTTAGCTGTAAAACAGAAAAGCTCAGTTTTCAGGTGTCTCCCATATCACCATACCAAGGGGTCAAAAAGTGCAAGTGCTATGTGTAAAACCATGGATGTTGGCACCTTTGCAATCTTTGAAAAATACCATCAGTTCCTCACTGTGAGAAAACTGTGAGAAGATGAACCTCTGTGCAGGTAAAGTAACATGAGCTAGACATAGCACAACACATAATAATGGGCTGAATAACAGGTTGTTTCATACGGAAAATGCATGACTGTTTTGGTTCACCTTATGACATTAGTAATTGACTCTGCCATGTATTGTAGTACACACCATTAGTTCGATTGCCACACAAGAACAGGGTTTTACATGAGTATCCGCTTATAACTTCTCACTAACTCCAAGTACTCTGATTTGACACAGTGATTAATAGTGATAGAACAAATCTCAACACTGCACTGAGCAGACATACAGATTCCCTCAAACACACAGGCATTCATATAAACACTCTGCCATACTCTTTCTTTTGTTCTTGCTCAGAAAATTTCGAGCAAACATGAACAAAGACACAAAGGTGGGCTTACAAAGGAATACACACACACACACCAACAACAACCCCAATCTCTAACATGCTGTATGTACTCCACCACATCCTCTATGTACTGTATACATTAAAGGACATATCAAAGCTCGATTTATTGCATATATAACAAACTTGTGATATTAGTGTTACAGCACTGGCTACTTAAGCCCTCCCTGATAAAAGGACATCAATTGTAAGATTTGTTTTTGGCACACACATCAGATTATTTGCTGTTAACCCATGTCTTAAGGCAGATCATTTTGGACATTTGTGGGACCAAGTGCAACAGCACAATGCTATGAAAAAGCAAGGCTGTGGCTGATTTCTTTTTAGCCCAGACTGTAGATGCAGCCTATCAGTGACAGTCATTTCAGGTGAAATGCCCCCTAGAGTTGATCTTTAATTGCACAGATGGTTTCCAGCTATAACATCAGCAGCAGTGATTGAGAAATATAACCCAAATAAACAAATACTGTAGGACAAAATATTATTTTTGATAATTTATTTATTGAGGAAAATGTTCCAATATTACATAAATGTGAGCAGCAAAATGTGTGATCCTTTGCTTTCAGACCCTCTTGTGCAGCAGTAACTGCAACTAAATGTTTACAGTCCTGCACATCGGCTTAGAGGAATTTTAGCCCTTTTTTATTTTTTTCCTCTGTACAGAACAGGTTCAAATCTGGGAAGTTGGTGGGTTTCCTCACATAAAAAGCTTACACAACATTTGTAATGAATTAAGGTCAGGACTTTGACTTGGCCATTCCAAGACATTAATTTTATTATTTTTTAACCATTCTTTGGTAAAAAAAAAAATGAGTTGTGCTTAGGATTGCTGTCTTGCTGCATGACCCACTTTCTCCTGAGATTCAGTTCACAAGCAGATATCCTGACATTTTCCTTTAGAATTTGCTGGTATAATTCAGAATTCGTTGTTCCATCAATTATGGCAAGCCATCATGGCCCAGATGCAGCAGAATAGGTCCAATACATGATACTACCACCTCCATGTTTCATAGATGGGTTAAGGTTCTTCTGCTTGAATGTAGTGTTTTCCTTTCTCCAAACACTTTTCATTTACAACAAAAAAGTTCTATTTTGGCCTCATTCATCCACAAAAATTTTCCATTAGCCTTCTGGCTTGTCCACGTGATCTTTAGCAAACAGACAGGCAGCAATGTTCTTTTTGGAACACAGTAGCTTTCTCCTTGAAACCCTGACATGCACATCATTGTTGTTCAGTGTTCTCCCAATGGTGGATTCATGAACATTACCATTAAGTGATGTGTACCCTGGGTTCCTTTGAGATTTTCATCACATTGACTGAAAAAACCTGACTCTACTTTCATCTTAAAATAATCTGCTAATCCTAGACCTACTTTTGCCACTCACTTGTATGAAAATCTGATGTTTTAGGTCAAATTTATGCATAAATTCAGAAAATTCTAAAGGGTTCACAAACTTTCAAGCACCACTGTACTTAGTTTATTTATGCAATGTATATACAGTATATTTATAGGATATTTTTAAGTCAGTCAGAATTCTATGCCTAAATCAAATCAAACTCCAAATCATAGACAATGAAACCCAGTCATGGTAGTCATAGAATTTGTGACTTAAATTTGTTAATGTACAACAATTTAAGGTTAAATGAAACACAAACCTGTATCGCTCTCTGCGTCTACCCCCATGATCTGATGCAAGGTTGAACCAACAAATGGCGTGTTTGCTGATCTCTTCTTCAGTAGCATTGCTGCTTACCTTGCAGTTTTGCACAGCTCCTGATTCAAGCATCAGTATATTAATACAGCTGCATACAAAAGTTTTGGCACCCCTCAATAAATTGCATATTTTGTTGATTTATGAAGTGAAAAGAAGTAAACACAACCTCTGCAGCAAACCATATTAATAACTAAATTTTTGGAAATGTTACAAACAGTTACCTTATATTCGATGGACTTATCGAATATAAGGTAACTGTTTGTAACATTTCCAAAAAATAGAATAAAATTGTAACTGCGGCTTGTGAAAATTTTGGATACCCTACTATTTCACTAGTTAGACCACCCTTTTGGCTGGTCTCTTTTCAGCTTCAGTTTCTTGACTGACAATGTCACATTTGCTTCCAGAATTTGCTGATATTTACTGTAACCATTTTTCCATACACCTGTGCATTGTTTCCTGTGCCACCAGCTGCTGCACAGCTCCAAAGCATAATAGATCCATCCACATGTTTAATAGTGTCAAGGCATTTTCATCAAATGCTATTCCTTTTTTTTCTCTCCAAATATACCTTTGTTGAATGTGACCAAAGCACAAAATGCATCTGGCTTTTCTTGATGTTGTTTTGCATACATCAGACATTGACTTATGTGATGAGGTTACAGGTAAGGTTTCCTTCTGATGACACAGATCATATAGGTTCATGCTGTCATTTGAGGATTTTGTTTTGCCTTTATGCAAGGATACAGACAGACCTATCTGAGACCCTGTTCACACCTGACATTAGCATGCATCCTGGGTAATCAGGTCACAAGTGGTCATCTCTAAATACAGGTGTGTATGGGATCAAATGCGTCTCGAAGATGCACTATGATCCAATCACTCAGACCACATACGGACACATTCTTTTAGCAGTATGTATGCAAATGTGTCCTGAGCCACATAGAAAGACCAACTGATGTCCTCTGTGTAAGCAGAGGCACATACTCATTTGTACATCAACAGTATCGTATTAAAGTGCGACAACACACCAAGGAATCCATCCTGTATTGTTTTGATTTCTTCTTCTTTTTCTTCTTCTTCTTTTAGTTTCCAGCAGACTACGCATGAGTGCATTGCTGCCTCCCGCCTGTTCAAAATAACAATGCATTTGGTCTTTTGGTTCAGAGGTGTTCACTTCTGTGTAATTTAGTCAGGGTGCCCAGACTTTTGCATACAACTGTACATATTATCATCACAAATTTATAGGGCAAAAAGAGAAAATGGTAATTGACCCAAGTGATACATATAGATAAGAAGCCCCTTTGTGTTCATCACACTGAATTTTAGCTTTAGGTTGGCCCCCCTCCAGGAGATACTTCTGCTTAACATTGTCACTGAATATGT
This sequence comes from Parauchenoglanis ngamensis, assembly GCA_030014255.1. Classification (NCBI taxonomy): domain Eukaryota; kingdom Metazoa; phylum Chordata; class Actinopteri; order Siluriformes; family Auchenoglanididae; genus Parauchenoglanis; species Parauchenoglanis ngamensis. Next base: position 11,788,393 of record JAQMYM010000016.1, read on the forward strand.
GAGCCAAGATATTCCAGGTCATCTTCTTGACATCTTGACCTCCCAGCGCTGATAGAATTTTTATCTGTTAGAAAGGGAAAAACAATTTAGTAACCCATTGTGTCATTGATGTGAAGGACTGCCAGGTTCTTTCATTTCATTGATGCATGCAAAGACTACGTGGATGCTAATAACTTGTTCATGTAATTATCCTAGTGAAATAGGAAATAAATAACACTAACACTTTAGGGTAACTATGTGAGACAGAATATAGACAACATTTATCACAATATAAAAATGCTGGCAATTATAGACTTGTGCATAGTATTTCTGTAAATGTTTAGGTTGGGGTATGTAAATTGCATTGATATCTGCAACAAAGATGAAATGTTATTGAATACCAGGTTATTTTTTTTATCCAGCATTTGTGGCTTCAGCAAGCCAGGCTTCAAAATGTTCTACATCCTCAATGGTGTCCAGTGGGAAGTTCAAGTCCTCTGGTATGTAAAAAAAACCATGGAGTTCTGTATTTCCATCCAGTTTAGTGTTCAAGTCATTCAGCATTCCCAATATTTTGGTTTGTTCATGCTTAACCTGCTCCATGAGTGTCAACATATGGAGCTGAGCAGCTATAGAGTTGAAAAAGTAAATAATTAAAATGGTTCAAAATCAGATTCGGTTTTTTTTTAGCAAATATATTGCAGTTTCACACAATTAAATATTCTTATTTAAAATCATAAATGGAAGCTGAATTGTTTGAGCACAGTATACAGATAAGGAGGCAAGAGACCCAAACAGACTAAAGGACTAAAATACTGTTGCATTGCTTTCTTATGCAAAGATGAGGTAAGGCCTTAATCCCACTGGACCACTATCAGCAAGTAGTCAAGCAGCAATCTCTATAATGTAAGAAACCGTTAAGCAAAGTGAACACACCAACATGTCTACAAAAGTCAACTCACAATTTCATTAAAAAATAAGTCTTGGAAGCTACTGAAGATAAAATGTTAATTAATACATTAATGCAGGTCATTCAGGCTGCACTCTTCCTTAAATACCCACCAGTGCATACAATCTGTCCAATTCCTGGTCTTACTGTACAAGTTGGATGAAAAATTTGACCCTCCCAACTGCTTGAGTTCATTTCAGGACAGAATTTAACTGATGCAGGAGGAACCAGTTTTAGACAAGTCATTTTAGAGGCCATGGTAAGAGGCTTGACTGGAGGAGCCACGGTTTGTGTTGATGATAGAGTTCTTTGTTTCTTCAGAGTGGTTCTTGACTCAACATCAGAGACTCCAAGATAATGACTACAAGAATAATGTAGCACAAATGTCTATTATCATGTCAATACCATTATTTTTACATTTAAAAAAGTTTCTGAAACCAACATTGGCTTGGGTTTTGCTTCCATATCCTCTCCTTCATCTGACTGCATGTCAGAAGTGCTGCAGGATAAGGATTTCAAAGCATGATGTGCTGCTACATAGTTGTCTGAAACATAAATATTGAAAGAATTTAAAATCTCCCGCACTTCTTTTAATTATAACTACTACTGAATCAAATTACTGAAAATCCACTGAGAGGGACTCACTCATTTGGCTGGTGATATTATTAGATGTGGTTACAGAAAGAATGACTATTTGTGTTGCTTTAAATAAGTTTGCATGATTGTTTTATTTTTAGCCAGTTATCACTACAGTCAAACATGCCATAGGTCTTTAGGACAGTGCAATTATAGCAGTTCCAGTCCTCGCCAGGTGTCTCTCGTCGTTGAACTGCTCTTTCCATACATTTGCCCATAATATATATTATATATATAATATTATAATTTGGACAAATTGTCTCTCCAGCATTATACCACTCAGGTGGCACAACTGCAATGTTTTCCATTCCTGAGAGTTTAACAATGTGGAACACTCAGCAATAAAAACATAAATGGTGGTATTAGTTCTACAAATAATAGTTAGCATTCTGTAACAGATTTACGAACATTAATCCTGACTGGGGCAATATAAATTTAAGATTCTCTGGTACACATCCTGATTAGTTATGGCAATGATGGAAGACTATAACAAAACACCTGAGACTTATTATAGGCCACACTGAACAGCATCTTTTCATATTATACAAATTTTAAATTTAAAACTACATTAAAAATAACTAAATAATTTAATGTTTAATAAATAATTTAATAAATAAAAATAATTAAAACATCCCATGCCTGCTTTGTTTCTTATATGGGATTCAACATGATATACAAGCTATCCCTGACTATGAAAATGAAGACATTTCACATTGCAATAGTGTCTGTGTGTGTAGGACAAAGAACATATAGATTCTTAGCGCATAATGCATGTAGTAGGGGTGTCATGCAATGTCACTATCCATATCTGTAACTGTTTAGTGCTCTAAAATATAACAAAATAGATGTTAGCCCAAGCAACAGTAAAATTATTGTGGTTGCTACTTAATAATTAGCACTTCCTCCATTTTGACTGAACGGAGATCCTAGTCCAACCTTGTTTTCTACTGGCTCACATGATCGAGGTTTACAAGTTCCCAGGTAAAATTTCACTGAGATAATGCTTTTGAAAATTAAAATTTACTGCTACTCGTAACAAATGTGTCTTTCACACTCACCATCAATTCCCCTTCAGTGAATTGCCTTTTCTGCCAATTCTGCCAATGTTCAATGTCTACCCTCTGCTTTAGCTGAAAAAGCAAAAAAAAAGCTCAGTTTTCAGGTGGCTTCCATATCACCATATCAAGATGTCAAAAAGTGTAAATTCTATGTCTAACACCTTAGATTTTGGCACCTCTGTGATCTTTATGACTGAAAAATACCATCAGTTTCTCACTGCGAGAAAACTGTGAGAATTCAAACCCCTTTGCAAATAAAGTAGGTATACCATAACATATCATAAGATAACTGTCACGATTGCGGGGTTGGTGAGAACACATGCACAGGACAGGAGATTTCATTGTGAAACTCATAGCGAGTTTATTATATACAATATATACAATATAAGGCAGAGGTACAAACAAACAGCAGGCAATAGGGAAATCCAATAAACAAGCAGGGGTCGAGCGATCAGCAGAAAGAGTCCAAAGGGTAAATCCAAATAACAGAAGTCAAAAACCAAAACAGAGTCAAAGCACAGTAATGAAACACGGGTATTCAAAAACGCTTGGCTAGACAACACGGAGGAAAATCTATAATGCTTCACAAAGCCAAAGTGCAAATGCAATCCTTTTAATACATGGCACAATTAGTCCATGAATGAGAGCCACCTGCTCCCCGCTGATTGGCCTACTAGCTGGGAGCAGGCGCTCATGGGAACTGTAGTCCATGTAGTTCGGGTGTTCTCCGTTCAAATGCGGAAGCGCGTGCTTTCGCAACGGAAATGAAGCGCCCCCTGCGCATGTGGCCAAGATTTCACTGCGCGCTGAGCGCGGAACAAGAAGCCGGGTATGACAATAACTAGAAGGGCTCTTGGAGAGCACAGACTTCCACCAAGGACAGTAGTTGAGATATCTATGATATGCAAACCTACAACTGCAATTTATTTAATAGAATTTATATGTTCTTCTATTTGGATATGTTTGTCCCTATTTAACTTTACCACTGTCTTCTGGATTTTAAGATGAATGGCATTGTCAAGCACAGACCACAGCCAACATCAAATGCTATATATCACTATGTTCGCAAAAGTGAAATTAAATTCATGGATCCAACCAATGACTTGAAACCACTCCAAAATTTAATGGGTTCATCTTTGACCAACATCGTGCCACCAAGTTTCATGGAAATTTGTTTGGTAGGTTTTGTGCAATCCTGCTTGCAGGCAAACAGAAAAACAACCTGCAGTGAAACCATAACCTCTTTTGCAGAGGTAATTATGGGCTGAATAACAGGATCTTTCATAGGAAAAATTACATGACTGCTATGGTTCTGTTTATGACACAGCACAAACAGATAGGTGTCAGATAGCAACTCTTTGTCTGCATACCTGTGTTAGGAGGATGATTTGGGAGGGGGGTTTGGGAGGGGGGTGGATTTGGGAGGATGATTTGGGAGGGGGATGTTTTTGAAAATGGTGGCACAGTTCGCACCCAATGTGTTGACAATGCAAAATGTGTATTTAGCTTAATGGTGGGGGCTATGTCTCTAAAAAGTGTCGACCAAAGCCAGCCTGAATGACTCCCTTTAGCATATAAAGTCTAAAGAAGCCTTCAGTTTGTTTTTTTTTATCATTCAAGACATGTTGACAAGGTCGTGGACAAGGAGACGAAGATGGAATCATTTACATCAAGTAAGATTTTGTGTAATTTATTTCATTGCGAGTAGCATACCGATTTTTTTTTTGATTGAACAGATTCTGACATTTGTTTTGTAGAATTGCAAAAGCTGGAAGAAAGGTGTATGTCGAAGACTGCGTCATTTGCAACAGGAGATGTTTGTAAGAAGAGGCTTGATTTCACACCCGTCGCTGATGGATTAATTAACTCTGAAATAACATTCGCACCAAAAAAGAGAAAACCCGAAACTTTGGGGTGTTTTCTTCCAAATGCAACGGATGCTGTGGAATACACTCCTTTAGCAGGGGTTGTCAAAAGTGATTTCAGCAACAGGCCATATATTTTGTGTCTGTCATTTGAACAGTGTGTTGTGGGGATGTCAGATAACAACTCTTTGTCTGCTTACCTGTGTGAGATGAAGATTGGGGGTGTTGTTTTTTGAAAACGGTGGCACAGTTAGCACCCAATGTGTTGACAATGCAAATGAGTATTTAACTTAATGGGGGCTATGTCTCTAAAAAGTCTCGACCAAAGCCAGCCTGAATGAGCCTTTAGTATATAAAGTCTAAAGAGGCCTTCAGTTTTTTTTTTATCATCCAAGACGTGTTGACAAGGAGACGAAGATGGTATCATTTACATCAAGTAAGATTTTGTGTAATTTATTTCATTGCGAGTAGCATACCGATGTTTTTAGATTGTCTGATGGTTTTGTTTTGTTTAACAGGCTGCCTGTTTATTTCTTAGGTGATACCTCTAATGCGAATTGTCCGATTGATGGGCTCGATCATCTTTGTAAGTTACCTCTGGTTTAATACGATTACATATATTTGGAAAAAAAAATTTGTTTCGCCACTACACGGGGTGTTTTGTTAACTAATGTATGTGTGTGTGTGTGTGTGTGTGTGTTATCCACAGTGACTGGTGAGATTATCACACCGCTTGTGTCTAACGAGAGTTTGTTTGAATATTCACAACTTCTTGGTGAGTGAACGCATTTTCCACGCATACCCTTTTAAT
>JAQMYM010000016.1:11793790-11807738 GCA_030014255.1 Parauchenoglanis ngamensis
ATCAATGCTTTATCTAAGGAGACAACTAGGTTTGAGATGAAATCTGCGAATTCACACAGGAATTCAGAATATGGCCCAGAAAATATTTCATGGATGGCAGCATCTTAGTGGCGATGTAAAACTCACTTGACTGTAGACCGTGTTCCAGCAGTTCATTACAGGCCTGTGCCTTGACGTTCTGGGGTTGTTACTGACCATCTGAACCAATTTCCTCTCAGCTGAGGGTTATCTTCCAGATGTTTGTAAAGTTGCTATACCTCCGATTAACTTGTACTTGTCAAATAAACCCTTTTTATGTTGTGATTAGAGTAGCTACCAGCTGTAGTTAATCATGATCACTAACAGGAAGGTAAGAGGTCTGGGCAAGTTAAAAGACATTTTGGAACTTTCAGCACCACTCAATTAATAATCTATGTGTGTGTATGTATATTTTTGTCACTACATGTATAATTTTGATCTTATGTTGTTTTCAGAAAACCCAAAAAATATTAAAAATTGCACACGAATTTCTTTTTTTTCTATTAAGGCTGTATGTTGTGCAATCATTCTTCCCCAGAAAAAGAACAGTTCAAAGAAATCACTGAAAGCTCAAAATTGCTTTAACATTCATGTCCATGATGAGTGTATGTAAACTTCTGACCTCAACTGTAAATTTGCATGATTGTTTTTAATTTTAGCCAGTTAAACCTACAGCCAAACATACCATAAGTCTTAAGGACAGTGCAATTATAACAGTCCCAATCCTCGCCAGGTGTCTCTCGTCATTGAACTGCTCTTTCCATACATTTGTCCGTTTTATAATTTGGCCAAATTGTCTCTCCAGCATTATACCTCTCAGATGGCACAACTGCAATGTTTTCCATTCCTGAGAATTTAACAATGTGGAACACTCTGCAATAAAAACATAAATGGTGGTATTAGTTCTACAAATAATGTTTAGCATTCTGTAACAGATTTACATACATCAATCCTGTCAGGAGAAATATAAATTTAAGACTCTCTGGTACACATCCTGATCAGTTATGGCAATGATGGAAGACCATTACAAAGCACCTGAAATTGTTTCAATCATTCATTGTTTGAAATCATTCATATTATACACACACTTATTAAAGAAAAAAAACTTTACTGGTATAAAAATAAATAAATAAATAAATAAATGTTTAGGAAACAACAAGAAAGTTTTAAATGTTCATTTAAAAATAAATTTTATTAATTAATTAACTCAATATCTAATAAGTAATTTAATAAATAGCAATAATTAAAAACATCCCATGTCTGCTCTGTTTCTTGTACGGTATTCAACATGTTATATGACAAGATATTCTTGACGATGAAAATTAATAAGTTTCACATTTAAATAAAAACCTATGAACCTATGTGTCTCTGTCTGTATGTAGGACAAAGAACATGCAGAATCTTTGGATAGATTAATGCATGTAGCAGGGATATCATGTAGTGTCTCTATCCATATCTGTATCTATTTAGTGCTCCTAATATCTGTACCAGGATTTGAGTCAGAATTGGGCGCTGCCTAAACCAGGAAGGTTTTTACTATGCCCCCAGAATGTGGAAAATAAATAAATAAATAAATAATATACAAACAAACAAGCAAATAAGTCTGCTGTTTATTTTCCATTAATGAAATAAGTGACAACAAATTTATATGGTGTGGTGCCCATATGCACAATTATCATACAAGTTAATATATTTTAAATTAATTAAATAGACATGCTTAAGCTAAATGGGGTCGCAGCTCCTGCAAAGTGACAGGGGACATTTTAAAAAAGGAAATGTTCAACTGAAATTGTATTTGCACCAGCACCTAACACAGCGAGTACAGGCACAGGCGAAGGCACAGAGGGCCAAATAGCCACTGAGACTACTCAGAACAATGCCACTAAACACTGCAGAGTTAAAAGACCAGAGCAACCCATGGAGAGCAGACACACATCTCGCATGGAAGATCAAGGCTAGAAGAAATACAGTGCTCTACAAGCTTGAGTCTGGAATCCCGCCACAACAGCCAACTGGCAGAGAAAATTGGTGGACAAAGGCGAAAGGAAAAAAGCTCTGACTAATGTATTAATATTTCCTTTGAGCCAAAGTGTGCAGTAAAATTATAATGCTCTACCACCTGTGGGACAAATTGCAATTGTAAATGAAATTATTGACAAGTCTTGAGTTCCTTCAGTGACCGATCCAGTGAATAGATTTTTAGTAACACACCTCTATTAATTGCTAGCAAATCTCATTAGCCAAAACTCTTGCTTTAGCCTTGTATGTTTCATTAATATATGTGGCCAAAAAACACTTTAGAGAAAGAGGCAATTTGACTGACTTGACAGATTCTAGACAGACCAATTATAGACCTATAGCCACAGCCCACTGGCAAACATGTGAGATTATGAACCACTAAGCAGAGATGGTACATTTACATTATTTAGCAGACACCCTTATCCAGAGCAACTTACATACATCTTATTTTATACATGTGAGCAGTGAAGGTTAAGGGCCTTGCTCAAGGGCCCAGCAGTAGCAACTTGGCAGTGCTGGGATTTGAACTCACAACCTTCTGATCACTAGGCCAATGTCTTAACCACTCTACGAATAGAATTCCTGCCTGAAAAGCCTGAAAAGGGTGCAAAAAATGCTCACAACAATACCATTCAATTTTGTGGTAGATATTGAAGTAAGATGTTGATAGGGCTAGATGCAAAGGTACTCTTAAAATTGTGAGTGACTAAAAAAAGGGTGAATTAAAATAATAGGATATTCAGTGCACAACTGATTCTAACACCTAGACTGTATATTTCTTCACATCATTCTGGAGGAGACAGCCTGGCTTTCATAATGTATCACAACCTGATATGGTCAATGTGAAGCCATCATGGCTTAACAATGATAGATGTATTATTAGCAAGCTTTTTCTTCTACTTCCCTAACCCATTAGTGAACCATACAGTAACTTTCCTGGCACTGCAATGCTCTGTTAGGGGGTCAGCATGGAGTCAGTGGCTGAATTGGACTGTATTCATTACCTAGCACTGTGCTCAGGACACAAACGTTGTTTATACTTTCGTGTGCTTTTAAAAGCCCTCCGGGCTCAAACAGCATCCACAAAGCAGGCTCAGTACGAATAGACTGGAGGGGAAATAATTACAACCGACTTCAATGCTATGCAACAGGTAAAAAAAAAAAAGGCACATTGAATAATTACAAAATCAGGATTGACTCAGGCAGCTATTAGGAAAGCATGCAAGCTTCAGTAAATGCCTGCAAGCATGTGAATGCTGCAGACACCTACGTACACTGAGACATTAAAATGTACCACCTTCAGTTGCTTGTATAGGATGTTGTATAACATTTTGCACTCTTCTGCATTATATCCCCAATACATTTTACATAAGGATTATATAATGCAAGGTTCAAAATTGTTCAGCTTTTTATTATTGACCACCTGGAACACTTTTCTCAAGCCTTTTTCTACCCAGTGCACAGGGTAGAGTCATCAGTTTATAGACAATAGTTTGCACTGACTAGTATAGACAGAGCTATAGACAAAACAGTGCACTGTTTTGTTGTTCTGTCTATTTAGTGTGCATTGACCTGCTTGTTTATTGTATTATTTTTGGGTCTCACACTGTCATGTATTTGTACTTGCACACTATGTAACAAACTATGGCATTATGTGTTTCATCATGTATCATGCTTCTAAAGAATGTATGTTATATAGAGGAATGTCAGTAGAAATCCAATTGCCTTGACTTAAATTGAGACTTAATATATATATATATATATATATATATATATATGTATTTTAGAACACAAAGGGAAAAATATGAACTACTCTGCAGTTGTCACATGCCCAGTCTAGGGGAAAAAAATGTCACTGTATGGAACACAAATGGTGTAATATGTCTGCCCCCTTGTGTTTTTTGGAAGACACTGCTGAAAAGCCCATAAATTCTTATTTAAGGAAATTCTTATTCTTATTCTTATTATAGTGTTATCATAATTAGGTATTAAGTGTTAATTATAATTACTCTAAGTGTATCAAGGCATGTTTTAAAGCAATGTAAATGTGGCAGTTCAGAAAAAAGGTCTGAACTAAACTTAATTGAAAAGGAAATTAAAGAAAAACAAGTTGCAACGCAGCATAACATACATGAAGAGACTGAGTTATTCAGAGATTGATTTTTCCAGTATGTTTTCCCATGCAGTGACAATCATCTTACCAATTCAACACCAATATTTAAAACGAAGTTACACTACACAAAGTATGTGTAAAACAATGTGAGAACAACTAAAAGAATGCACCACATAAGGCAGCCGTAGATATGCCAAGTGTTTATTTACTGAAATATACACAACACAGTATGTATTAGTAACATAAACAGGATATAGTAAATTTCCTTTGTCTATTTGCTACAAATGCAAGACACAGCTTTACAATACTAAAGTCATGAAATGTTGACCATTGTTTGCAATTTTACAACACCAAAATATTAAAAAGATATATAAAAAAAGAAACAATTACAAAGGCATCTAGCAGGTGTCCTTAATCTCCATTACACCATACATTAAAGTACATTAAACTTTACACCGCTTTACATGCTTGTTCTTCACACTTGGGTCCTTAAAACGTTTCCCACATTTGGGACATGCGAACGGTTTCTCTCCTGTATGAATCCTAATGTGTGTCCTAAGGTGGCTGTGTTGTTTGAATTTGTTGCCACAAAAATGGCACTGGTATGGTCTCTCACCGGAATGAACCCGCTCATGAATTCTGACATCTGAAACTCGCCTGAAAATCTTTCCGCACAGCTGGCACTGATTTCTCTCCAGAGACTGTAGACGGCTGTCCATTGTGGTGCAAGGCCAGTAAGTCTTATAGTGTATTTGCCTGGACTTATGCACCAGCTGCCCACTTTCTTCATCCAGAAGCCTCTGGGCAAATGAATGGCTATAAGCAGAGACAGTCAATAAACATTAATTGAACATGACACAAACATAGTATTTCAGAATTTAATTAAGTACCACAAATTCTGATCTACGAATGAGGTCAAACTCATGTTTAAATATTTCACTGTGCCCTTTTCAAATCATGAACTGCTTGAATTAAATGCATTTTGTTCATGAAATAGTCTCAAATTTAATGTGCATATCTTCATTTGAATGAATGATCACGACCATTCTGTGATTTAATGTCTATTCCCTGTTATTACTGCATATTAGTATCATTATTATTATTATTGCAAGTTACAGCCTTGAAGCATAACTGACCATTTTGTTTAATTTTAATTCATGGCTTTCTTTGTGTGATTGAGTGAGATTACATTTGTATTCCTCCTAAGTAATACCGGGTACACAACTTTAATCTTTAGGTTTAGTTGGGGTTGCATGTTATGTGCAGCACTGACTGTATGTAGGTCTCACATCTTTGATTCGTCACAACAAGGTCGCATCTTACATGACCCCATTGTTTCACCAGTCAAACAATGCTAGTTACAGTAAAGCAAACAATGGCTGAAAGAAAAAAAAAACATGATTTAGTAGGAAGGGCATCTCTCGGGTGACACAGTGGTGCAGTGGTTAGTACAGTCGCCTCACAGCAAGAAGGTTCTGGGTTTTAACCTGCTGGCCGACTAGGGCCTTTCTGTGTGGAGTTTATATGTTCTCCCCCTGCCTGCGTGGGTTTCCCCACACAGCCCAAAGGCATCAGATTAGGTCAAAATTTCTCATAGGTGTGAATGTGAATGGGTGTTCGTCTATTTGCGTTAGCCCTGCAATAAACTGGTGAGCTGCCCAGGGTGTACCCTTCCTCTCGCTAGAAGTCAGCTAAGAGTACTCCAGCTTTCCCATGACCCTTAACAGATATGTGGTATAGATAATGGATGGAGGGTATATCCCTTGCCACAGATTGGAAACTTTTTCCTTACATATACTGTACATATAAAATTTACCTCTGTGTTCATAAGGACCCGTAGCATACAAGAACGCAACGTCAAGCAGTAAACTGAAGATATGCCCCGGATAATGCCTCCTGCTAACATTATCTGTCATCTCATAGCAGGCAGAACCTGCTTTGTGTTTATTGATGTATCAACTTTAAGACAGAATTTCTTTTTAGATATTATCTAGATAATCAAGCTAGTTTGCTTGCTAATGTCATGAGTATGTTTCAGTAATTTATCAATTCAAATAGTTAAAAGATATACCAAGATCTAGTAACAACAACTAATGAACATTCTTCTAAAGAACAATGTAGAGGTCTAGGTCAGATTGAGTTTAAGTAACAGAGCCAGGGGTAATGGTCATGTGTCCCTGGAAGCACCCATTCTTTGTCACTTTCCATCTCTTTCATTCTTTGCCCATGTTCATAGTGCATGCCAAGAGAGTAGTAACAACAGATGAATCACTGATCAGTTGGTTGGGGCAATAGCTCTCTTTGTGGCAACATTTTTATGTTTCCTTGTATCTTGCAACATTTTGTGCTTGTTTCACAAAAAAAGTTCATTCTTCAAATAAGACATTTATTTATGTTATTAGTAACATTTTTTGCTTGAATCAGCAAGTAAAGTGGGTGTGATTCGCATTCTCTTGTTCTCTTTAATGACATACTTAAGCCCAAACCCAGTGCTTGGATGCGGTCTGCCATAACTAGTACTGTGGCGCAGCAGAACGTTGCTCCATTTGACGCGTTGACAAAAAGAAACATGGGGTGACCTGGCTGTCCTGCAGCAGATAAATATCCTCAAGTTAACAACTTCCTTCTCACTGTGTGAATGGTTGGTGGGTCCTCTACCCCTGTAGATCTGCTTTGACCCAATGGATCTGCTTCTGACATGGGCACATGCAAAAGCTGGAGAATGTGTGGATGAATGTTCATGCAAAAATGAAGGTAGAGCATATGGCTCTTGAGCATCTGGGGTACAGGTGTACTGTCACCAGGAGTTCCATCAGGGGCATGTGGAAAAGCCCCTTGTATGGATGTTTTATTGGTGAAAGACATAGCCACCTATGCCACAGCTTCTTCAAATGCTCAGGGAATATCAGGATGAACTGTTGTGCCACTGGACTTGCCCTGGCAGCCTTTCCCCTTCATAGTGAGTCCAGGAATCTCTAGTTTTATTGCTGAACGCTTTAGCACATTCTGCAGGTCAGCACTCTTCTATGGTATCCATTGTGTTGTGGGATTTGCCATTTTGTCAGGGGAGTACTCAAAGTGGAGTCCTCAAACTCGTTCTCCCCAGGAAGAACGACCTGAGCATCTATAATCATTATACTTGTCTGCAATCTTTTTTTGCTCTACGTTAACAGTAGGACCCAGGAATCAAGCCGATCACGCCTGCTCACTGCTGTGAGACTGGAGGGTGGATTGGCAACCTGCTGCAAGCTATACATGCTGGCACATGAGGTGTTTCTTGGCATACAGATTTGATGAGCCAATCTGCAGTGCAGGCTTTTTATGGTGAATGGTGATCACTGCTCAAATGAGCCAGGATTGTTGACAGCTGCCTGGGTGTCGCAGCACAAAACAAGTAGAGCAGACCTGGTGTTTCCATGCTTTCACGTTTCCATGATTTGCATGCTGCATTAACTGTGTGAATATGGGGAATATCAGATTACTCAGTGCTCGTCTACAGTTTTATACTGTCTGTGGATAGTTTAACTAATGGACTCTTGTCAGGAAGGATAATTTGAAAAGGGCTCTTGGAATGGAAAAAGGTGTTGAACGGCCAGATCATGTTGGGGAACCTCATTATATACTAGACACAGTGCACATAAAGATTGTGTGCCAGCCATTTCAGCCAGCCAATAGGCTGCTAGACAGTGTAGCTACATGAGTGTTATCCACTACTGTATAGAAGTGATTAAATGTAGAGAACCAGAAGAGGGTAACAAGGTGACTGAAGATAGCATTTCCAATTTTATAAAGGCCTTTAAAGTGGATGGCGAGGAAAAAGAGAAAGACTTATTAATAGAAGAAGAGAGACTCCATTTTGACTCCAAGACAGAAGTGACTCAGAGGTGGAGAATCAAGAAGTTTCTTTCCTATGTTTGATAATGAGTCCAACCTTGAGTACGAACTGCCAGGACATAAAAATGTGCTACCCATCTATTCCATCTTCTTGTCACATTTGATATCCCTGTTATAGCAGCTGGCAATGAAACTTGTAAATTGTTGGCTTGGCCTACATTTACAAAAAAGTGCACTGTGGAAAAAAAACAGGTCAGCAATAGCTTTTGCAGTAGTGAAATGTGAATGAGTCCTGTTGGAATTCACTGTAATGGTGCATCTCAAGAGAGAACATACCTTTAAACTTGACCCTAGTATTAAAGTGTGTTAGTTGTAATTGCACTATACAGTGTGACCCAAATGAGGATGGGTTCCCTTTTGAGTCTGGTTCCTCTCAAGGTTTCTTCCTTTTGCCATCTCAGGGAGTTTTTCCTTGCCACCGTCGTCACAGGCTGCTCATTAGGGATATATATATATATAGATAGATAAATGTATAGATTCATAAGTTTATATTCAGAATTTATATTCTTCTGTGAAGCTGCTTTGTGACTATGTCTGTTGTTAAAAGCGCTATACAAATAAAATTTAATTGAATTGATTTAAACCCTATCATAAGATCCCTGAATAACACTTCTCCTGTCATTAGTTGATATAATTTACTTTTTAGGACATTGTTTAGGCAGTAATACGCAACTGATTTTGAATAAATTCTCAGTAAATATTTAAACTTCTCTAAAGAAGTTAAAAAAGGGCAACAATAGGAAATTGCACAGTAATAGTTCACCATTACAGCAGCTGGTGTACTGTGTAACATGCAATTTAGTAGCCAGGAAACAAATTTCATTTAACGTGAAAATATTGACATGGAAAAGTCAACCACACGCTACACATTTGAAAAATAAACATGTAAAATCACGTTGCATTAAAAATCACAGGTGAAAAAGGTGAATGTGAAAATAAATGAATCATGTGAGAAAAGCACACAGGAGAAATAAAACCACGTGCCATACATGTGAAAAATTAACATGTGAAAATAAATATCCTGCATTCTGTGTCAAAAATCAAATGTGAAAATTTAAAATACAGTATGAGATTAAATTAATCACGTGAATAAGTGAAATGTTGAACATGGTGGAAATTAACAGCATGTGAGAAAATCACATTTAAAAAAGTGGAAAAAATATATTGTGAAAATAAATTAATCACGTGAGAAAACCAAAAAGCGGGTTAGTTAGTTGGGTGCTACTGTTTTATGGGTTATGTGCCCTACGTGTAAAAAATGACCATGTGAAAATAAATCATATGAGAAAATTGCATGGAAAAAAATGAAATTGTAAAAATCGCATGTAAGTAATAAAACCATGTGGTCCATGTGTGGGAACAAATTATATAGAATTATTTACATTAATTACATAAAATGAGTTCATCGTGTGTGAAAATCACAAGTGCAAAATGTGAAGAAGGAAAGAATAATAATTTAATCGTGAAAAAAATATGTGAATGTAACGTGAATTTATGTAAATAAATTCATTATGGCAGAAAATCATGTTGAAAACAAAATCACTTGCCCTACGTCTTAAAAATTAACATGTTAAATCTTTAGTGAAATTTTTTTTTATGTAAGATTAAGTGAAACAAACAATAGTTATTGTAGGGAGGGAAGAAAAAAAAACACTTTGCACTTTATGGGAAAAATGTAAGAAAGATCAAACTTGACGTGTCTAAAAACCACGTGTGTGAAATACACGTTTCTTTTGTGTTTGAGATCCTTATTAGTGTTTTTGTTTGAAAGCGGATCCTCAGACAGAAGAACAGGCTAGTTAAGTGAAGCTTGAGGAGTGAAGCGGTGTTTATAACGCCTCAGCGTCCTCTACATATAGCCCAGTGTTTACAGTTACTATAACTACTGAACACCGTCAGCTGTCCCAGTCAACACGGCCGACTTCAGGACGGAGAACCCATTCCTCTAATTCACTCTTCATTAAAGAAACTGCAGAGAGGGTAGGTGTGTGTGTGTGTGTGTGTGTGTGTGTGTTCGTGCTGTTTGATAATCATATAAACTATTGTGTAGTTGTGTGTAATGAAAAATAATATGGAGTAAAGACAAACAAGTTTGTACACGTTAGTGCTTTTTAGAACTGATGAAGCTGGACCTGCTGCTTTGATTGAGGTTTTGCTCTGTGTGTTTGTGTTTTTGTGTTCTTGATGTATGTACACAACACAACACACAGCACACACACACACGATACAGCTGTACAGTGGATGTGCTGAGAGCTTCAACTCTGTTTATTTAATAAAGAAGTGATGAAGAAGTGAAGTGAACACCACAGCCATCTTCATTTATACACATAGGTGTGTGGACAAATACAGCTTATATATATTCTGTATATATATATATATATATATAAAAGCGAGTATTTATAAGCAAGCTTATTTTCTTTCAGCTTTCGGAAATGTTATCCTAAACTTACTTGTTTGTTTGTTTATTTACTGATAAGCTACTATTTCCTTTTCTTACATATCATGCTTTGTTATTTCTTTCTTTCTTTTGAATATCATTCTTTCTTTTTCTTTCCTTTCTTTCCTTTTTATTGAGCATCATGCTTTCTTTCTTTCTTTCTTTCTTTCTTTCTTTTGAACACCATTTCTTCCTTTTTAATTCTTTGTATTAAACATCATTCTTTCCTTTTTCTATTTTATTTCCTTTTATTAAACATTGTTTCTTTCTTTCTTTCTTTCTTTCTTTTGAACATCATTTCCTTCTTTTTAATTTTATTAAACCTTATTTTTTGAGTTTTCTATTTGATTTCCTTTTACTAAACATTGTTTTCTTTCTTTCTTTCTTTCTTTCTCCATCTCCTTCTTTCTAATTCTTTTTAATAATTAAACATTATGCTCTTTCTTTCTTTCTTTCTTTCTTTCTCTGTCTGTCTCTCTCTCTCTCTTTCCCAGTTCCTCCAGGTCCATGTCGGTGAGAATCCCTCCCCCCGGGAGATGCGCTGCAGGAGCCGACCCTGTGAGGAATCCTGTCCTGACTGAGACTCTTGTGAGTGAAGAGAAGATGAAGCAGCAGCTTCCTCCTGCCGCTCAGTCATGTCCAATTCCTCCCTGTGAGTCAGTGAGCCGAGGAGTCCTGCAGGGGGCGCTGCTACCTCACCTGAACCAGCACGATCCCCAGCATCCACCCAGCCACAGCGCCGCCCGAGAGGTCAGCAGCTGTGATAAAGAAAATCACCCTGTCATAGTGTCCACACTTCTACTACATTTCCCATGAGTGGCTCTCGATGCTACACCTAAATTCTATTAATGATTCTAATCTTAGAAAATAGTGTATATATCAGGTTATGTATAGCACTTCATACACAATATGAGAATACCTTTAAATTATTTGTTTAAATCTTAGTATTTTAGTAGATTACTATTGTTTGATCCTAATGATATAATGCTTCATGTCATGCTGTTGCTGGTCTCTTATTTCCTCATAACAGGTTGTCTTGGATTAGATTACATTAGATTGCATTAGATTACAACATGTCTTAAAGGCTCAAAAGCATTTCTATTCATTACTTTTAGCTCTTGAGCATTTGTTACTACTTTTCCACTAAATCCCCAGATATTATCTTAGAATTTCATGAAGCTTTGACATTACGGTTTTATTCTCTAAAACAAATCGAAGTGTGTGTTTGAATTCGGTTCATCTGACAAACCAGGTTTTTTAAACAAGTATATTACACTGTAATTATTTCTCAGTGCATCAGAATTTACTGTAACTCTGAATGACGGATCATTTTTACTAGTTCTCCTTGGTAATGATCCAGAGTGGTGTGTTTGTGAAACTGAGGGGTGTGTGTGTGTGTGTGTGTAGCAGCTCTTACAGATGCAGGTGAAGCAGCTCCATAAAGCTCTTCATGAGCAGAATGCACTGCTCAACTTCCTGAGCCCAGGTGAGTCAAAAACGCAAGACCCAGCAGTTAAACATTATGAATAAGTATTAGGAGTTATGATGAGACATTTTATTATTTAGCTGGACATGTTAATTAACCCTAACCCTAACTAACTTTGCTAACTCTTGTCATTTCAATGTGTATGACCATATCTATCAGGAAATTGTTATTCTTGTTTCCGTCTTCGGCAGCGCCTCTTCTTCTTGATTCTGACTTGTCAGAAGGTGTTGATTAATTTTCTATAACTGCAGCTCTGACGATAGTTTCGGTTGCAAATCACACAAGCAATTTGATGATTCAGACTAATAAATTGTGTTGTGAAAAACGTAAGATTGTTCATATTGTGAAAGTTCCTGTAAGGAAGTGTTTAATTAACATTTATGGAAGGAGTCTCCAGTGTCAGCGCTTTATAACATTCAGTAAGTTTCCGACACAGGAAAGTCTTCAGGATGGAAGATGATGCACTTGTTGGTTTCTTGGTAAAGGAACAAACGCTTCTAGCTGCTTTAGCAAAGCGATAACAAGAACCAAGATGATTCACGGATGTTAAACAACATTAAATCTAACTATGATATAGATTTTTAGAAATACCACATGCTGATATTTTAATAATTAAAACAAATAATAATTAACTTTGAGGTAGAAGAAGTAACTCTGCTTATCCAGAGTGTCTTCTACTCGCTCAGAAAAGACAATGTGTTTAATTAATCTTAATCTTTCACCCCCAAACTGGAGATTTTAGATAAATATAAAAAGCAGAGAAAAGCTAGTTCAAAGCTAGTGGCCTTGGCTATTGTTTTGCATAATATAATTGATGTTAGCTAACTTATTAATGACATCCTCTACAGGTTTACAGACTTGTAATTATAGCTCTTACCCTAATATTGACTAGCATACAAACTGCTAGCCTATCATGGCTGCAGAATGTAGGTTAGCCTAAAGTTAGCTAGCTTCCTACTTGTTCAATATTATTTACTGGTTTGCACAAAGTGTATTAACTTACAGTATGTTAGCTTGCGAACCTGTTTACTGGACATAATTACAGAATATTGTAGTTAACCTAACGTTAGCTATCATGGATACTGATATACACAATGTAATAGTTAGCTTAATGTTGACTAGCTTCAGAGTGATTTTAGCTAATGCTGTATCTGGGTTTATACAATATCTTAGCTAATGTTCGCTATCTTCATTGTGCTTATTAAGTGCTATAAACGATAACACATAGCCTAGCATTATCTCACTTGTTAAATAACCTAGCTAGCTACTATTCAAATAGCTACTGTTAGCAATTTTAACTACTAAACTACTTAGCTGGGTCTAACTTGCTTAGTGCTGTAAAAAAACAAAAATGCAAAAAAAACAATGATAGACAAATTCATGTGTATTCAAGGGTGGAAATAGCTGCTGTGTGGTAAATGCTATGGGCAAACAGACGCACTTAATTTATTAGCATTTTAGTTTTAGCAGTGCAACGTAAGGCATAAAGCGAATACACAGGAACATGTACAGAAGCACAGGAAGTCTAGGCTCATAGCATGACTCCAGACATAGTGAATAAAAGCTAATGGTTAGGCTAATGTGTCCAAACATGTGTGTGTTGTCACGTGGGACTGACAGCTATAACCCAGAGGAACAGCACTTCAACTCCTGCTTTCAGCGCTGATTGATTACTTTGCTTCATGCCTGAAAAAGTCTATAAAAATGTCAGCTTTGAGACAATTTCACACAGATAATTCTTAATCAGAAACAGGAGTCTGTTGTAATAAATCACTGACATGATCACAACCCTTAATTAAAGTAATGCTGTTATGTTTTAAGAGCAGGAGTTCCTGACAGATTTAATGCTGATGAATTTACAAAACAGCACAAAAGGACATGAAAGAGTAGCATTAGGACATATTGCTGTGTGTGTGTGTGTGTGTGTGTGTGTGTGTGTGTGTGTGTGTGTGTGTGTGAGAGAGAGAGAGAGAGAGAGAGA
>JAQMYM010000016.1:11819360-11834748 GCA_030014255.1 Parauchenoglanis ngamensis
ATATTTTATTTTTTTTACACTTTTTTTGTTTACCAATTCCATATGTGCCATATATTTTTTCACAGGTTTGATGTCTTCAGTATTGTTCTACTATGTAGAAAATAGTTAAAATAAAGAAAAATTAATGAATGTGTGGGTGTGTCCAAACTTTTGACTGGTACTGTAACCATTAATTGACTCATGAATACTTGTAGCATTATGTCATAATGTTATGTCATTGTTTAAAATTCCATATTTAGGATTCTGCGTAGATGTACACTGTATACAAAATACATGTACTTTACCAAATGCTTTGTAATGGGTAATCAATAATCAAATTAGCTCATTATATATTTAATCAACATCACACTAGCAAGAGTGTGGTTATACTAAATTGTCTACAGCTAATCACAGCCATGTGGATATACAGTATAACCACACAATTGTGAGTGTGATATTGCTTTTGTAAAACAGTTCTATAAACAAGCAACTAATAGTGAGTAACTGATATTTTGGACAGAATATAGCCAAACGAAAATAGATCCCGAGGTCCTGTGAGCCACTCTTTTTCCCATTTAATTTTCATCCAATGAGCTTTCATAATTTAAGTCAAAAGTTATATTCATGAAAAGTATCATTTGCATAGTGCACTGATGATGTTGATAACTACTGTATTAACCATTTCGAACTAGGAAGTGGAATTTTATGTGGCGAACACAGATGAGTAGCATTATACCAACAGTGAAAATTCCCTCTTGGAATGCTGCTCAGCCAATCACATTAGTGGACTGGAACTAACTGATGTATAATAATAATTAATTTATATATATATATACATACATATATATATTTATATATACATATAATGTGAACTTATTCAAAACCTATAAGGTGTAAATGAACAGGACTCTTAAGAATCATATATGAAAGCCCAAACCAGTTCTTAGGTCAAGCATTAAACATCTATATACACTTAACAAACATTGAATCCAGACACAAGACAGCTGAATTGCTGAACTGTGGAAAAAGTCCCTTCGACATGTATTGCAAGTGTGTCACATAGCTGCCGCTGCATCAGTAACCATAAATAAGCCAGTGTGCTTCATTAAGAGCCAAAAGAAACCGAATTAGCATTTGGGCTATGAGACCACCCTCATACACATGAGGGATTTCCAGCCTCTGGAGATGCTAACTTCCTAAATGAGGTCAGGGACGTTGAAGGGCTGATTCACTTTATAGTACAAGTACAATAAGAAACTAAGATACTGTGTTTAGCTGAGAGTTTACACTCTTAAAAATGGTTCTACAATATTTCTAAAAGAGTCTTAAGGGTTCTGCTTGGCAGCTTTTCTAAAATTCAAATTGTGTATTGAAGGGATCAAAGTAAATCCTTTAAGAGTTTCCCCAGAGAGACAACCCAAAGAACTCTTTACTAGAGTTTACTAGGACTCTTCTAGTAGTAGGACACTTGACACTTTTAATCAAAAGAACAAGAACAACCAAAAGAACATTGAAAAGTATTCATATAATACATAATTTCAGATCCTGTGAAACGTGTGAAGAACTTATTTGGAGATGTTGGCTAATTAAAGTAGTCACTCTGAATTGCTTGTTTAAATCTCCTGTGATTTGTTAGATTTCCTTGGCACCAAGATCATGTTTCACAGACCTTCAAAAGTGCCCTGCCGCTGTTCCTTAAACAAAAATGGACCCCAAAAACATCCCAGAGAGACTTGGGGGCAACGGACAGAGATGCAAAGTATAGATGTGTGGCAACAGCTTAACATGGGGTCAGGTTTCTCAGGGCTCTGGCTATATTTAACCTAGTGATCTAACACCATGCAGAGGGTTTAAATGCCACCCCTACAGTTGGTGTGGAGCAGTTGTCGCCCACAGATCTTGTTCGGCACGAGCTCGGGGATACACACGTGCAGTGCACACACACACCACGCAGGACCTAGTACGTGAAAGAGCAAGTGAGGAAAGAAGAGAGCAAGCCAGTGGAGTGCACACTTCTCCAGCCTTAAATCAGCCAAGATGGAGCTTTTTGAGACCAACCCGTACTTCTTCCCCGAGCAGCGCTTTTATGATAGTGGTGAGAACTTCTTCCCTTCCAGGCTTACAGGGGGATTTGATCAAGGAGGATACCAGGACCGGAGCTCCATGGTGGGGCTGTGTGGGGATGGAAGGCTGCTTTCTGGCACTGTAGGACTGGAAGACAAGCCATCTCCATCCTCCACACTCTCTCTGTCACTCTCGCCCAACCAGGAACAAGAGCATTGCCCGGGTCAGTGCCTGCCATGGGCTTGCAAGGTTTGCAAGCGCAAGTCGGTAAGCATGGACCGGCGCCGGGCAGCAACGATGCGTGAGAAGCGCAGGCTCAAGAAGGTAAATGAGGCGTTTGAGGCACTCAAGCGCAGCACATTGACCAACCCCAACCAGAGGCTACCTAAGGTGGAGATCCTCAGAAGTGCTATCCAGTATATCGAGCGGCTACAGGCACTTGTCAGTTCGCTCAATCAGCAGGAGCACGAGCAGGCTGGCCTGCATTACAGGGCCTCGGCTGCTCAGAGGGTAAGTGCTATCAGATAGGAAAGTACATTTTGGGCAAAGAAATGCCAGGAATATGGTAGCTTATAGACTGTCATGCCATATGTAAAGCAATATATCTGATCAATTCCAAGATGGAGACCTGTTAGCTACAGATTTACAATAGTAGACTATAGAGCATGTAAATGACAGCTGACTGTAACAAAATAATCTCTTTACAATCTCAAAAATTGGTGTTTAAAAGGTAGTGTCTATACTGAATCCTAGGGTTAGTTATGGTCATACTTACATTAAATAATTGTACAGATCCTCACGAGTATTTCCTCTTGGCCTCACCTAAAGCACAAAACGTTCCCCATCAAGTTGTCAGTTGAATGTGATTGGGACATTGTTGTGACTGATGGGAGTTTGTGTGTGTACATGTGTGTGTAACAGGTGTCGTCCTCCAGCGAGCAGGGTTCAGGCAGCACATGCTGTAGTAGCCCAGAGTGGAGCACCGCATCAGACCACTGCACCCCAGCCTACGGCAACACCCATGAAGGTAAAGACTCACTGAACCAAATGTCACTTAGTTTCATAAGCAATACATCAAATCTATCATTTCCTCAAATCACTGAAGAAGTTTCACAGGTTAAATAGAAAAAAAGATGATCTCACCTCCTGATTTGTTCCTGCAGATCTGCTGAATGAGGATTCTTCGGAGCAAGCCAATCTGAGATCTCTGACATCTATTGTTGACAGCATCACGGGCACAGAGGGAGCGCAGGTCGCTTACTCAGTGGACATTACGAAGTGAACAAGAGTGTTGGAAGTGATACGATTCTAACATCCAGTACCAGAAAGCCTATAAATACAGCACTACCTGTTACACCAAAAGCATGAAAACCCAAATAAATCCATGAAAAGCCCCTTGGGTACAATTTCCAATCACATTTAGTGGTCCATCCTAAATATTTCCAGTTGTTTTGTTATTTTTGAAAGATGTTCAAGCTAGCTAGTCTAGACTGATGTGTTGTCCTTTGAAACTTTCCTCAATTTTTGTTTTTGCATTTTTTTCTTTTGCATGTGTGTTATGCCTACCAATAAATATTCATTTATGGGGCCAATGTTTTATGACAGTTTTGACCAATATTTGCTTAATTTAACTAGTTCCATAATGCCATGTAAATACGTTCCTATTTTCTACTGAGTGGATCTGCTAGTTTATTTTATATAATTTTTGTTTGGAATAATTTATTTGGACTTTTTTAAAAATAAAGATTGATGTGTATTTGTACATGTGTTTCATCATTAAGAATTCTTCATATTTGTTTCTCACCACATTCAAACACATGCCATAAAGCACCCAGAAAACTTACATTTGTTATTAGTTAAATATTTATTTCACATATATATTGTACATATATATGCATATAGATTTACAGTGAAAGAAAAAAGAACCTACGGAACATAGTCTCCTTCTGAAAACAAGTCAAGAAGATTTTTCACTTTAATAGACTTCACCCACATGCCTCATGTGGAATCTGATATAACTACTGTATACATATTTCTGTACACAAATAAACTATTTACAGACACTGAAACCTACGCACATGCACACAGATTGAAATATGAAAAAGAAGGGGATAGAGCAAGAGACAGAGAGAGAGAGAGAGAGAGAGAGAGAGAGAGAGTAAGAGAGACAGAGGACAAGATAAAGAAGAAGGAAAGAGAGGGAGAGAGAGAGCAAGAGAGGGAGAGAAAGAGTGAAAGAAGGAGAGAGCACTGCACCTGTCTTACATTTCACATTACTGTCATGAGCTAGAGGAACGGCAGGGTGATAAATGCTACCAACAATCACGGGAGAACACAGTGCAAAAGCAGATGGCTTCAGTTACTGTCAGTTCGAACTTTACACACATCATTTATCAGCTGGATTAAGGAGATGTCATCAATGAGATGACAATAACGCTGGGGATTGGTCCAGGTCAAGATTCAACAATTCAAAATGTCAAATAAATTACTGTGAGTGTATGATCTGGTAAAACAACAGACAGAGAGACAGACAAAGAGAGAGAAGGGGGACCAAAAAGATACAAAAATAAATTTGGGCTGTGAATCTGTGATACTGTGAATTGAGCTGTATTTGATCAGGCACACTTGGCAGATACAGAGATAAAAATAAATTCATAAAAAAACAGAAAAAAGAAAAAAAGAGCAGCACACCACCGGGTTTCAAGTTTAAGTGCTCAGCTGATGGATTCCTCAGCTGAATATAGAGAGACAGAAACAATGAGACAGAATAAGAGGGAGGGAGACATTAAAAGAGAGAGAGAGAGAGAGTGAGAGAGAGAGAGAGAGAGAGAGAGAGAGAGAGAGAGAGAGCGATTGTCAGGTTTGTGGCATGCATGCTCCAACATGTCCCTCTCCTGCCAATAGTGTCCCATACAGGAAAATCAATATTCCAGTCTTACTTCACTTTTCACATACACATTATGATATATACCCGCTATCGAGTGGGAATTTGGATTCAGTTATGTCTCTGTATGCTAGTTTTCTAAGTAAACAGGCAAAAATGGCTTGATTCATTACTTGGCATAAAATACACACTAAAATACATATACTTACAGACATATACATAAATTAGCAAAATAGCTGCCTCAGTGGCACATGTCTTGAAATAGAATCACTTAAAAAAAAATTAAATAAAAACATACAAGAAAACAAAAAGACACCAATAGGATGTTATGCACTTGTAACATTTCAACTGTTTGATAAATTGGTTAATGCTAATAGGAAAAACTTTTGCTCCTCAAATAATATGAGACTCTTTTTGTATTTATAAGGTTCTGTGTGACAATTATATGATATTTGAAGATACTGAGATATGTTTTGTTCGACAAATGCACTGATGCAACCTTTTAGCTTTACATATTGTATACATATATATACTGTACTTTAGGCATGCATCGATACCTCTACTGTTATTGGGTATTGATCTGATACTGCATATTTTTACTCATAAAAAATGCTCTGACATCCGACACCAAATACCATGTGTATATACTATGTGACATAAGCCTAGTGTACGCTGTCACACTAATGGGCTGAGGATAGGAAATGACTGTAAACTGTACTCTGTGATAATATCAGGATGAAGAACTGCAGCATCTTACAATACAAGAAAACTGACAAAATATCTTAAACATAAAACTCAGCATGAGACATTCATTGTTTGCAGCACACAACAAATGCTGGCTATGAGAGGGAAAAAAATGTCTAAAGATAATGCAAGATCAGTGAAAATAATAAGCCTGTCTTCTCCACTGCAATCCTACTTGATCCAAGCTAACTAAAGTAGCTAGTTCATTATTAATACATTATTAATACAGTTCATTATTAATATCAACTAGCTAATGCTACACAGAACAATTCTAGTAGCTCTAGTGCATGAAAACACGTGTGTCCTTTTCATGGCCACTTTACAGATAAACCAGGGAAATATAAACAGAGATATATTGTTCCGTGTAGTCCCTAATTGCGTAATAGTTAGAAGGTTACTAATTTTGGTATCAGTATTGCGTTGTCGGTTTTGGAAAAGGAAATGATATAGATGCATGCCTAATTCAAGCATTATTTTAGTGTAAAACAGCTCAAATCATTCATTCAAAAAATAATAATATTCAGAACAAAGTCAGACAGAACCTTATTATTACAAAGTGTCAAACTGAGTTGTCAAGTATGTATCAAGTATATGAAGACATGGATGGCTATTGCTTTTTGTGTTGCCCTGCTAGCGTTATACATCTAGTTATTCAAATTTCCATCTAATATGAAGGGTTGCATTACCTTTAAATTACCTTGGAAATGGTTTATTTTTTTTGTTGTTTTTTGTTTTTTTGTTTTTTTGGAATGACCTGACATATACAGTAGATGTGCACTGTTCATGTAATTGCAAACTATCTTCCTCAGATAAGACCATGGATGCTACTGATATAATAATCCCTTTTCTACTGACCTAGGATCAGCTTGAACCTTTGAAGAACTTAACTATTTTACAACCACAACTGGTCTCAGATCAGCAGAACAGGGCAGCTTAGTCCAAAATTTACACTGTGCAAAACAGTAGCTACAAGTTTAACACTGGTCAAAGAGTTTCAAACGAACAGAAACAGTCACAACTGAGACATAATCGTCAGTATTCATATCATATTGATATAATCTTTTCCATATACAAATCCAATATATATGTTATTTATATGCATTTTTTAAATATATATATATATATATATATATGTATATAAAAAACAATTATAATCAATTGTATATACAGACACACTGATTAATACCTTGCATAACCAGAGAGGGGGAAGCCTAATAAGTTGCCATCAACACACCCTGGGGAATAGACTAAAACTGACAGACTAGGGCCAAGTACACCAGCTGAAAATTACCATCACAATGACTAAATAACTTGTGGCTACTAGAAAGTGACTCACGACAATACATCTCCTCTAAGAGCAGCTACGCAAAATATGCGTTCAAGAGTTCAATTTTCAGCTTTTTGTTTTTTTTTTGTCCCCTGCCCTCCCAACTCTCCTTCCCATTGCACGGTGTCCATGAAAGCACTGGTTTCAGTTGGCAGGAGGATATCTCCCCCTGAAATTTGGCATATCACTCTCGAAAGGCCGCGAGCGTGTGTCCATACAGGTAGTGGGAATGCACTGGCATGACACAACAGAAAATACAGGAATTAGGAAACTTCATGCAAAAATATTAACATGGCTAAACATGACTGAAAGTTAGAAACAAGTTAGCATGATTTCCTTTGAAAAGCGTGCTAGGTTCAATCTAGTACTGCAAATATTATGTACAAGAAAATAGTTTGTCATCATATTTCTCTTAAACCTTAAGATGTTTTTTTTCTTTCTGAAGAATCAAACACAACAAGCTTTTAATTCATAAAATGTCAGACTACATGCGTTTATTAAACACACTTGTCAATACTTTTTATTTTATACAGAGATGGACAAATCACAAACTTATTAGCTAGCCAAAGGAAAAATAAAAAATTACAATAGCTCAGTCACATAAGTATGCACATCCTTTTATGATTGGTGGGGTGGCTGTGTTCAGAATGAACCAATAACATTCAATCTCATGTTCAAAAGTAATTATCATACAGCTATCATAAATAAAATTATTCTAATTAACCCCAAATAAAGATCAATTGTTTTTGTAGGATTTCCTTCTTGGTTTGACCAGAGCATCATGCTTTAGGGGTGCTTTTCTTCAGCCAGAACTGGGGCCTTTATCAAGGTGGAGGGAATCATGAATAGTTACAAATAGAAAAATGTGCAAAACATTCAGGTTTCTGCTAGTAAGCTGAAGATGAAAAGGAATTTCACCTTTCAGCACATCAATGACCCAAAGCAAACATCCAAATCAACAAAGGAATGGCCCTACCAGAAGAAGATCAATGTTTTTGAATGACCAAACCAGAGTTTAGACCTGAATCTAACTAAAAACAAGGCTGTGCACAGGAAGTGCGCTTACAATTTGACAGATCTAGAATCTTTATGCAAGAAAGTGTGGGAGAAGTCAAGATGTGGCATGATACAAGACTCTTATCCAAAAAGACTGAGTGGTGTAGTAAAATCAAAAGGCACTTCAACACAGAATTAGGTCAGAGATGTGCACACATCTGAAACCAGGTTATTCTAAGGTTTATTCTCCTAAAAAGTTTCTGATTGTTTTTCAAGCACATTTCACATTAAAGTGAAAAAGAGCTGATATGATTTATCTTATCTTCTCATAGTGTCATTTATTTAACTTAAAAAAAACCTGCCATTTTTACAGGGGTGTATAGACTTTTCATACGACTTCATAGCGAGCTAGTTAGCCAGCTAGTTATATGCATTGAAACAGACCTGCAGAAAGGAACAAATTTCCCACAGAGTGGACTACTGTGTAGCCATAGTCCTTGTCCTCTCCTGATAAGTTTTTGGTAGCATTATTTTTGTTACATCAACAAAAAGTCACCATGTTGTTAGTGAACATTTCAGCTACAAACTGTGGTGTTCCAGATAGTTGAATCTGGCTACCTGTGTGCTCCTAATTCCGACAAGATCATTTGTCATGTAATTATTTTGCCAGCTGATGTGTGTAGTGCAGCAGGCAGTGGGATTTTAAAGCCTGCTCTAGTTACAGAATGGAGGCTGTGAAAGCACATTATGTTTAAACATACACTCTTGGAATTAGGGATTTTTTTTCTTTTTCTGGTTTCAGCTGTCCCATGCCACCTTTTTAATATTCTGTGTTTCATTGACCCCGTTTGGCATTAGCTTTCTGTATAGAAATGTGCTGTGCCATGTAGGACAGGTGTATTGGAAGCAAAAAAATAATCAGTAAAACCAGGATGGAACCTGTGCTCTAAGGGAACCATCAAAGGTCCAACCTTCAAAGGTCACGAACAACAAACACTTTGTCCTTCAGGTAAATTTCTTAGGAAAGCTAGTACTGCTATTCCCTGGGGTAATGCAGGCCTAAGTCATCCCTGACTGGAGCACAAATGATTGTGGTAAAGCTTCCCAGATGACATTGTGATGGGATTGTGGTAAAGCTACTCACCTGATGACATGAGTGTTGTTAGTAAAGCAGAGTTAGCAAGAGTAAGTCCTGATGGCAGAGGGGTCAAGTCTCTGAGGGGCTTGGGGTCCAGCTATAATTCCACAGGGACAGAAGGAATACAACATGCAACGAGAGGGCAAAAAAGCAGCCTTATGAATGGATTTAGCATTAGTACTTTCACTTTGCATCTCAAATAACTAGAAAAAATAGTGATACGATTAGCTTAATGCATGCTAGGTCAGTTGCACAAGGTTACAATCCTAGCATCAGCAGCCAACCCAAAATATCTTAAGCCAGACAAATGCTCAAGCACATCTATATATACTGGCTCATGGTTAAAAGTTCTGCAGGAATAAATGTTGTTAGCGATGCTAGCATTGTGAGATGAATGCAGTAAGCCAGTGAGAACGCTGAACTTGTTCACCCCAGAACCCCTTTTTACCTTCAGGCTGCAGCTGTTTCTTGGGATTGACAGTCATGGAGGAGGGAATGGACATGGTGGAGAGGCGGAAGCCAGCGGGCAGCGTCTCAATGGAACCGGGCATCATGCCCAGGCCTTGGCCATCACGTGGTCTGAAGCGTTTCCTCCATGATGGGGACCTTCGAAAAGACTTATCATCGCTCTGTTAGGGAAAAAATGTGCAAGTGGGTGAAGAAACACTATCACTTATAATAATGAATTGACATGACAGTGATAAAGATCCATATGTCCATATTACAGGTGTGGATTAGCAAGGTAATCAGAGGCTGGTGAAGTAAATAGAACATCAGACATTTCTGCATATGTCAGAGTTACAAAATGTGAACCTTTCTGAAACAATCAGGTTAGGATTTAATCATAGTGATAGTTATCATACCTCCTCCAGACGCCTGTCTGTGCCCAAGGACAAGAGATTGTTGAACTCCCGTTCAAGGATTTGCCTGGCCTGAGATCAGGAACAGATACAAGGTGTTAGAAAGACTATATCATGTTTAAACTGTACTTGAACTATACATTCAACAGTGTTAGTGTTGCATAATATCACAAACTGCTTAATCCTTTTCCTGTAGAAAGTATAATATAATTTAAGGGAATATTAGAAGATTAAGTGAATACTCCAGTATAATTTCAATAACATTTCAATATAATCTCAGTCCAACCTTTGTGCAGTTACCCATACAGTGATAGGAAATATATATTAAAAAAAAGTATTCTGGCACTTTTTGTTATTTAAATACTTCCAGTGCATATATCCATAACCTAAATTTACACACTTAATGTCTTTCATTTTAACCATACAAATACAAACAAAAGTATGTATTAAGTACAGTATGTATTAATAAGCATTAAAAAAGATGTGTTGGTTTTTTTTACAAACAAATTGATAGGAGAAAATAATGTTATTTGGACTACAATATTAATCAATATTATTAGTTCTAAGGTACATCATTATTAAATGACACTTGAATAGAAAAAGTTACATAGCCATAGCAAAGACCATAAATATCTCTGTCAGTACAACTGGTTTGATAATATGCAGATGGAAAGTTCAGAGAACAACAACACAAATCATCCCAGAACCGGTGTGTCATCCAAGATTTCACAACACCTTTGTGAAAGGTAAGACAGAAGTTAGCAGTCACTCAAAAAGAGTAGCAGGAAAACCTGAAAGCAGCAGGAATAACAAATACTCAGAGAACAAGAAGCAATAAAGTGCACCATAATCATTTCCATTCCTGCACTCCACGTAAAATGCTTCTTCTGCAAAAGAAGCACAGAGATGCATATCTAAAATAGGGTGAAACTTTGGTTGAACCAAATAAAAATACATCTCTTCGGCAATTATGTAGCTAGTTATGTTTAGAGAAAGAAGGGCTGTGAGTATATTAGATAATAAAAACAAAATGTTCCAAAAACTTATTTGCCACTAAACATATTTAGTGAGTGCTAATCTCACTGTACAAAAATATCAACATATTGTTCATGTCTGGGAGTTGTTGCGAGTATGTGGCTCTTTCTGATCAATCTGAGAAGTACCCATGGGCTGCATGTTCCGCATTTTATCGTAAGTGTGTCATGCAGTGTGGGAGTTGCATTGGTCTAGTCTTGCCCTGCTCTGGTCTTGGTCTTCATTTAGTCTCAATCCTTCAAAGTCTAATCTCGGTCTCGATACACTCTGGTCTTGGTCATGACTTGGTCTAGATTTGGGTAGTCTTGACTACAACATTGAAGCCTAGGCGCAGCTGCTGAATTCCATCAATAACTTCTAAAAGAACTCATCCCGTTTGTGTCGCATCCCATTACAGTCTGAGGGCTAAATGGATGGTTATGCTTCCACTGTTAGGCCATTTAGCAAGTTGCTTAAGGGCCTTGATTGCAATCATTTTGGATAAAAGCATACAAACATAAAAATAAATGCTTAATATAAATGTAATGTCATACAACAAGGAGGATGAGTCTGGCATGAGATAAGGTCTGACCAAAGATGTTTTTCAACTGAAGCAATACAGCAAAAAATCAAACATAGATATTTACATATTTTTTTTGTGGTACTCATATTTCTGTGGTGCTCCTTCAGGCAGAAACTAAGGCCCTTTGAGTACCATTCTTCGCTCTGAAAAATGCAACCCCTTCTCTAAACTTCAACAGATTTGGCGCTTATTTTACAGATAACTTTGAATAATTAATGAAAGCATTCTGTGAGTTTTGAGTAAATGTGTTCCCTGGAGAGGAAAACGTGTCAGTTATATGGTAGAAAATAGTATCGGTGACATCCATCCATACACTAATAATACAGTAGAGATATGATTACTCATGTCATCTGAATCCAGACATTATTTACAATGCTGCTTGAATCTAGAAATATGATAGCAAGTGAAAACATCTTGAAGATGGTCAAATAGTTGAAATAGTTGCTGTGTTGAGAAACAGGATTAACCATTTGGGATGATGCATGTTTCCTGTTTCTGTTTGAAAGCTACTAGCCAGACATGAAGCCTGCCGGAGTTTAGTGCAAAAGAAAAGTAGAACGGGATTTGTAATATAAGGTGTCATTTTCCGTTTTCAGTGGAATTGCATAAAGATATTTTATGGCAATGTTATTAATGTAGATACATCGCTTGGTTGTAGATGTGCTGGCATGTGGTGTTGTGTTTGACATGTGATCTAAAGCTTGACACAGATTACCTACAAATGAACCTTTGTTTAGATTTTTGTTCATATTCAGTTTTTCCTGCTGCAGTGTCAATGTGAGAAACTGCTAATTTCATGTAAGCGCTTACACTAGGCTAATGAAATAAATTTTTAATTTTTTCCTGGTTTTCACCTGTGTGTTCTGCATGGGAATCTGCAGGATGAGGGCAAGGCTGCTGAAGTCGAACATCTCGTCCAAGGCAATGAGGGCTCCATGTACGCCGCTCTCAGGAAGGTTATTGCTGTACTCCTTTAGCCCAATGGTCTGCACCCAGTTCATCACATGCTCATTTGTCCACACCAGAGTGTCTGTGGAGAGCCAGAAAAATTCTCTGTTATCTAGTGTTTCTATCTTTGGTCTGCGTTTAGGAATTTAGGCTTCATTTTATGTCTTAAACACAATAATATAAGCGTGACACATACTTAGTAGCGTGTCTCTAGAAGGCCAGAAGCCAAGGGCACAATTATGTTACAGCTTCTGGTGGACATTGCCTGAGCAACACCTTTCATTTTTGGTCTGTAAAATTTTAGCCTTGTCTAGGGAGACGAATTAAAAGATCGGCACGATCTTATATTCCACGGTGTCTAGTGTTGTACTTGATAACTTTATAGTGCAGTGCCTGGTCAGAATGAACAGAAAAAACCCCTAGTAACATCATGCCATAATGTCAACAGATGCATATTCCTGGTGATCTTTCCACACAGCTGGGCAGTCAACTTTAAAGGACAGCACACGTGTGAGCCTGAGTACATTTACAAAATCTGCACGCGTGTGAGTGTGTCCTGTGTACGTTGCTAGTGAGGCACATGAAAGGCTGCAGCAGCTGGATCAAGTTCATGTGTCACGCTCAAGTTCAACAAGGCACGGGGCTTTTAAATGGATTTGACACTGAGTCTCATCCGTTCATTTTTCCAAATGCTGTTACCACTAGATGATGCTGTTTGTCAGGAAAATTTATTTCTATACAAATACAGTCGAAACAAAATGTTCAGATGGCTGCTAAAAAAAACAGTTCATTGTTCACTCAGGTTTGAACACTCAAGTGACTGGCTGCTTATGTCTCAGGATGCCGTCATGTCTGTGTTACCTCATGTCTAGCTTCTCCCATTTAGTTATGCTGTCATCACTAGACCTGATGGAGTCCCTGTGCACAATGCACATTTTCTTTAACCATTACATGACAAGAGCATCCCTATTAATCTCTGTTCTCTTTCTTTTCCTCTCCCTCTCTTTCTCTCTCTCGTTCTGTCGAGGTACACGCTACTTCTCCTGAGATATTTGATTCATCCTAGTTTTGTTTGGAGTTCTTGTCACCTAAAAATCACTTGTTGTTGCTACAGATGGCCACACATGTCCATTGTTTAATATGCTATACAAGTAAAACTGAATTGAACTGATATTGAATAAACTAGGGATGCACGGTGGAGCAGTGCTTAGCACTGTCGCCTCACAGCAAGAATGTTCTGGGTTCAAACCTGCTGGGTAACTGGGGACTTTCTGTGTGGGGTTTGCATGCTCTCCCTGTGCCTACGTAAATTTCTTCCCATAGTCCAAAGACATGCAGATTAGCTTAGCTGGCTACTCAAAACTGCCCATGGGTGTGAGGAATAGTGTGTGCCCAGAGATGTGAGGAATAATCAGAAATCACTTGCCTGAATTACTATTGTGTTACTATTATGCCATGACAGTTTCACCTTTGAGATCATGGTGGCACTCCTCCCTCCTTCGGTCCAGCTCCTTCCTGTCATAGTTGAGCC
The DNA here is from genome assembly GCA_030014255.1 of Parauchenoglanis ngamensis. NCBI lineage: Eukaryota > Metazoa > Chordata > Actinopteri > Siluriformes > Auchenoglanididae > Parauchenoglanis > Parauchenoglanis ngamensis. Next base: position 11,833,429 of record JAQMYM010000016.1, read on the forward strand.
TCTTCAAGCACATAATGCCGTACTGTAAACTGGCTCTGTTTCAATTCAAAACCAAAAAAAAGTTATGATATCTGATTGAAATTGTACAAATCTATATTCTGTGAATAATAGTTATGTTTCATTCTGACCTTGGACCTAAGCCTGTTTTTCTTGTGCAAAATCAGATCAAAATTTATTTCACTGGAGGAGCCAGAATTTTAAAACTGCTTTATTGCTTTATGACTTTGCTTGAAAACTTAGAACTTCCCAACCCTTCTCGTGAGTGGATTCAGACGTTTGGAACCAGCAGTATCTCTTACCTATGAAAGCTGTCAACCATTTTTAAGTGTGCGCGCAAGTCCTTCTTGGTGAGGTGGTCCAGCATGCGAGCATCCACCAGACACTCCATGAAATAGCTGCGATACTGGGGCAGGCCCAGACTAGGCAACCACTCATTTCCTATCCACTCGTGATTCATGTCTCCATATGCCAGGGTCTGAAAACAAAACGGTGTAGTTTGAATTTTTTTAATCTGATTGAAGAGGATTTAGAGAAGATTTCTGTATCTGGATTGATTTCACATTAGGACAGTTTTTCATGGCATTTAGAAAGAACTCATTGGTTTTCCTACGATACAAAAATATTAAGTGACAGTAGAATTGTAAAACACTGGTTATACTTTTCATTTTAGAACTGCCATCCCATCCTACTCTTTGAGAACAGTACAACAAACAGAGAAACACATCAATCTTTAATTATGCCCATTTCAGATATCCATAAACCATAGCAAAAACCAAAGCCACAGTTTTCTCTGATATAATCCAAGCTGGCAACTTTCTATTTGCTCCACACCCCATAGATTCATGTGACATGTTGAGTTTAATGAGTGGAGGCACTGCATTCATAGCTAATGATCTCCTGTGGCATCAGTCTGAAGAAGATACACTTCCATCTCTCTCTGTCTCACCTGTGCCCAGCTCCCTTCCTCGTTCTCCTGTCAGCCAAATCCCAGAGTGACAGCATGTTAATGCACAGCAGAGAGCGAGTCAGTCCATTTTCAAGCAGCGCTTAATTAGTACAGTCATGAAAAGGACAGGAAGGGTGCAATGCCAGTAGCAAACAACAATTTACAGGACAAGCCACATGAACAGATGACATTTAGCATTAGCTTTAGGGTTTAAAGGACAACACTATAAAAGCTGATTGCATGCATCTGATGTGTGTGAGTATTACAAAATGCTGTAGTAGTACCCATTACATTTCATCCGGGTGCTCTGGTTTCCTCCCACAGTCCAAAGACATGCAGATTAGGTCAACTGGCTACTCTAAATTGCCCATAGG
>JAQMYM010000016.1:11845063-11855244 GCA_030014255.1 Parauchenoglanis ngamensis
TGTATATAATTATAGACAGATAGATAGATAGATAGATAGATATATACATAAATACTATTTATATTGTTAATAACTTAGTTATTAATGTAAAATAAATGCAAAATATATTGGAGTTATTGTATTCCTATAAAATACTAAATGTGCATGTGTAGTGCTGTGATTTCTCATTTCTCACCAGGGTCATGACTCCAAGCTCATGGGCAGTGGCGCGAGATGCCATTTTTGGAGTTGAGCGTCCGCTGACGGGAGGTGAAGAGCTAGCGAGGGAGAGGGCGGTGACCGAGGTGGGGATAGTAGACCGTGGGCGCAGCGTCACATTCAGCCCATCCATGCTTCCACTGTTTACTCGGCTCTCAATCTCATCTGCCCGGAGCTCGGCCGATTCTCTCTCTACCTGGATCATCCTGCAGCAAATGACAATAAGATAAGCTTGTATCACCAACACAGAACAGGCTTAGGTGAACTCAGGTTTGAATTATTTGAACAGTTTTTTTTTAACATAATCTCCCACTTTCACAATTTGTAACAATTCAGACATATCACAAAAGCCATTTGAATGGCTACATATCCTCAGTTCAAAACCTTTATAGACATTTCACACCAAACTGTTCGTGCATAAAAAAGTAATATTCAATTGAATTTGGTTTCTATAGACATGGTCACAACGCAGCTATAGAGAAATTAGGATGTAGATTTTGGTCCAGTAAGGTGAGTTCTGTGTGAGGCCATTAAAGCAAGTTAACAGAACCTCCCTCTTTTAACAGTCTTAACAGATGTTCTTGTAAAATCAATCTGGTATACAAAATACAGTCAGATGAATCATACCAAATGTCTGCATGCCTAATCTTTTCCAGATTGTTTGGTGCCATCAATCTCAATTAATCATTTACTCTATTGTTTTGTGCCATATTTGACAGATGTCCTGATGCAAATAGCTGAGTTTGCTTGAAGGGAATTCCAAAAGATTGTTTGTCATGTAGAGAGATAAATGGCTCTAAATAAACAGAAAAATAGAGTAACAGAGAGGCCAACATGCCCAACCAGTCTATCACAAACAAAGTCTGGGTTAAAAGGTTTGTGGATTTACTAGACATTACTCTTTTTGTTTCTACGCTGCTTTCTGAACACAGACCCATTCATGAATGGCAAATCTGTTGTTTTTTTTAAAAAGTTCCTGTATCACATAATATCACATAATTCCTACAGAATTATGAGCTACAGAATTACGTAATCACTCCACAGTGGCTACAAGAACAATGGAAAAATATTTTATACACATATTTTCCCTACAAATATATCATTTTAAAATGGGAACGCACAAGTTTGGGTAGTCAAAATTCAGTGATATATATTCAAAAATTTTATTCCAAGAAACATAAACTCTCCATTCATGCAATTATCCAGTTAAGCAGAGGAGAATGACCAGAGTGATCTGAGCTGACAGGATGACTATGGTGACTATGGTGAGCAGAAAAGCATCGCAGAGCACACAACACGCTAAAACATGAGGCGGGTGGGCTAAGACAGCAGAAGACCAATAAGATTTATTGTTCTTGTCAGACAGGAGTGGAAGCTGATATGGTGGTGCTTTCTGAGATGCTTTTCAGCTCACCACGGTTGTAAAGAATGTTTATTTGACCTGTATGACACTCTTGACCTGTATCTGCATGATGATTTGATGATGTTTTGCTGCTGCCAAATGATTGGACAACTGCATAAATATGCATGGGTATAGGTAATATTTGTAAATCAGTTCTCTTAAACCTAAAGCTACTACTGTTTTTTGTTTTTCTTTGTTTTTAATCAGAATCTCCAAATCTCTGTGGACCATACGTAAGTGACATTTTGCTTTCTGAAGTAAACACAGCTTTCTTGCTGCTTCTAGGCTCACCTGATCTCTTCATTGATGGCATCCAGCTGCTCCTGCAACATGAGGGCAAGTGTCTGAGCATCCGAGTGACCGCTGGGAGACAGCATGTCCCCTGAGCTGAACACGGTCTCACGGTCATCATCATCCAGCTCTGAGAGCTCTGTGTCGCTGCCCATCAGGTGCGAGCGGCTGCCTCGAAGGCTAGAAGGCTGTAATCGCTCCCAGTCCTGCTCAACCACAGGTAGGATCTGAAAAGAAGATATTCTTCCTGGTTATATGAGCAGATCCCTTAATTCTTCACCAGGAGACTACAAGAGCATGGGATTCTTGCATGTTTAGTATCTACTTTCATTAAAGATAAAAAATATGTGTTTACTAAAGGAGACACAAGGGATTTGTTATATTATTATATTATTTTCCAAAGAATTTCATCTTGAAGCTATTTAAAAATAGAACTTACAACATCCAGTGCAAGATCCAGTGAGGCGGTAAGAGATGAGGAAAAACACATTTATAAATAGTATATTATATTCTTATTTACATACTAAATGTTCTTAGACTCCATATAGTACAGAGATGCATTACAGTAGGTGTATTTTTATGCATTAGGTCTAGAAAGATAATTTTCCTTTAATTTCAAGGTGTTGCCTTGGAGTGATAGTTATATATCTTAAAAATGAAAATGCAATTCAGTGTAAGTGCTGCATATTATTTTTCAACAGCAGTCCTCTGATCTGTAATAGCATTATTCATGTAGAGCTAAAAGCATTAGGCTACAGTCATTTCATAATATTACCTCCGAGCAACAGCTTGTTATATACTGTATAAAAGAAAATGCAATTTGGTGTAGGTAGTTCTTTAATTCTCAAAGCAACTACATTGAAATTTTTAAGCATACATATGAAATTATTTTAATTTATCAGCAACAGATATAGTCATAGGAAAAAGAATATACACCCTGTCTTACTTCTGTTTGGTTTTTTCATTGCCCAAATAACAATTGTCTGGTCCTCAACTTCTATAAACAAACCAAAAAAACTCCAGGTGATTAAAAAAACACAAAGTAGTTTGATAATATATCATTTAAATTAATTTTTTTTTTTTTCCAAAAAAGTAAACAATCGTTAAGAAACCGGTGGGGGGGGAATAAGTACACCCTATAATTCTGTAACATGTAAAACATCTTTTAGCAACAGTAATTGAAGTAAACATTTTCTGTAGGAGTTTATCAGACTCTCACATCACTTTGGAGAAATTCTGGTGTGCTAGAGATCAATGTCTGCTTGCATGACCCAATTTCAGTCTAGCTTAAGATGACCTCACATTTGTCTCAGGAATATGCTGGTATAAAGTGGAGTTCATTATTGACTCAATGACTGCAAGTTTCCCAGATCCTGTAACTGTAAATCAAGCCCAAATCACCCCTCTACCACCATGCTTCACAGTTAGTATGAAGTGTTTGTGGTGATATGCTGTTTTGTTTTCATCAAACATGGCACTGTGCTGTCCAAACATCTCCATCTTGGTCTAATCAGTGCAAAGGATATTGGTCCAGATCTTTTGTGGTTTGTTCAGATGTAATTTTCTTTTATTCTTATATTCTTCTTGGAGATAAAATCCTTTTTTCCCTAACCACTCATGACCATAAAAAGTGTATGTGCTTACAGAGGCCACACTTCTGGGAAGGTTGGCAACTGTTTTTAAAGCTTATTTACTTTAGAATAGTGAATTTCGATTTATTTGGAGATGGCCTTATAACCCTTCCCAGATTTAGAAGCAAGAAATATTGCTTCTCTGAAGTCAGGGCTGATGCCATTTCTTCTTGGCATGAAGTAGACACATACCTGAGTGCTCCAAAACAACTGCCAAAAGTTCTGCTTTTATAGAGGTAGTCACACATCTTGATGATAAACTCATCTTGTGCATTTCATTTGTAACACCTGGCTGCTAATTACTCTCTTAATCATTGTGGAATTAGGAAAGGTATACTTATTTTTCCCACCTGGTTTCTGAATGTTGGTTTTAGTTTTGGGGAAAAATACTAAATATTCTGAAATCTATTGTGATTTTTGGTTGTCATGTGAGGTTCAGATAATGTTTTGCTATATATATATATATATCTTTATTATATTTTTATTACCTCAGATTTTAGAAAGATTTTACACTTTCTTATTTCTTCTTATTTATTTTTTCTCTTAATTTAATTCCGTCTATGGACAGAATCAGGGTACAGTTCACTATATGTTGTACTTGTATAACTGACAAATAAAGAATCTTGAATCTGGTTATTTGGTGGTTTATAAAAGTTGTGTGATGACCACACAATTGTTTAGGTCCTCATAAATCAAAACTCTGTACTGAAGGAGGGTGTACTTTCATTTTTCCATGACTGTTTAATGGATTTAGGCCCTGATTGCATCTTTTAAATAGGCAAAATACTACTACATAGTGTGCATTTCTCATAATGAGTGTGCAAAGTAATGGGGGGCATCTATAAAAATAGATTAAGTTAGCAGTCGCAATGTTATTCACTAAACTTGAAAGTTCTGTGGAAAATGGTGATTGCATGCTCACATTACCATATACTAAATTTGTGGAAGCCCAAAAAATTATACCATTCACTGGGTTTTCATAATGAGATTAGCAAGATCATGCTCCTGAATCTCAAAAATGATCGCGGATCAGTTGCTTAAAATGATGCCATTATACCATGGTAAATTTGGTTTCATGTTAGGTATCGGTGCATGTTTGCATCTCTAATGCTTACATCATTAAAATAGTCACTACTCTCTTGAAGATCTCAACTCGCAGTGACTATCAAGAACAAATAGCACATGCAAAGACCTAATTTGCATACTGAGTTTGCACAAGGTTTAATTCAAGCAATTATTCTTTATAAATCACCTACAACACAGACAATATATGCACATGCACATTAGCACAAGTTCATTTGGATCTTAGTATCAGGGCTTCTGTATGCAAATGCATTAAGCATTACAATTATATTGCCAGAAATCATGCAAGTTATGTAATATATTTCAATTTTATTCATCTTATGTTGTACTCTTTGTCTATCCTAATTTATATTGCTATTTCATTATTTATATATCTAGGTAATATATCTAGATCTTATCTCGACTTTGCACTGTCGTGAACACAGTATGGATCTATAAATCGGAGAACAGTACCTTTGTGGGCTCATCCCTGAGTGCTACCAGTCTTCCTTTTTGTGCTCGCCGAATGACTCCTGTAGTGGCAAAGTGCTCCCCCTGTCCTTCCACCACAGAAAAACGCAGGTCTGTGGCACTGCCTAAATGAGACCTGGTAAGAGACACACAGATAAGAGAGAAAATACATATAAATAGACACAAAAAATTAGGTTTACAAAAATCCACTTAAATATTTCAAAATCAAACATTAATATGTCTCATCAATCCACTCATCTATCCACAATCCAAAAATAACCAAAAGTTCAATCTCAGAAAAAAGCCTTCTTTAATTGGTTTCTTTCTTGTCTGGAATGCTCACAGAGCCAGAGCAACAAACTAAAGTTTTAAATAAGCACCAAGAGTGTTGAATTATCACCAAGACTTTGATTAATAAAAATGAACTAGCATTAAACTTCACCAAAACTCAGTGACATAACATTAAAATATGTAAATGTATATAGTACAGTGTATTATAGTACAGTCATCATTACCGAGGGTGTGTTCCATCTCCAAAAGCTCCACTTCTTCTCTTTAGATGATCAAGCTCTGTGCGAAGCTTCTCAATTTCTCCTATCAGTCTCTCCTACAAAGCAAGTGTTGTCTTTAAACTTCAAATCAGCTTCAAATTGAGCAATGGCAGATGAAAAAAATCTGATTAAACAGCATGTAAAAATATTTAACATTGTTAACGTGAACAACCACAATTTACTGTCAGTTATGAGGTTTATTTATTTATTTTTTTTGGTACATACCAGTTAGTTCTGGTAATTTGATTTGTTGAGTTTCAAGAGTGCTTATATTTAGTATAACGGCAATGGGACATTTCACTGTGTGTATCACTCTGCTTATGTGTTTGCACATAAGATTCCACTTCCTGGTTCGAAATGGTTACTACAGTAATGTGAGCAACATCATCAGGAGATGAACATTTGAAAGCTCATCAGATGAAGATAAAAAGGCTGAAGGGATGCTAATTTTACTGGAAGCACCTTTACCTGGAATCTACAAATCAATGTGAGCAAGCTGACCAGCAAGCTGACATGCTATAACGTGAGTGTGGCTTCTTCGGGATATATTTCCACTAGCAGAGCAAACATAAACAGAACATTTGGCCATATTTTGTCCAAAATGCGATTTCCTCAATATTAATTTCTTGTTTATAGAACTACTGTTTAAAAGCAATATCACACTCGCAATTGTGCAGATTTACTAGCTATGCAACTCACCCTATGGGCTCGTGCCTACGGCGAATCACAGCCATGCTGATATTCACTATAACCACATTCTTGCTTGTACAATATTGCTTAATTAGAAGCTGTTTAGCGTTCACTGTCTAATTCTTGTTATTACCGTATCATATATTTAGAAATAAAAGAATGGCTAATTTAATACTCTACAAAGCAATCTGAATAATTTATACACATAGCTATCCAATTCCATAAAAAACTCTTATGTGTTAATGTTACCTTGGTGTGATGGAACTCTTCCAACTGCTTCTGTGAGTTCTCCAGATCCTGGATGAGTGCATTCTAAAAATGACAATTAAAGAAAAAGTAAGAACAGATGGTAAGTGGGATGTCATTCTTAAATGTGGTGTCAACAGAATCAAAGCTGTATTATATTATATTTGTTATATGTATTATATTGTATTATAAAAGTGAATCTTTTGAAGCTGTATTACTCTCTTTTCATCCCACTCACCTTTATTCTCCCTGCAGCTAACTAGACTTTTACATAAACACTTTTACTGGAAGCTAAGCATTATGGCTAGTGTGTTCATGTTTCTCCACTCTGAAACAAATGTCATGTAGGTCAGGAAACTGTTACCGCATGCTCTTAATGCTCATGTATATACAGCTATGATTCAAAGCTTGATGGAGTCATGATACTGAGATTAAGGTGACAAGCAGGATGGAAAATGCTTGAGCAATTGCACTTCCTTGTTATACTTAAGCATAATTTGCTGTATATCTACTTTCTTGAGTATAACTGAAATCGGATACTGGTACTCTTAATTACATTTGAAAATGACAATGACTTTATGTGATATATCAATCAAATGAGTACAGTTTAGTATCAAATCATTTCAGATTCACATTCAATCATTTCACTTTAGTATAATAGAAGATGGATAAGCCATTCTTCAGTGGTGCAACAGAAAAGCAGCCTATTGTTTGGACATCGCGAGTTTGAATCCCCATGATGCCACAGCCATCCATGACCATGTATGGCTTTGATTTACAGCTCAGAAGGTTTTGTGTTTGAATCTCAACACTGCCAAGTGCCATGTTTGGGTCCTTGTGAAAGACCCTTTATCTTCAGCTCAGCTGTATCATGCATCAGTTTTTTCATTAGCTAAATGTACTGGATGTTCAGTTGTTTATTGTAAATCACACCTTGTTTCCTGTAAGATTTACAGTCAATTTCTTTACAGTGTAATAAACAACAAATGAATGTTCACTGAGCAATAAATTTTGCATTACCTAATCCTTTGTAATCTAAATGGCTCTGCACTGCTTGTTTGATAAGTCATTATTTTATTATGTGACTCATTTAACTTTAAATACATCTATTGTGTGTTTTTAACTTATTGATGCTCACTCGTATTTGGTTGTACAAAGCTACGTGTGTATATGAGTGAACATACAGTACATACCTGTGTGTTTCTATATACAGTATAGAAGTGTGTGTGTGTGTGTGTGTGTGTTTCCACCTTATCCTCTAGGGCAGCCATTCGTTCTTTCAAGTGGAGCTGCAGGCGTTCATTCGATTCAGTGAGCAGGCGGTCCACTGTATCCGACAGACGCCTGTTGTGTTCCTCATTCATTTTCTCTCTTTGACGAGCCTAATAGAATAAGAGAGGGCATACAATGAGGAGTCATGAGAAGATACATAGAGAAGAAAATATAGAATGTAACCAGTAGATGGCAGACCTTTTCATTCAAGCACGTAGGTGGGAAAACAATTATGTAAATTTAAATGGTCAAATAAGATCCTTAGATATTAAAAGCAGAAATCAGAAATTCTTTAGAGGCCGTTTCTGGCCTGGTATAAGGACCCTGTAACATCTCACTCTGGAAGCTGGACAATTGTAAAGCCAGCTTGTGGAAATTGAGGTAAATATTCAGCTAAAGAAATTTTAAGAGGTTTTTCTGTTACTGTTTCCATTTGTTGCTATGGCGATAACCTTCTTGAATGTCCAGTCAGTGATCTGCAGACAGGCAACACTATTACTTCTTGGTAATCTCATTCTTCTGAAGCCTTTGAATTTGTACTTAAACATACATTTCTCTCATGCATTTATACACACAAATACACACTCTTCGCGCCACTCACTCGGCTCAGCTCCTGGTTCTTCTCCTCCAGCTGTGACTCTAATTGCCGAAGACGTTCTTCAATATTTCCGTGTCGTTCCTCTGCCTGCAAATTGAATGTCACTATTAAAAAAGGAGCAGCAGTAAATTTGCATTTTCATTTTGCAATAGCTGCCTCATGTTTTATTGTGTTTTATTATCTCAAATTAAAAGATTGAATATGTGATTTTGACATAAGGAGAACAAACAATGCACTTGCTGTTCCAGTGCTTAAAATCTAGAGAATGCTTGGCAACTGAGAAATATGTCCACAGAAAATTAGTTAATGACTGAGGCCAGCTAGCACTCTGTCCTCATTTAGCTAGCACTCAGATGATTTTATACAAACATTGTAAAGCCAGAATGACAATGGAAATTAGATAAAACTACTTAGCGAGTTTAACGTTTCCCCTCAGATGTGTTGCTAAATTACTAGTAAAAGATTCTGTACAACTAAATTTACATTGTAACTATACCTTGCTTCAATGTCAAATCACAGTTCTCTGGCATATTGAGAAATATCAACACTGTGTAGAACTATAGCAATCATTTTCAACAATGTTGATGCGAAATTTTGTGGATGAAATATTTCTCCACGTTGATTTGCTTTGAACATTTACTCCAGAGTTAGTGAATCAGCACAATAGAGACTCGACAGATTGTATGACTGCTAATTTTTACTAATTGACTAATTAAAAAAAGTAGTCAAACAATCAACGAGTCACCTTTTCTGTTATTAAACAGAAACACTGTTTTAAGACGTGGGTATTTTTAGGGGTTTTTTATGCAACAAAGATCGCTTCAAACTACATTTACACTTCGAATACACATTAAATTTCAGTAATGAAATTAAATGCAATTTTAGTTTACACTATTAATGACAGATGAAAAAATAAATCTTAGTGCAATAAATGTGCAAAATAATGAATCTGTGTATCGTAAGGTATGAATTCTTAAAATAATGTGACAAATTCATAAAAAAAAGGGTGGACAAGCTGGTGGCTCAGTTAAATATCTTTTTTAAGATTTAAGGGTTTTTTTCAACTCAGGGCTCATTAGTATCCAAAAGTGAGTCTGGATCAGTCGTGTTGAGCTGACTTTCTCAGCAAAGTGTTTTTACATTCCCTGACAAAGTAGATTTACTGCCTGGATCTCCATATTGTCTGCCTCAACTAGTTTACAGCTAACGACAATGTCAATTAGTACTCTATATGTATTAGTGAAATAGTTTGAGCAACAAAACTGCTGTAGCTGAAGCAGGCTTCAACTACTTATACTGTATGTGGCGTTTGTTTGTGTGTGTGTTTGCACGTATGTGTAAGTTGCCTTGGTGAGAGCAGCCACTCTCTGAGCCAGTTCAGCCTCCACCTCTGGCAGTGTTTCGGCCTTCCTCATGGTCTGCTGCAGCCTCTGTTCAGCCAGCTCCAATAGCTCCTGCAAATGACGCACCTTCTCCTCGCTCTGGAAAACACACAGATTTAGACTTGGTTTACGAATCCTGGATTTACCCCAATAAAGCACATCCAAAATTTACATGCTTGCACCCTGTCTCTACACAACACAGACTACAGAAGAAAGGACAACACAGAACAGGTGAACACAACCAGGCAACAAACCAGTGATGGGGTGGAGACAGTACTACAGCAGAAAACCAAAAGAGGCGGGGTACACTCTGGGCAGGTCGCCAGTCCACCACAGGGCCAACACAGACAAACAACCACACACGCTCACATTCACACCTATGGGCAA
>JAQMYM010000016.1:11867918-11887494 GCA_030014255.1 Parauchenoglanis ngamensis
ATATATATATAAATCAGTGCAATAAATGTGTAAACTAATACATCTGTATATATTATACTGTTTAAGGGCGTAGGAATTCCTAAAATGCACTAATGTGGGAAGCTGGCATCTCAGCTGAAATAACTGAATTTGAAACTTAGAGGGTGCAGCAAGAAACAGAAGCTCTTATGGCTCTTAGTTTCTTAGTTGACTGTGGGTTTATGCAATACCAGTAGTATCTGGAAAAGAGTCTGGATCAGACTCTTGGAACTAGCATGTGTTGATGAGCTGATAATAAATTAATAAAGTACATTTAGCCTTCTTTGTTTCTTGTCTACCTGTATCTTCTAAACCTTTACCTCACTGTTGTTTCTACTGCCCAGACTATTTAACAGCTCCCCACAGTGGTAACTAGTGAATATATTAGTCAACTAGTCTACACAACCCTTACTATGAAAAAAACTGACTGTGCTTGACACAAGATTCTTAAGGGTTTCCCACGGGAAGAATAAAACATAGGGTTTCCTCTTTAGAAAGTCTTTCAAATAGGACCCTTTTATGAAGGAAAATCCTTAACTATTCCCAAAATTCATGGGGGAGGGTCTGTGATGATGGCATACCTTCTCATCCAGGGCTTTATGGTGTTCAAACAGAGATTTGAGAGCTTTAAGCACCTCCACTTCACTGGAGACTCCAGAGGGTGGAGGAGCTTGTCTCTTCACCACCGTCATCCTCAAAGAGCGTTCGTGACGTGACACCAGGCACTCCAAATGCTCCAGGAGGAGCTACACATGCACGCACACGCACACACACGCACACACACACACACACATAGTTTCACAGTTTTAATGAACTGCATTCTGTATTCATACATTCTGCATTAAGCTCTGACAAAATTGTTTATTCATTTATGAATATATATTTCCTATTAATAAATGTAAAGCAAAAGTGTACAAAGCAGTAAATTGGCCAACCATCCTACTGTCTTTTACTGCTTTTGTCTGTAAGCAAATGAGATACAGCATAAAACTTCATTTCTTTCGTTCTGTCATCAAACTGCTGTAAAAATAGTTTGTCCTGCATTCTGCTGCATTGCCCACCCATTGCATTGCATTGTCTTGTACATCCTGCAGTTAGCAATAATCCAGAGATTGTTAACACTCCAGAAATAGTTCTGCTCATTTTATGTATCTTATTTCGTATAAAAGTGATTAAAACAAGCTTTCAATATATGTGTTTCTATCCTTATTGCTTGACTTAACTAATGACAGTTGGTGGCCAGACCTTTGGACTATTTTGCTTCTGGTAAGTCACATCACAGCCTAACAGAGTGTCTTATTCTGAAATGTTAAAACTACTGGAGTATAATTTTATTGACTCGGTTTCTGAATGACATTTGATGGTTTAGTCTGACTGCTACATCCAAGGTTCAAGGCCCTAATCTTGAGCTCAAGTAGTTAAATTACATTTCATTAAATGTTAAACATAGGCTCTGGCTTTGACAGTCTCTCGCTCTCTCTCTCTCTCGCTCACACACACACACACACACACACACACACACACACACACACACACACACACACCCTGGTGTTGTTCCTTTCTGCTTTAAGCTCAGAGATTTCCTCCTCTTTCTCCAGAAGCTGCTCCCGGCATGCACTCAGCTCCTTCGTTAGTGATGTAAACTCCTGCACAAAGAAAAAGAGTGAGAGAGAGAGAGAGAGAGAGAGAGAGAGAGAGAGAGAGAGAGAGAGAGAGAGAGAGAGAGAGTGGCAGTGAGATTCCGTTCCTCTGCATATAAAACACCCATAAAGCACTTAACTACATATGTATTAATAAACCCTTTTAAACCACTAACTGAATACTCTGACTGATCTCCAAGCATTGCTGTTTTGCTGTTTGCTCATTACACATGACTCAGGCATATAATGTGTGACAGTGATGTGATGTATTGCATTCAAAACTGTTTAATTTCTTTTTTCTATAACTCAGAACATTGCATGCAAAAGCTCAATTTCAAAAACATTCAAAATTACTGGAAGTTTTCCAAAGAACAGAGAGTACTGTACAGAAGTTTAGGTACAAGCAGACAGAGGTAATGAAGGCAGACTTATTCTCACTACTGAGTCAGGCATAGCTGACTGAACTGAGCTTACAACAATAAATGTCATCCATTCTGTTTTAAGAAAATCATGTAAACCCGCAAAACACTGAACAGTATCGATTGCAATTCTATCATTATCTGTAATCGTGACAGGACCACACAGGCTGCACTTGAATTTAATCACCCAGATCCCACACCCAGATGAGGAAGACATGTGATCTCAGTAACCTGACATGGCCGTTGGTGTCAGACAGGCTTATTTGAGAATTTTAGAAACTGCTGTTCTCCTGGGATTTTCACAAATATAACAGTCTCTAGCTCACAGAGTGGTGACAAAAAAAAAAAAAACATCCGCTGAGTGGCATGTTGAAGAGATCAGAGCAATGGCCAGACTGCTTCAATAACTCAGAAATCCACTCTTTTACAACCCTGGTCAGCAGAAAACCATCATCTCAGAGTGCGTTGTTGAACCTTGACGTGGCTGGGCCACAACAGCAAAAGATCAAAAACTCCTCAGATTGCAGCCTCGGATTCCTGCTCTTGGCTGGCTGGAGCAGAACCCCATGTGGTCTTTTGCTGTTGTAGCTCATCCACTTGAAGTTTCAACATTTCCTTAATTAAAAAAGAGTGATTTTTTGCACAACACTCCCGACCAAGTCCTGGAAAACAGAGTGTGTAAAAGTAAATTGCAGTTAAAATTGTGCTTTATAACAAGAATACTGAAATATGATTTTAATATTCTTGAATATTTTCTGTGACATTTACACACATGCCATTGATTTCATCCTGCATTGCCATTCACTGACCCTTACAGTGCAATTATATGTTCTCTCCAAGTGGCTCAGGCTCGGCATTCAGCTTTTCACTCAATCACCCTTCATGTTCTGGTCACTGCTTAGGAATGGATTTCACTGACCCGGGTTATCTCTTTTAATTTTAAAGCATTATAATTGCAAAATCTGCTTCAAACCAGCTAATATATCTTAAGTTCGTAATTATTAGCACCATAAACAGATTTATGGAAAGAGAAAAAATGGCATCAAATTCTCCCATGGCATGTTTGCGTACACAGAAATGGGAGGAAACAGAAGATGGAGGACTGCAACAGGAAACCCACCTTATCTTTCTCAAAATTATCTAAAAATTGATGACAACTTATGTTACTGTTGATTTAAAGCCTTACTTTATATTCACATAAATGCTACAGTATGATTATAGTGATAATGTGATATCATTGCCATGTGTGATGGAAAGCAAACCAGCTAGAACCTTGCGCATGGGGTATAAAATTAACCCCAATGTGGTTTTCCAATGCAGTGCCGGAGCCAGTGTCGGTGCCAAATCTAGAAGCAGTTCCATTATTTTGAGCAAAAAAAGACAAAACTGCAGGTCCAAAAGCTGGAAACCAATGATGTCGGTGGTTATGGGAGGGGCTACTACAAGAAATTCGTTACCATACTGATAAAACATGAGGCGTCCTGAAAGCAAATGCAAGATGTAATGACTTCAAAAGTTAATTTATAAAAAGAAAAGTGTATTCTGTCCTCCAATATTTTCCAGAAAACCCAGAAGACCAGGGTTAAACATACACATAAGCATTTTGTGTGTTCCTGCACCAGTCTGGTAATTTTCCATATAGAAGGCACTCTGTTGTGTCAAAATGTCTCTATCTCTCTATAATTAACTCTGAGGCAATAGTCTGAGGTCAAATTTTAAACCACGTTAGCACTGCTGTGTACATTTGAAACACTCCAGGGTTACAGCAGAAAAAAAAGCTGTGAAATGGTTTTACATTGTGTTGTGTTAGCTAGCTGAACTGATGATGGAGGAAAAGAAGGCAGGGAGAGAGGAGAAAAATAGAAAATAGGTCGGCGCGGTCGCTTGTTGTCAAGGAGGAGTTAAGGGAATGAAGCCTGTTCAAGTACAAGAACATCTGTTCTTGTATTGTAGACACGTATTGTCTCGTTCCACATTCGCATTGTAAAAAAGGCTACCCTGTGTGCTAAGAATGTAAACAAATAAATAGGTTGGAAGAAATTTAGTTTGAGCCAAAAAATATAAAAGTGTTAAAAAGTCTCCAGAGAAGTCAGATTTACTGTATTTGAAAACTTTGTATGGGAAAAAGGCAAAAAAGTAATATTGAATTGATTATTAATACACAAACTAAAGTTTAATTAGTTGTTTCTCAGGATAGATAAAGAAAGAAATACATGCATTGAAGAGATGTGACCTGTAGCAGAGACTTAGGCTTGCCATGTGCTGTGCTAGACAATATAATCACACCATAAAAAGAATAGAAATTGCTATGAGTTTGATAGATCTATTATTATTAAGCAATTAGCTGTTTTTGAACATTGCTCCATACACATGTGAGATTAAACAGGAAATAATGGGTACGCTGTCATGTGTTTGCATGGATGTATGAGATGTATGCATGGTATCAAACATTAGATGAGTTTCTGTATTTGCTTCAAGATCAATTTTTAAATTGACTAACAAACAGAAACAGGATGCTAAATGATATGAGGCAGGATATTTTGCATCATATGTCTGTTAAGAGCAATTATTTCTGAGTGTGTTAAACATCATATTTAATTGGATTTTGGCACAAAACCTTGGCATAATTTGTTATTTGTCGGTAGTATTTTATAGTGCAACATTGCATCCATCAGCTTCAACTTTTTCATACATTTTCTAAGAGTAAGTAAGGTCCAGAGTAATTTTTTTTTTGTTATATTCAACACCACCATTCAGGAACACTTTTTCCTCCACAAAGAAAGTTTGAACACTTATAAGCAAGCTATCACTTCAAAGCAACTCAGAAGGGCTTTCTAGTCTGCAGTGGATTTCATATGCAGCACCTCCAAGAGATAAAAATGGGTGACGGGAAACACGGAGGTGGCATTATGCAGCTTTGCGGCTCAGCCTGAGCTCCAACAACTTGAGGGATTTCTCTGTGTGTGTTCTCTAAAAGCTGTGGGATTAAGGAATGAAGGCAGTATAAATCAGCGAAAAGAGCGCAGTCTAAGGGTAGGAGATTTGGTCACACTCGGCTTCTGCAAAGCCACTCAGCACAGAAAAAGAAACAGAAAATGTGGCAAAGTACTTTTTTTTAAAGTACGTCAACTCATTTCATACCATACAATGGCAAGAGAAGTTTGCTGATCCTAAAAACACTTAATATTAAAATGAATGAATGAATAAATGAATGATTAATATCAATCATTTATATCGAGTAAAATCATTTTTCTATAATCTTTTCTGTCTAAATGCCTTCCCATTGCCATAACCCTATAAATATTAACCAACAATATACTGCAAAGTTTAATCTCTCCATCATCAAGCAAAAATGAGCCTGTTTCACTGAATGATTCTGCTTCATTGAATAATAGTGTGCTTTGATTTCCATTTAACAGTCTGTTTACATGACAGTTCTTTTCTATTCTATTCAGACAGTGAGAAGGACGTACTAGTGAATAACGAGTCTATAATAATGATGATGATAATAATAGGTTCACAGTGACGGCTGGATGCAGCTAGAATAGTCTAGAAGTTTTGAAAACTCATTTAGATCTATTCACAAACCCATGCAGGGAAAGAAAAACAGCTTGGAGGAAATTCTAATTGCATAATTTTCTATTATATTTTAAGCACTTTCTCGGCAAATGAGGTGCACTTTGTTGCTGAGGGCTACACTTTGTTTTCATAATGAAAATGTACAGATTTTACATTCTTCCCTCCTGTAGATTTTCTTCATGGCATGGATTATGGAAAATATTTATATGATTATAGCACACTGTCAGCATGATGCTAATGAGTAGTTATTTATTTATTTGTAAATAAACATGTAAATCATGTATAATTTTTTTTCTAAACTATTTCTTTAATAGTTTTGGTGGTTGAACCAGTGAGGGTTGCAAGCACAACACAACGAAGTATACTCGCTGACCATTTTAATAGGAACACCTGTAACATTGCACATTTATGCAGTTAATATAATCAGCCAATCATTTGACAGCAGCACAATGCATCAAATCATGCAGGTCTACAGTTTTACCTAATGGTCAAAGACCCTGTTTACACTTGGTTTTAAAATACGTCTTGAGCATTCAGGTCACAAATGGACTTCCAAGACATGTTGCCATTTACACTTGTGTTTATCATGCGTCTCCAAGGTGTCCAGCTGACCACTTTTGTTCAGATTTCATTACTGCCTACATCACTTCCGCTAGAAGGTCAAAGGTCCCCATGCAAAATTATATTAAAATGTAAAACCTGCAGCATACCTTCATTATTTTCTTGCACTCCAACCTTGTACATCGGCGCTCCTCTCCATATTTTTCTAGCGTGTCGCATTGTTACCAAAACAACCCGCATTAATGATGTATATTCCTGTTACGTCTGTGTTGTGGATGCATCGGGACACCATGCACGCATGCATAACACCACCTTGGCAAATGGTTTGAGCGAATGCGTCTTGAATGCATCTTGGAGGTCGTTTACACTTGTCCAGTCTGACTTGACTTACACTTGTTACACTCGCTGTCCAGTTGTGATCAGATCGCCCAAGATGCAGTTTAATACCAAGTGTAAACGGGGTTAAAATGGTTCAAAGTGTGTGATCTCAGTGTCTTTGACTGTGGCATGGTTGTTGGTACCAGACAGATTTGTTTGAGAATTTCAGAAACATGGGATTTTCACACAAAAAAGAAAAAACAAAAGACAATCTGTAATCTCATTCTGTAGGCATCATTACTGTGAAAAGCCTTGTTGATGAGAGAGGTCAGAGGAGAAAGGCCTGAATGCTTTGAGCTGACAGGAAGGTTACATTAACTCAAATACCCAGTCTTTACAAGTGTGCTGAGCAGAAAAGGATCTCAGAACACACATCACAATTTAGCACCTCAAGATGAATGAGCTACAACAGCAGAAGACAACATTGAGTTCCAGGTTGCAGTGGCAAACTCTAGAGACTGTTGTGTTTGAAAATCCCAGAATATCAGCAGTTTCTGCAATACTCAAACCAGTCTGTCTGGCACCAACATCCAAGTCACTGAGACCACACTTTTCCCCCATGCTAATGTTTGATTTGAAAGTTAGAGGAACTTTTTTCTGCATGATTTTATGCATTGTGCTGCTGCCGCTGCCATGACTGGCTGACTGGATAACTTCATGAATGTGCAGGTTTTCCTATTAAAGTGGCTGGTAAGTGTACTGTATATCTACTGTTTAAATCTAGAAGACACTTTTGCAAATTTGCTTTGACTCTTTGTTTTACATACAAAAAAAAAAATATTACTATGCAATGCAAATGTTTTTAATAGCTGGTGTTCAGGAGGCTGGATGAAAGCTTTTTAATTTTCTCCTGAAAGATTATTGCATTTTGCTTGATAGCCATGGGCTAGAAAGTGAGACAACAGCATGAAATCTAATCACATTTTTAAACCTCAGTGATAATTTGGAATGCCTTCTGCACTGAAGTAACTGTTTTAAGCTCGGTCAGTACATCTTTATTTAACGTCACATACAAAAATAATTTTGAAAGGAATTACATACGGTAAACAGCACTACCGTATATAGAATATTATCTTTTACAGTTTTTACATCGTGACATCATAATCAGAATTGAACATCAAATTTACATGCTTATGCATCTTCTTTCTTTTTGTGCATGGACTAAATTAGCAGATAATGGATTGCTCTGTCTGGAAGCCTCTCTCTTGGTATCAGAGGGGATTAGAGTCACATGGTCAGATGGGCAAAGAAGGGCAAGCTAGTCTAAGAAAGCGGTGCTCACAAAAATGCAGAGATACAAGGGCAGCGATGAGCAAAAACGAGGCAGAGCTAGAGCCAAAGGCCATCTTAACTTAAAAACTTTTCCTGCTTGGAAAAATGTACCATTAGTCATGTTAAAATCAGCCGAATCATCATTGTGAGCTGATGAGCTGCTGTATTTCTCCTGGGTATTCGATGCCAGATTAAGAACAATGACATGTGCATTGATTTAATAGCAACGCAATGTAAAGCCCATTTTAGCATGATGCTTTTGAGAAAAAGTCAGCTCTAAACATAAACTATATAAATATTATTATAATAAATATTTTAAAGCCCTCTGTTCTCTGCAATACAAATTACCATAGCAATGACAACACTAATTGCCCTGTGATAGATTGGCAACCTGCCCAGGGTGTACCCCGCCTCTCACCCAAAGTCAGCTGAGATTGGCTCCAGTTCCCCTGCGACCCTGACAGATAAGACATATAGATAATGAATGGATGGATGGATGGATGTTTGAAAACACTAATATGAATTGCCCTTCTCTCCAACCAAACACCCCTGTGAATTGCCATTTAAAGAAAAGAAGACACAACTAAAAGAGGCACAGTAGCGCACTGCTGATTTCACAGCTCCAGTGTCTGAGATTTCATCCTGAGCTCAGGTCTTAACAGAGTGTCACATTGTCTTCCTGTGTTTGCATGGGTTTCTTTTGGGGTCCCTCCCTTCAGAAAACATGCATGTAGGTGGATGCCTACATGCCCCTAGTTATGAATGCATGTGTGAATGTTGCCCTCCGATGGACTGGCATCCCATCTGTGGTGAGTTCTTCCTCCTCCCTCCAAGTGTTCCCAGGATAGGCTTTGGCCTTAATACTAACCTAGCTATTATAAAGCAGTTACTGAAGAAAAAAGCCTTTATTTGTCACATATATTTACAGTACAATTTACCACAGTGATATGTATTTCTTCACATAACCCAACTTGTTATGGAGACGGGGTCAGAAGCCATGTTACTGCACCCCTCGAGCATTTAGAGTTAAAGACCAGCAGTGAAATCTTGACCTTCTGCTCACCAACCCAGAGCCTTAAACACTGCACTAAAGTTCAGGGAATATAAATTAAGAAACTACTACTACATGCAATATTGCAAATCACATTTTTCTCAGGAAATTTTTTAATTTAATCTTTACAATCTGCAACTAAATTGATGGGCAGCATGGTGTTAGCATTGCCACCTCACAACTCCAGGGTCCCAGGTTTGATAATAAGCAGCCTGTGTGGTGTTTCTGTGCATGTTCTCATCATGTCCTTGTGGGTTTCCTCTTGATTTTGCATTTCTGTTTTGATGAATAGGTGGTTCAATAATAAAAGTTTCAAAAGTGTATTATTAGAAAAACAAGTAAAGTAGGTCATGATCTGAGATGCATGCTTGTAAGTGTATGTAGTGTGTAGTGTAACAGCAAGGTGATGTCTGCTGAGACGTGGCGCAGGAGAGAAATCCATCGGCCAACCAAAATCCTGCAAATGTTTTCGATTAACATCTCTGATCTCATCTTAGACATTCATTTATGGTCATAGAAAGAAAACAACTCACTCAATCAGATACATGCACGTCCCAATTTTCTGTCATTGATCTCAACAAAGACAATAATAAACCAACATACACACGTATGCATATGAACGCACTCCAAAAGCTTTTGCATCAAGTTAGTCTGATGAGCATCAGCATATTTCTCTAACTCTTTCAGCCACGTTTCTCAGCCTTGTGCCACCACACATGGGTTGGATTTGCATGCCAGCTCATTTGTGATACAGTGTGATCCCGAAATGTGAGTGAAAATGCAGCAAAACAGAACATAAATAAATAAATAAATAAATTAAATAAGTAGCCAATGTTCAGTCAACCGACACCAGCACCAGATGGTTTAGCTTAGTGACCGATGTGGTGCAAAGGACCAAATTAACAGAAAACAGTCCTGTTTGTGCTGTTATGTATGCACATTCTGACCTTGCCTCATTATTTATCACGTCCTGTATGAGGTGTTTATAAAAGAACCAATTCACAAATATCTTGTAAATGGACTCATGTCATATTCAGATGTTTAAAAAGTTCATTCATCTCTTTACCTTCAGTAACTGCTTTATCCTGGTCAGAGTCATGATGGATCAAGAAACTATCCCAGAAATACTGGGAATGAGGTGAGTTCATATTAATATTCCTGAGTTCCATAACTGTACCAGTAAAAGTAATCTAATAGCTTACTTTGTATCTAGTGAACTGCTCTCGTGAATTTACTGTTGGTCTCAAATACATTAAGAAGGAAAGAAATTCCACTAATAACCTTTTATGTGAACAACCGCTCAACTAAGCAAAGAGAAACAACAGTTCATCATTATCCAGTCTCTTTTAAAGTAATAAAAACAAAGAAAAAAATTGAATTAGAAGGTGTGTCCAAACTTTTGACTGGTAGTGTATATGCATTCAATAATTAGTAGTTATTAATAGTTTAAACAGCCCAAAAGTTTAGCTAGCTAATTTAACAACCTAATTTACAAAACATAACTAGCTAGCTAATGTAACTAGCTAATTTACAAAGGTTAACTAGATAGCTAATTAGCTAAGCTTGTAAACTAATTCACCAAACTTTAAAGCTAACTTAGTTCAACTTTCACTTGGAAATTTACCTTAGTAAGAATATACACTAAGTATTTCAGTAATAATTGGGTAAAGAACAAATCTTCCAAAATACTGCAGGAAGAAAGTACAATTAATCTAGTATTTCATAACCCTGAGTATACTTATAGTAATCTTGGATGAACATGTAAGTTGCATGAATTGTCCTTTTTTTCTCTTTGGGAATAAGTGCGTATTACATATATTCTTAGCTGAGTCATTTGGGAGAATTGATACAAATGATTCATATAAACATCATAGGTTGCCATTCAGTACCACATAAATTGATGCAGTCCAGATATCCAAAAGAACATATATTACCATTAAAATGCACTTGTGTTCATTAACGATAATTGTTAATGGTACCTTACAAAAGTAACAAACACATAGGGCATTATAATAATGAAAATGCTGAATTGTGGACTTGAACACAAATTAATACATTTAAATTTAATTTAACACAAATAAATACAGTGATTTCCACTTAAAGAATTTTTTTTAATTTTATTTTTATTTTTTTACAGGCACATCATTTATCTCTGTAATATTGCAGGATGAAAAGGCACAATAGAGCTGAGGGATAGTTTTAGACTCTTCTGAGTGACAAAACAACTTCCATATATGAAATTAATGCAACACACACACACACACACACACACACAGAGAGACAGAGTATGAGAGAAATACACACACCGTTTAGCACCATACCAAGCTCTCACCAGAGACCGGCTTTGCTTTAATCAGCAATAAACCTACACACATGCTGGATATGCTGGAGAACTGGAGGCCTGCCATAGGACTAAATATGGAACACACAAACCATGCACAGGATCTGTAAAGAAACCCCCCATAATATCCATATCAAAGGTTCATACAGTGTATCCCAAATGCAATCAAAAGATGTCAAGAAAACAATATGGAAGTGTGTATGAGGATATTGCATTACAGAATCATGGAAGTAGAAACAAAAAGACATTAAAAAAGCAATTGAATTTGGATTTTGGATTAGTTTAACTCTCTTTACTGTGTTGTGGTTTTTTTCACACAGTTTGTTCATTTTTATTTTGAGGGTGTGCTGGAGTAATAAAACTCCAGGTCGGAATTATACTGCGCTTGATGAAAAATGTTTTTCTTGCCTTCTGTCTTTATAGATTTTATTGAAAGCAAATAAAGCACACATTTTTTACTGATGTTGAAATTTGATAATGAAATCTGGATTTGTTTTACAATATACTTGTGCCTGTATTTGTGCTTGCTGCCATTGTAACGTTCCAACACTCTCTTTAGTGTTTTTCGTTTATATCAGTCAATCAGAGATGAGAATTTTCCATTGCCTCGTTTAAATGTCATACATAACTGATTATCTCTACATGCCACAAACATAATGGATCTCAGATGAACATTTGCTTTTGGATTATTTCGAGGAAATCTCAGCAAAAACAAGAACATAGGTAATGCAGTGATGCTGCAGTAGCAAAGCTGTGACTGACAGATGGTGCAGTGACAGCCAGAGCAGAGATGATTCACTCGTCAGCATTTAATCGGTACGTTTCTGGAGCAACTGCATCTCTTCACACACTGCCTCTACATCCTGCCTCTCACTTTATGCATCATCACTTACGTCATATAACTGAGAAAACGTTGCTGAGAACTTACTTTGACTACAGACCTGGGCTGCATGATACAGAGAAAATACTATATTGTAGCTTTGTTGCTCATTATTGCTCTTGCATTATGACAAAACACATGGGTGGAAGTGTTTACATCTATTTATTTATTTACTTACTTACTTACTTACTTGCTTCACATTTACATTTAAAGTTGTTCATGATATCACGTGCGTTATAACAGCTCAACTATAAACAGTGGTTCTCTTACCAGCCTCTCTCTTTTTCTTTCTCTTGAAATTAATTCACAAAAACATGCAACTTGCAATCTTAGAAAGAAACCACAAAACACAATGTCCTCCATCTTGAAGCGCTTCCCTGCCTGAAAACTTTACTTAATCTGGCTGTTACAAAATGCTGACTCTCTTCAAAAATGCTACGTAATCATTTCACAGAAAACTTCACCATAACAACAATTACACACGTTTTGGTTTTCTTTTTGCTGTTTTTTTTAAACCTTGTCTAACCTTAACTACTGTTACAGAAAAATAATCAACACCTTCTGACCAATAAGTATCAAGAATTTAATAGTGCTGTAGTAAATAATACAAAGTACATTTATCAGAATGTTTACTTGTGATTGCGAGTGCTATCAGAGTGTTGTGGCCTAGCACTTCCCTGGTTTCACCTCAGCTCACCTCTTCCATAATCCACCTAGCCTATATGGACTATTTAACTTTCCCAACACACACACAAACACACACACACATTTGTGTTCCACCTTTAGCATTTCTAAGCCATTGGCCCTGTTTGGTTGTTTTTGTGGTTCCTCTGAACTATGATTTTTTTTTTTTATTAGGTCACTCCCTTTGGACTGTTTTTTCTTTTATTCATTATTGTTTGTGTTTGTCTCAAACCTTGTTTGCAGGCAAACGAATCTGGATTGTCAAAATTGTCTCAGCCTCAGGTATATGACCCATGGCCCCGCAGATCGGCTGATACTTTTTGCTCTTTACTTAGCTGTACCCGATTTATAATTCTGTTTATGCACTCTATACCGGTTAAGAAAAACAGGAGACACAGAGAGCATTTTGCAGCACAAAAAGTTCATAACATAACATAACATCTATTAAACGTATGGTGTTTAAAAAAAGAAAGTTTTGTCTCCGACAGTTAGTAGAGAATGCATAAGATACCTTGAAATGTTTGAGGCAAGGTTATTAAAAAAAGTTTGAAGTGTTATTAAAAGTACTAAGCACTGACGGTGTACTAACTAAGTTTACTAACTGTAAAAGTAAGCAGTTCTCAGCTATTTTTAATGTACCAGACTTGTGAGACTACACGTGATAAAACATTCAAATTTTCATAGTATTGTGTTCGGTGATATAACAGGCATATTCTGTGTTCAAGTAACAACCAACAATAACATTTTCATGCTTGAGTCCTTGACAAAAAGAGCACTTAGAAAGTAAAACAGGCCATCTAATACTGAGAGTCTTATACGTGGTTGAATTAGGGCTGTTCCCTATGGGACATCCCACTCCAAAGCTATGCACAACCCTATTGGACTCAACAAGACCTAACAAACTGACACCATGTGACCAAACAACAACACACAGCCAAAGCAAAGTTACTCATGTTCCTTTTTTAAATATCCAGTTCCTACCTGGTACATGTATGGGTTAACGTTTATGCCATTCTGCAGGTGAATCTTCAAAGAAGGGTGGGTCATGTCGCAAGAAGCATAGTAAAACCTGGGTTGGACCAGCGAACAATGTGAAGCAAGCAGGAGGGAGAGGAGGAGAGAGTGCAGAGTGAAAAGAGAAAGCTTCTCTAAATCTCTGATGGATGACAGTAAGCTGAAGAATAAATGAGCTTCTCTGGCCAGCGGAGCAAAACTCAGCCGACTGGGAGCAGGACTGAGGTGCAGGAGAGAGAGAAAGAGAGTGAGGGAGATGGGAGGGAGGGAAGGCGAGAATAATCAGTGAAGACGGAGAGAAAGAGAGAGTCTGAGAGGAAAAAGCAAACTGAGCGGAAAAGCCAGAGATGAGAAAATTTGAGAATTAAATAGCAATTGTTTGCAGTCAGAGTTTGCTGATATGGCTTGTGAGTTAAAATCCAGCTACCTGTCCTGCCTTCAAAAAATGTCCACCTTTTTTCACAAATTAAAAAACTTGGCCTGTGATGATCTCTGAACAAGAATATATAATAGAGGTAAAAAAAAAAATATTTGTAACACGTAACAAAAAATGTGCCAGTGATAACGTATCCAAATAACTGCAAAGAACCATCACAGAATTGTGCCAGTAATAAAATATTGAATATTCTGTATTCAGAAGATGCAGAAAATACATTTTGCAAATGGGGCATGAGGTCAGAAGTGTTACTTCAGTTCATCTAATATATGAGTGTAATGCTAGTGTTAGCCATGTGGAGGACAGCTACAGCTAAATTTGGTCTCCAGACAGCTCAAAACAGCTCAGACCAGTGTGGCTGCCACAGTGTGCACTGCCAGTAGCAAGAGAACCTGTGAAATTTGTCTGTATGCCTGGGCTGCCCTTTGGACCTCTTCAAGCTTGGATTCTTTTTGGCCTGTGGGAAAAAAAGCCCCAGAGAGTAAAGTTTATGCTTTGGAATTGCAAAGCCAATAAAACAAAGTAGACTGGCCACACAGTACCAATCTGTTAGCAAAAATAATAAAAATAACTGTAAACTATAAAAATGAGCTTAACACCAGCAAGACCAATGTGAAAGTTGGTCTTTTAGCCCACCAGCAGGACCAGCCTAACACTAGCTGAACCAGGCTAGGAGACAAGCTAAGACCAGCAAACAATATTTGGCTGATCTAAGCCTTAGGCTTTTTTTTAGCCTTAGGCTACAATTAAATTACAAAGGTCAATGTATAATTCAGATTTTTTTTTCCCAGATCACATCTGTCTAGCTTGACAGTTTATGGTATATTTTTGACCAGTGACCCATAACTGTCATTAATGACATTCGTATTCCAAAATGCTTTTCATGAACTCGTTGATTTCTTTATCAGTTGTTTCACTAGGTTCCTTATAGTTTGGTTTGAATCAATTCCCCAATTTAGGACCACATGAAAAGGTTCAGATCTGCAGAAATATATAGAGCTACAATATCTGCTACAACATTTTTTCAAGTAGTCGCTTCATTCTTCTGAAATACTTGCTTGGTCTGCATTCCGACTGCAATCTCCCATAACCATGACCACGTCACTGTAAAATTCGGTTTGAGATCTTTACTTCTACCAGGATCCACTAGGAATCACAGAGTTATGGCAGATGATGAAGAAGATCAGACAGACATATTGGAGTATGTGACACTCCTCATCATATTATGACTGTAACACTGTAACACATTATCCACTGTAACACTGCTGAAGGTCCAACCAGCTTGCAGAAGGTTTATCAGCTCTGTGCTTGGATTCTGTCTGACTTGTAAGTCAAGTTGGTTAAAAGTGACTGCCAAATGAATAAATGCTTCCTAAACATGTTCCAAGCTGTCCTCCTCTCACTCAACATGGTCAGTCTTGGGTTTACTACAACTTATCATATCGGGAATTTTCTACTGCAAATTCCACCTTTGCAAAAGGCCAACACCACCATGCATCTGGCTACAAGTCAAGAATGCAATGCAAAATTATATAAAAAGAAACACAGAGGTCTATTGTACAGTTACTAGAATTAATGCTATCTTACACAGCAAGGACATTTATTTTAAGCTTAATATGCATGCTTAGTCTGGAGCACGAAATACAGCTCAAAGCTTCTTTAATGAGATGGTGTCACAGACATTCCTTCAAACTTATGAAGACAGGTTTTTTTTTACATTTAAGAAAGGAAACTGTAGAAAGCTGAGTTTATGCCGCCTGCACATGGACATCTAAGTAGCATTCATTTGCAGTTTTTTTGATGTATCTCATTACAAATTAAGTTCTTTCAAGAAAAGTTATTTTTTTCTTATTAAAGAAACTCTCTCCATTGCACTCCATTTCTCCACTGTCCCTATTTTGGAGCAAATACTTAAATCTCTCTTCTAAGTTGGACATTTGGTCTTATTAAAGCAGCACTTTTCAGTCCCCATCTTGGAAGATTCCATTTATGCTGCATTATTTATAGAAAATAAAGAACTGCACACTGGGTTTGGTGCCAGTTTAATAACTGCCAGAATGTTTCTACTTTTTGAAGTTCTTCATTAGGCAATTTGAACTGCAACTCACTTGATCAGTTTTATTTTAACAGTGAATAACAGTTTTGATGTCTATATTGTGCCACTAAGAGACGCACTTTTTCAAAATCATATGTTATAGGTTATAAAACGTGACAAGGCCTGCTGTTATTAAGGCCATGTGACAGTCAGTGACAGGGTGGTGATTATTTTCAAAAAACATCTCATAAAGTGCATCATTCCTCTTATTACACAGTGATATGCAAACACCAACATTTTGAATTTATTAAAGGATAACATGGACGTCATGGTGGTGCAGCCGGTGATGCTGTCTCATAGCTCCAGGGTGATTGGTTCTATCCTGAGCTTGGTTTATGCCACTGTTTGAGTGGAGTTTTGCATGGGTTTCCTCCCAGTTCTCTGGTTTCCTCCCAAAATCATCCAAAAACATGCCGATAGGTTGATTTCCTACGCTCAACTGCCCCATGGTGTGAATGAGTGTATGCATGGTATCCTGCAATGGACTAGAATGCATCCAGAGCACATTCACTATTATAGCAGCTATAAAATTAGCTATAAAAGTCATTCCTTCACCAGCCTTGCTTTTTTCTGCCTCTCTTGAAGTTAATGAGACAAAAAAATGCAGCTTGTCATGTTTCAGGGACTCTGCAAAGCTCTCCGTCCTGAAGACTTCCCCGTGTCAGAAAGCTTAGTTCCACTGCAGTTACACTGGAGACTCGTTACCGAAATGCTAAATAAATGTCTCTTTCCACATTCAACCAATTCCACATGTTCTTTAATGCAGTGCATCCACCACACAAGTCCCTGTGTAAGCTGTTACTATAAAAATTATTACAGCAAGGACATTAATATAAACCACGTGCTTAAGTTAATGAGATGACGGCACGAGACCTGAGAATGCTTGTTCTCTTAAAGCATCAAGAAGGCAAAGCTGTTGTGCATCTGACAGAGAGAGTCAAAGAAGGATAGCCTCTCCCAGCACCTATAACCTCTCTCTTCTATAATCTCATATAACATTTGATACCTTCACATAGGATTAGTGGTTTAATGTGAACCTTGAGTTTAGACCACAGGTGGTGAGATATTTATGATGGGAACAATTCAGGTACTTACGGATTCTTTAAAGCTGTGTGTTAGTTAGGAGGGCTAGTCAGAGTAAGAGGACAGCTCTAGACTGAAGTTTATTAGCAGATAGCTCTCTGTATGTAAAGCAAAATCAAATGCAAGTGAATATTTTAATTTAAAGGCATCCCATTTATATACTAGTATACAGTGAGGTGACATTTTGTATCTCCAGGACCAGAGTGTAACGCAAAAGACTATACAGGGCCATACACAGCATTACATAAAATACAAATAGTCCCACAAGCATGTCGGACAAGTGTAATGTACCATACAATGATTACCCAAAAGACTTCAGCTAATTACTCCGTACAGCACAGAGCAGCGGGAGTAGAAGTGTTGATCAGATAACATAAGTGTGTAAAGCTGTGCAGACTGACTACGCAAATGACATGTAATTATAAACTATCATAAGCAGCATAAGTGTGGCAGCATGTCATGGCTATTAAGTATAAATATACATAACACCTGGAAAAACAGTGGTAACTGAGGACTGCCTAAAGAGATATTATAATTATTATTATTATGCAAGAAAAAAAGTGTGAGTGATAGTGATGGGGGGTGTCTTAATCCACATTTGTTCAGATTTTTTAGTAAGGAAGCATAAGTAAGCTATAAAACACAACAGAGCTGTTATATGACCACAGAATGGTGTGATGAAGAGTTACTGTTACCACCCTGAAGTTGATTATTTTCCATAAGTGCTTTATTCTTACACTATAGCAATTTGCTATTGATTTCAATGTTCTATTTATTAATGTATTAATAATGTATTAATATATCATGCTTTGTAAACATTTATAGTTACATTAATGTTGTGGAACATTTAAACAATAGGGTCTTGGGGGTTTTTGTTTCTTTGTGTCACAAACAATTTATTTTGTCAAGGATTTTATATTTAGTTTTAGTCTTAGTCACTTACTTAAAATTGTAGTTACATTTTAGTCACATTTTAGTCTTTTGTTTTGTTTTGTTTAAGTTAAGATTTAGTCAGTGGAACTCACTTTTAATATTAGTCTAAATTCAGTCAATGTTTTAGTCATAATTTTCTCAGACAGGTCCATGATACTTGTTGTAAAATGTGCCCTGTGGCTTTAAGATGGGCTTTAAGACAAGCTTTGTCTCGTCTTTAATGATACATAACCTACTACATAACACTCCCTATGCCAGGCTTATTAGACCCCAGGTTATGGTTAGGGTTAGTGGTTATTGTTTGGGTGGTTTGTTTTGTTTTGGGGTTTTTTCTTCGCATTTTATTATCATCATGAGAATAAATCTATTGCCACACTTTGTTTGGTTGTCCTAGCTGCTGTTAAAACCTGATGCATAAATATACTACAGTCCTGTTTTCTTTTCCCATACAAACAAACAACAACAACAACAACAACAAAAATCACAATCCTGTATAACACATTCTTTATGCTATGGAGAGCAGCTAGTTTAGACCAGAGGTTCTTCAAGGGTGGCCTGAAGTGCCCCAGGTGTCTGTGAATCACCTCCACAGGGTGGTATTTTCTAATCAAAAAAATTATACTGTTATCGAGTACTAATAATTATTAGCTGGTTTGACTTGTGACATGAATGGAATGGTTTCAATCCAAACCTCAATCACATAAAAGCAAGAAAGATTCGAAATAATGTCAAGGTTTTCTGTCAGAAACACAGGAATAAAAAGATCTATGAATTCATCCACATAAGTGGATTAGATTAAAAAAATAAATCCTTGGGGATCCCTGGCTGCAAAGCATCAGAGAATCTCGGCTCTACCTCTCCATCCTTGCTGGATAAAAGACAATGCTTGGAAGTTATCTTCACTGAATATATTCTTCCTGCTTTGTGTAGCTAATATCTCCCCATTTCTATGTTGCCACCAGTCACACCAAGACTAAATTCACTATCAGTTACTTATTCATTCTTAATTCTGATTGTTGATTAATTTTTCATAACAGCAGCTCAGACAGGTGCTCCTGCTGTACTTTATACTTTTATATACTTTTATATACATATTATACTTTTATGTTATATTTATATATGTATATATTATAATATATAAATATCTATATTATACTTTTATGTGTTTTATATATATATATATATATATATA
>JAQMYM010000016.1:11896783-11913966 GCA_030014255.1 Parauchenoglanis ngamensis
TACATAGCAAATTCAGTGCTATATAGGTCAACTCTAAATTGCCCAAAGGCATGAATGTGAGTGTGAATGATTGTTCGTTTACCTCTTGCCCGAAGACAGCTACGACTGTGATTTTCAGACGACTTTCCGTTGGATTTGATCTAAAATGGATTATAAGGTTTTGGACAAACTTGTGGAATCCATGCCAGCTTACCAAGTGCACACTGTTATTAAAGTAAAAATGAGGAAAACCAAATACTAAGAAACTCTGAAATGTATGCAAATAATGAATTTCAAAGATTTCACTCAAGTTGTTGTTAGTAATGTAATTTGTAATGAAAATTGTTAATTAGAAAAGAATATAAAATAGATGCATGTTCACTAGTGCTCTCAAACTTTTGGACCCCACTGCATGTCTTCACAAGCTTTTAGGAAGTAAAGCATTCTTTCTTTTTTCATGATGCATTTACCGGACAATTTATAATTAGGTTTAGGGACATGGACAATGCTGATATTCGTATGACTTGATTCATATGAAAAAAAAAAAAACCTAACCATCGTACTTGTTCATTTGAAATGTTTTTACGTCATTAAAAAGACTTTGATGTATAAAAAGCAAGACTTGAACCTACAAATGAATAAGGTGGTGATTAATTAAAAAAAAAAAAAAGCAATATGTATCACAATTAATCTTTGCCAGATTCAGTGATATCCTTACAAGTGTTTTTGTATTGATACTTTTTAAAAAATGTGCATTTATTGTATATATATCTTACGTTATTTTTTATTATAAAATCAAGAGTTTGGAAACTTTCTATGCAAGTGGTCAGGTATCCACATACTTGAGGCAATATAGTGTGTGACACGACATGATTGTGCCAAGTGGGTGGAGCTTACGCCTTCAAATATTGCTCTAGTCACAAGCAGACAAAAATAGTATAATAAATATAATAAATTTCTATTACTACAATTTAAAAGTACAGGTACAATTACAGGTACAATCTATCCAACAATGTGACAAATGATTGACATAACCAAAATTGTTGTTTCACTTATTGATTAAGTAAGATGTCATGTATTGCAGTGGATTTTCCCCATCTTTGGCTATTTCTGGTGTGTTTTATTAGATGGTGTATGCTAGAAAAATTAAGTATAAAAAATGTGTTTAATTTCTAAGAAAAGACAGAACAAATGGTCTGTGTAATGTAATGGAAACTCATGAAATAGCCACCAAAATCATAAACTCCCCACCAACAATTATAATAAAAAAAGACCACAGACCACCTACATTATGTTGTATTATGTGAAATTCCTTCAGTACATTTTTTTCTAACAGAAGGAGAATATCAGCCCCACACACCAGACTGTCTCAGCAGAATCTGACGTAAATAATGTGAAATTACATCCTGTGTCATAAGCTGAAAACAAACAGTCTGGAGATTCTTCAGTAAGACCTTTTGAGTCAGAAATGGAAATCTCATTCCTGACTCACCAGGTCTTAGTCCATCCACGCAAAGCACTAGACAAACTGTCTCTTGGAGAGGTTTAGCGAACAGGCTTTATTAAAATGAGATGAGATAGGTAGGATTCCCTTGTAAACAGCCTTCTCCAGCAGGCAAAAAAGGCACAGACCCTTCATTATCCACAACTGTGCCAACGACGTCAAACTGATTCCCCAGACTGTGTTTGATCTGATTGGTGCAGCTTATTATCCAGTGGTGGAAACTCTAGATATCCTGCAAATAAGGGCAAAGTGAAAGCACAGCAAACCAGGGTGCCACTTGGAAGGATGCAAAAACAATAAAAGGTCATGCTGTAATTGATGGCACAACTACTTTCTTCATAACAGTGAAATTATAATTTGCAACACAATGCTGTACAGTAAAACTTATCCAACCTGACATTTACAAGCAGCAAAGTGTCAAAATAACAGGTGAGGACATTCTGCTAATAAATGGTGAGAAGATCAACAAAGGTAGCTAAGCTCACTGCTTCAAGAGTAAACTATACCAACTACACTTTCTGTATCCTTCCAATTAAATTAATGAAACATTCAATGGCATTTAGTATTTCATGGTTTTCTGGTTTCATAAATTGCTCTTCAGGGACCCGCAGATGTCCTTCAGGCCACCTAAACCAAAACAATCAAGAACATATGTACCTAATACAGAGTCCATGAGGAAACAAGAATGTGGACCATCTGGGGGGAGGAGGGGGCATGTTCTAGCCACTAGTTTGGCAATATTAATACCTGAGTGCTGATGGCAACTAGCTTGGCAACATTATCCCTGCTGCTGGAACCCCATTACTGCAATGTGAGTAAATACCAATTAACTGAGCATTGCTTGAATTTTAACCTGGGAAAGTGGCTTGTATGTCACATTCTGCTCAGAAATCGACTGTTTCCAACGATAATCCTTGGACATTCCCAGGTGGTCCACAAACCATTAGTCTACCAGGGACTATCAAGAACATCGAACATAAATGACAGGTGATGTTACAAGTATGGGAGCCATGAACAAGGAAAACCTGGGCCATCTGGGTAAAATAAATAAACAAAAGTTGCTGCTAGCAACTAGCTTTGCTTGATTCCCTGGAGATATTGTAGAAGTTGAACAGTCTTGCATCTTTCCTACCAATGTGGCAAATATCCATTTGCTGTTTTTTATGGTGGTATGCTGGTTACAGATGGTCTACTGAACTACACAAAGCTTACTTTGAAATTTGATTTAAAAAAATCATAATGCCAAAGAAAGTATTATATTAGAAGATATTATTGGCTTATTAAAATGAAAAGTTCCCAAAACCTTTTCTCAGGTATCACCAGATGGACCTCAGATCCTTGGCCCTCTTGTACAAAAAGTGTTGGAGCCACAAGGAAGCCACGGGGACCATCTGGAAGAAAAACATTACCAGCCCATTGCTACTAGCGACTAGTCTGGCAATATTACCGCCGTCCTGACTGAACCCCTGCAGAAAGTGTATTGGCCTAGTAATCTTGCATTTTCCTACCATTTTTTTTTTTGGACTTTTATGATCAGTATAGATGACTATATTCTGATGCTGATGTTGAATTCTGATGTTCAGCACCTGGCTTTTTAAACATCAATTAACTGAGTTGCTTGAATTCTAACCTCAGAAGAAGAAGGCTTTTATGGCTTTTTTGTCACTCAGAAACAAGAAGTTCCGAAACTGGTCCTCAGGTTTCCCCAGATGGTCCACAGATCCCCAGTCCCCTTGAACCAAACAATCAAGAATTTGAATACCTGGGACAGGTGTGGGAGCCACGAGGAAGGAAAAACTTGGACCATCTGAGGGTAAAAAAAAAACCCAGTCCTGCTGGAACCCCTGGAGATATTGTAGTAATTGTAATAATGGTCTCACATCTTGCCTACCAATGTGGCAAATAGCCATTTGTGGACTTTTATGATGCAACACATATGTGCCAATAGTAAAGTCTGATGCTGTACAATATTGCTTTTTCAATGTGAGTAAATATCAGTTAAATGAGTATTGCTTGAGTTCAAACCTGGAAAAGTAGATTTTATGTTTTGCATTGTAGTTCAGAAAACAAGTATTTTCATACCTGGTCTTGGGATATTCCCATATGGTCTATAGAGCCATGGCCCACCTGAACTAAACATTAAAGGACATAAATACCTGAGACAAGTCTGGGGGATGTGAGGGAGAAAATATATGGACCATCTGGAAAGAAAGAACTACAACACCAGTGCTGCTAGCAACTAATTTGGCAATATTATCCCA
This sequence comes from Parauchenoglanis ngamensis, assembly GCA_030014255.1. NCBI lineage: Eukaryota > Metazoa > Chordata > Actinopteri > Siluriformes > Auchenoglanididae > Parauchenoglanis > Parauchenoglanis ngamensis. The sequence goes on from JAQMYM010000016.1 coordinate 11,900,528, forward strand.
GTGTTGTGGAACCACTATAGATAATGCATGGTAGTAGCGTAAAAGTCTTGCATCCTGCTTACCAATGGTAAATATTAAGTTGTGGACTTTTAGGATGCAATACAGATAGGCCAAATGTGCATTCTGATCCTTTGTAGTCTAGCGTTCTAGCTTCAATGTGAGAAAATATGAATTACCTGAGTATAGCTTGAATTCTTTCCTTGGAAAAGTGTGTTTTAAATCATGTGTTATTGCGCAGAAAAAAGTTTTTCCAAAACTGGGCTTTAGTTTACCCAAATGAACCACTGTCTGCCTTCACTACACCATCAAGAACTTGAATGCAGGTGTGTGAGTTGGAAAGTGTGGATGCTGTAGGTTTCCCAAAGGAGTGGTTTAGAAATTATTGCCTTAGCCTTTAATTTGGCAACATTATACCAACATAGCTGGAACCCCTGGAGATATTAGTTCAATAATGACTAATGGATTTTTTTTGGACCAAGCATGTAATCCTGTTTAATGATAATTACGCATAACATGAGAATCTTTCACAACCTACCACTGTGGGATATACACATCCTCATACTTCTATTATATCAGGCTGACTGAAAGTGAATTCTTCAAAGACTCCCTTTAGTAACAATAGGCTCAAAGAAAGAGTATAAAACTGTGTAGGAAGACTGCTGTAGAGTCTGGCTGTTTTAATGTGAGTAAACATCAATTAACTGAGTATGGCTTAGATTCTAACCACAGAAAGGCAGCTTTTATGTCTCAAATCATTGCTCAGAATACATAATAATGTGTATAGCTCAGGTAATTATGGTATAATATTATTTTCATATGTCAGGTCCTAGAACCTTTCTATTTGGTTGCTGTTTTGGCTCACATGTGCTCAGATCTAAGTCTGCCGTTGCTGTACACCATGCTCATTATAGTCAGATGTATATATTATGTTTCACCTGGGTCTTTTTACTCCTCTGAAATATATATTTCTTTGTTAGTTTTTGATTCCCATTTTGTAAGCTTATCTTTTAAACCATTGGCGTGGCTTCTTTACTATAGAACACACAACGGTAGCAAAATATAACCTTTATTTTATTAACCTGTCAGCTAAAACCAGCAAAATAAAAGCCTGATAAAATAATCTACACATGTAATGACCACAATCAACTGAGTGTTGATGACACAATGACACAATCAACTGAGTCAGCACACTAAATCAATCGATCAATCAATCAATCGATCAATACTCCATCCATCCATTATCTATACCGCTTTATCCGTCTGGGTCACGGGGAAGCTGGAGCCAATCCCAGCATCTTGGGGTGAGAGGCGGAGTACACCTTGGGCAGGTCGCCAGTCTACTACAGGCCCAACACAGACAAACAACCACACACGCTCACATTCACACCTATGGGCAATTTAGAGTAGCCAGTTAACCTAATCTGCATGTCTTTGGACTGTGGGAGGAAACCGAAGCACCCGGAAGAAACCCACGCATGCACGGGGAGAACATGCAAACTCCACAAAGAAAGGCACCCTGGGAGACCCGGGGATCGAACACAGGACCTTCTTGCTGTGAGGCGACAGTGCTAACCACTGCACCACCAAATTAGTATTTCAATGGAGTTTAAAAATGTATGGAGATGCGATGGAGACCTTACGAAGATTTGCCCCATCTCTGCCCCTATGGACAAGCTACCACTAATAGTAATATTTATAACACAGAACAAATCTAGTATCTGTATTTGCCATATAGTGAATACTCTTATGATGGAAAGTGTTTCACATACAAGCACAAAAAATTGACACATTTTCACAGAGCACATTCCCTGCAGAGGAGGCAGGAGTCAGCAGTTGCATGGTGTCTCTCTTTCTTTCTTTCTCTCTCGCTCTCTCTCTCTCTCTCTCTCTCTCTCTCTGTCTGTATGTCCCACCCAGTCCTTCTTCTCTGTCATTTCTCACAAAGCTCTTCTCCAGATAAGGTGCTGTCTCAGTAAAAAAAACTCTTCAGCACTAACTGTCTAAGCAGGGAGCCATTTTACCATTCAAGATGAAGTCAACAAGACAACCTCCACACTGTGTCTCAGCTAGTGATGGCGGTACAAGAACTACAAATCAACGACAAATCCAGTTCAAAAACTACAGCCCACCTGATCCTACCAGCTACATATCTTCAAAAGAGTTTTGTTCCAACACAATCACAATACGACAGATCTGTCAAAGAATATATGGGATTTCTCTCCTGGTGCTCACTCTGCTTAGAGCTACAGTCTCTACAATTTAACACCGAAGCCTCCCTTCTAGGGTATTACCCTTGCAGATGGACCAGGGCACACAGCAGAGAAGCTGTGTGGAGGTTTATAACCTTGAGGCAAAGGTGTCATACTATATCAGACCTTGCTGTGAAGTTGCTGTGCAAGGCTTGTGGCTCCAATGTGGCTCGACAAACACCTTTTTCCACAGAGTTGTCAGAATAGATTAAAATAGTCTCACTAAACTGGATTTGGGGGTCTCACTAAAAGTACACATTTCCAAGGACATCCAACTAGATTCACATGTGCCGAGAACGGCACAGAGAAGGATAGCAAGCCAAGACCCTACTAGCTTATAAGCCACTAACCTTGCCTCCATTACCCCTGTGCAGTTGGCCTGATCCCAGGAATCATGCTAGGAGATAGCAGAAAGTATACACCAACAACTATGCTTGTACAGTGGAAGGAAATATCATTCCAAAATAATGCCTGCAACTGCATTGGAAAAAATCAGGGACAACTCTAGTAAGTGGTTCACCTAAAAGCCCCCATCCATTGCCAACTGAGTGCATGATTAGCATGAGATAGCAACAGATCCACATAATTGTCAGTTTTGGAGAAAAACCTTCTCATTATCAGCCTACAAACGTAATACAGGAGGTCCTTGGGTTACGTACATCTCGACATATGACGTTTCGAGTTTACGACACTCAAGCGCGTGGCAGAGGAATACGCAGTAGCGCAGTGTATGAGTGAGGGAGTTCAGCGATGAACATTCTATTAAACGTATATTTATGTCCTTTCCCTTTTTCTGTGGCTTAGTTGTGTTTTTATGTTCTGGATTATGATTTTACAACTGTGTTAGGATAGGTAGGACTCAGGCTAGGATGTGTTTCGACTTGCACCAAAATTCAGGTTACATCACTGTCGTAGGAACGGAACTGTGTTGTAAAACGAAGACCCCCTGTATTCCCTTGGGCAGGAACACTAAAATTATTAACGCAGAAGCTGTCAATGTATTAAGTATTTAAGATTACTTTAAGTAATAAGACTCCCCAAGGATTTTGGAGATTTCTATTTGGAACCCTCCCAATTAGAGAAGTACTCTTTTTTCATATTTTTCAGTCGAATCATGGCACATCTAAGATTCCCTGATATACAAAAACCTATAATTCTAATTTACACTTTTTGAAAAAAAAAAAAAAAAACCCAAACAGTTCCAGCTACGTTCTAAAAGGATTCTACATAGAACTTTTCCCAGAAGGTCTTTGTTGTGATGTTTGATACAGGACTTGTAAGGGTTAGGTTTATTATTTTAGGGTTATTTTATTTACCTTACTTAAAGCTTTACCCCTAATTGTAAAGACAACCATGTAGAGCACATTTCTATTTTTTCTTTATTGACAATCCTCCTGGTTCTCATATCACTGGATATCCCATGGCGTCTGGAACATATAACCAATCTTAAATGTACTGAGGGCTGTTTAATCCAGCAGGGACCTTTCTGAAACTCATTCTCCCAGTCATATTCCCCAGTGACCTATCGTGTAGTAGCCCCACTCTGACTAGACATTGACTTATCAAAATCCCCAGAGGCCTATCGTGACCACTCAAAGAGTTTTAATAACACAAAACCTCCGGATAATCCCCACATCATCCTTATGATTGTACCGTCAATCTCTAGGTGTACAGAGTTCCACCAGTGAGAGGGTAGGTAGGTGTTGTTGTCATGTCTCGCTCATCTATTTGGGAACAACAGTCACAGAAGAGGCCACAGCAGGTTCCCTTTCAATGCTGACACTAATTCCCCTAACCAGGAAGGAAACCCTGATGAACCACACTTCCTGCCAGTCTACAACATCTTCATATAAAAGGGCTTCGTTGTACACTTTCTACATTCAGTCTTTGAATATTGATGGGCCTCACAACCAGTCCTGAGCTTGGGATATTGTCTGCATAGAGCTTCTGCTCATGTTCTCTCTGTGTCCATCACATAGTTTTGACAAGCTGATGAAGGCTATAAAAAATTCTTCTCCCTACCCTTAATGCTAGCATGGCAGTGCTAATGACTTATAATCCTCAGGTTCATCAAGGATTCCACTGATTAATATTTCTTTAGATTAGTTAAGAGCAGCAAAGAACCTATGAGAAACCGTTTTGATAAAAGTGTAAATTTTGCTCTAATTGGAACATTAAAAAAGCTTGTTGGATGTGGTGAAATTCTTAATTTCTCTTCTTCTTGATTCACAGTCTTTAGGAAAAGAGCTATTTACAGAAGTTGCCTTTTTTTTGGGAAATCTGTTCAGCATACCATTTGTTCTAGTTAAACCTCTTATACCTCGAGGGTTAGAGCAGACTAGAACAGTCCACCAATTAACACCATAACACCCTTCCACTAGCTCATTCTGTTCATGTCATCTGCTGCATTAGAGACTCCAGCACACTTAGCTGACGACTATTTCCATAATGTCCTTTCATTATGTAGCAAATCAACACAGCTTAGACACATGTAGCTGGATCACAAACGCTACGGTATCCAAGTGTCAAATACAATTACCACAACAATATAATTCCATTCTGTCCATCTGCTAACCACAAACCTTCTCTTTTTCCCCAAACTATATTTTCTGTATCACCATGGCAATCTTGTTTGTTTCCACGGTACCCTTCTACAGCTTTCTTGTTTTCCTTTTCCATCTCTTCTTTCAGATTGACAGTAGATATTATGTTCAGAAAATGGGTCTATTGTACCGAATGTTATACTGGACACACATACAGATAAACACACACACACACACACACACACACATACACACACACACACACACAGTCAAAAAGCTGGGAATTGAACCAGTCTCATCTGTCATGTGTCGGCCATCAGGCTCATTAGGCATCCACACAGCCAAATCTGTTACCTTCATCCACCATCACATCTCTCCTGTAATTAACCCAGTCTTCACACTGAGACTTCAGTACATGAGACATTATGATACACGGCAGATATAGAAGACCATTGAAATCCATGATTTACATCATGGAGATCAGGAGTGCCTCATTAATACATAGCTGTGTTTCTTCATTTTGACATCTACTGGTATACTCCTGACATCTGTAGCACTCTGTCAGCATATAAACTAAATATTTATAGCTTATAATAGCAAGCCATTTCAGGTGTTACTGCCAAGATCTCCTCTTCTCTATGTTAAGCAATATTTCCATACATCTGTGTGAAATGTCATGCACTTTGAAGTAAATCATAAAGCATTATAAGATAAGATAAGATAAGATAAGAATGATTTCTAAAAAGAAATTCTAAGGGATACACAACTAAACGCAATGGTGTACTTGTGTAGGCAATTGTAACAGCACAGATTACACTAATAATGGTGACAAATCTAATAATTACAGAATATATTGAGGTTAATTGCTGTTTTTAGGTGCAGCTGGTCACAAGATGACTGAAAAATATTCAATTACGCAGACAGTGAAATGGATCTAATACACCTCAGAAATCAGGACCTGATCTCTCAAGGACAAATCCTCTCCAATTTTGTCAGAGCTGCCAAAAGTGTCTCTAAAAGAGATTTTAGACACTTTATTTGAAATGTTATACTCGTTATATGTGTATACTGCATACAGCACCACTAGTACTGAAAGCTATATACTCTATATTCACAAAAGTTTATTTACAGTTTTAGAGACATTTTTTTGTAGTCTCCATCAAAAACATATCCTCATGCTATTACAGTTACGACAGGGTCTAGGAATGCTATCAATGGTTCAAGAAAAACTAAGTACAAGTAAAGGCTTTTTTGTGCTTCAGTAGTATACATTCATGTTTCTAACTGTCACTAAAAAACACAGAATTGCAATAGACTGCTTCAGTGTTTTCAGTTGCTGTTACCCATGACCTTTAAAGCCAAAAATAATGGACTGAGGCAAAGAAATTCTTTAAGGAATTTAAAAAAAACTGCATTAGCCTTAAGCTTTGATTGAAGTTTACTAGTGTTACTGAGGCAACAGCATGACAAATACAAAAAACTAATTCTTCTTGTGTATGAAGGAAGTTTTACCAGACAGAATTGTGTGTGCCTTTGAGTGAAATAATAATAATAATAATAATAATAATAATAATAATAATAATAATAATAGTAATTATTATTATTATTATTATTATTATTATTATTATTATTAATTTATTTTGTATTTAATTGGCATAACACCTAGTGTGTCACCTTTGTTGGATCACTTGAAGCTCTATTTCCTTTCTATATTTAGCTGTCTCTCTTTCTATAGCTACCTTTATTTGTTGTTGCTGTGAGCCCTAAGTAGTACAGGTATGTCAATATTTACATGATGAAAATTACCCCTATTTAGAATCAGGTTATGCACAGGAGATGATTTTCCAGGTGCCCTATAGCGTATCCCATCCCTGTGTAAATACTGGTGTAACTTTCGGACTTAAGTCTCCACCTCTAAATACAGCCTCAAGGAAATAAATGAGCAATGTTTAGATGAAAACATACTGTAGTATGAGAATGTTTAATGCATTTGTATGTATTGCTGCTGCATTCTTCACAATAGTTTTATTCTGAACAAAAAAAATCCTGTGTGGGATGGACATGCACCACGAAGATAGCTCGGCCTGAGTAGTATCCAGCGATCATCCGGCTATCTTTGGCGCTCTGAAAATATCCATGTTGTTCACTTACAGCGTACTACATACCACGCATGCTTCTTTAACCTAAAAAAGATGTATTGATCAGTGATTGCTGCTTCAGTGCAGCATTATTAAATGAAAGTTGAAGGCCTTGCAGGTGAATATTGAGAATAAAGAACAAGTGATTTTCTGAAAAGCACCAACATCAACTACTAGAGGTAGACTAGAGAGAGAGAGAGAGAGAGAGAGAGAGAGAGAGAGACAAAAATGTAGAAAGGAAATGCTGTTTCAAGTGCTCCAAGAGAGGTAACTGACTCATTGGGTAATTGACTCATCTTACTTTACAGTGGCCATGAGGAGACACACAGAGAGAGATTCAGCTGCTGAAACTCAATACTGATCAAGGGACAAAAGGATTAGTACAGAAGAAAAAAGGGTGAGAGACTCAGGATGGCGCCACGGTTCAATCTTCACCCTTCTGTCCTCACTATGTCATTCTTCACTCCCTGTCCTAGTCCCTCATTCTGCTAACATGCTTCCTATAAATAAAAATAACAATATACTATGTACCACTGACATTCCTGTTCCCAACTCGGCTGTATATCCATACCAGTGCTACCATCTGTGTGTGTTAATGCTATCCCTATATGTTATTTTCAAACCGCTGTTTGAAATGCTTGAACCGCTAATGCATAACAAACAACATATGACCATGTGTGATGCAAATAAAGGCAATCTGCAGTAAAAACAACCCCACAGAAACTCGCTCGTCCTGTATTAATATAATTGCCATGCAGACGGGAGCTCGTCATCACCTACAGGCACTAAGCGGTTTTAAAAGAAAAAAAGCATGAATATAGCATGTAAATTTGATATGATTTTTGAGATTATTGTAATTAGCCATCAAATAGTTTACTGTTTAAAAAAACATAATGTTTTACTGTAGGGGGAATTCACAGTGCCTTGCACCACATTTGGCTGTACTTGTAATTATCAGCTTTGCACATGTGGATCCTAATATTTTTGCCTATGCTTCTTAGCAAAATTGCACAAGCTCTGTCAGACTGAATGGAGAACTCTGGTGAACAACAATTTAACAGGAAACATCCTGGCCCAGACTGAGGTCTGCATCAATCGGATTGAGGTATAGGGTATCCTGTTGGAAGCCGAACCCCCACCCAAGTGTCAGAACAGGTTTTCATCCTGAATGTGGAAAAAACATCTCTACGTTATGATGCTACCACCAGCTTGCTTCACTGTGGGAATGTTGTTCTGAGAGTGATGAGCAGTGTTGAATTTATGCCAAACATAACGCTTTCTGCCAAGTCCAAAACAAAACATTTTGGACTCATCAGACCAGAGCAACTGTTTCTAAGTTTGCTAAGTCGCCAACATACCTTTTGGCAAAATCCAAACACGATTTAATATGGCATGCCACTCTACCATAAAGCCCAGGTTTGTGGAGTGACCAGAGTATGGTCATGTGAACAGCTTCTCCCGTCTGAGCTGTGGATCTCTCCAGCTCCTTCAGTTACACACTTGGCCTCTTGGCTGCTTCTCTGACTAATCCTGTCCTTATCCAGCTGCTGACTTTTGGTGGACAGATTTTTGTCCTAGACCAATTCAGAACCAGGATATTGCACAAAAAAATGGTGAACTATAATGAATTAAGTGAATTCAGACTGGTGTAATTAATATGTAAAATACAGTACAGTAAATGGTCAAAGAATTCTCTTATCAGCTATTAAAAAGAGTGGGTAATTATAAATAGGCCGACAAATGGGTTTCAGTGCAGCGGAACACACCAAGGCATCGCAGCACACACTAACCCATTTTTGCGATAGTATAAAAGCCTGCAGTCACCATACTGTGAGCTTTTTCTGTCCACACACACACACACACACACACACATTCCCAGAGACTTAAAACATCATGAGTCATGTGGTAGAGCTGTTCAGTTAATGCATGACACCATGGAGGATTACACTATTGGGGAAATGCAAGATTTTTTTGGAGATTGGGCACACACACACACACACACACACACACACACACAGTCACACACATTTTGGGTTACGCCTCATCTAACAGTATTGTTTTCCACCACAGAAACAAACAGCTTGGTATAGTTCGAAGAGACATGGATTTGAAGAACACTTCATTCTTCTTCTGTCTTTTACCGCCTAGCCCAGCCTAACCACAGCACAAACTGCCTGCCATATCAATGGATCAATATCACTATTCTTAATTAAACATGCTCGCAAGATAATGCCTGCTCAAAATATTAATTACTCATTACAAAGTATGAACCGAACAAGGGAAGGACCCATTGGTTATTAAGGTCTTCACGTTTTGAGGCACCCAGAAAGAGCAGCTTTAAAAAACAGCAGGAGAAGCAGCATGAAAGTCAGAAGAGAAAATCAGGTTTTTATTAATAAATGGCTACGGTAAAAAGATATGAGGTGCTCAAATTCTCCACAGCCACCCTTGAAGGATATGAATTCATAGTCATATTTTATTGACATATTGTTTTAAATTTTATGCAAGCATGACGAGTTATCTATATCATATCTCTGGAATTGTGGATCCAACTTTCTCTCAATCTTTCCCTTGAAGATCAATAAAACATCCATCCAACTATCCTTTTACACATACATCATCTGTGTTCATTCCTCCATTCCAATATCTCTCTATTTCCATCACTCCATCCATCCATCCATCCAAACTATCTATTCCTCTCCAACTACACAACCCAACCATCTCCATACAACCCAGCCATCTCAATTCATTCATCCATAATCTACATCCATTCATGAATCTGTCATCCATTCATCCATCTTCTACATCCATTTCCAACCAATCATCCATCCATCCTTCCATACATCCAAACCATCTCCACTCATTTATCCATAAAACCATCCATCAAAACAAGCCACAATCTGTCCATCTCCATCCATCCAACTGTCTATCCATCAATCAATCCATCCATCTATCAAAAGTTTGTCCCTGTTTTTTGTCACTAATACATGGCCAGACATATTATTATTTTCTATGATCACATCTGCAATCTTAAAGATCTACAGCCATGTAAAAGGGCACTATATGTCAATTTCCATAAATATGGATGTTAATCCTAGTAAATAAAATAAAGATGTACTCTTCTAAGCATTTTAAAATTAACTTGAATAAAAAAAGACAGTTTGCATCACTGGGACGTCATAATGCCAACAACAGCGGTAATAAGAACACACTATGGTGACACCACATAATCATGTAGAAATTGCACTGAAAAAATTATCTGATTTGTTGATTAGTGTAAAATAAAGTAGCTATATGTCAGTAATATATTGGCTTCAAAGTTCCTCTAAAGTGCCTTCAGTGGTGTAATGAAGATTTAAGTTTATTTCAAGGCCACTCATGTGTGTGCACCCCTTTTAAAGGGTTTTCCAATCCTTTCTATATGTTGGTGTATTTGAGAATAGCAAATAGTAAATGGAAAGCGGGCAGTGAGGATGAAGTGAAAAAGGAGGGAGCAGAGCAAAGGAGAGTATGAATTAATATGCATGTGTTTGTGTGCTGTGTATGCCAGAGCTAGACCGTGTCTCAGTGTTGTGTGTGTGTGTGTGTGTGTGTTCTGTAAACCCCGCTCCGACTGCTGGAGTTTTGGAGTAAGGCCAGAACAAGAGACGACGGGATGTTGTGACCTTGAGCCTTGCCTACTTGGCAGCCAAAGAGAGAAAGTGCACTACAGGACATTCACAGTGACCACCACACCCTTCACACACATTTCTTTCACTCTGTAAGTGAAAAATCCTATAATAAATTACTTTTAAATAATAAAACATCAAACATTAGAATGTGATCTTAGTATCCATGCCATGGTTATTGGTGCCAGATGGGCTAGTTTTTCAGTATATTAGAAACTGCTGATGTCCTGGGATTTTCACACACAGCAGTCTGTAGAGTTTGTATAGAATGGTGAAAAAAACAACAATAAAAGAAAACATTTAGTGAGTGGCAGGTCTGAGGATGGAAATACCTTGTTTATGAGATGGGTCAGAGGAGAATGATCAAAGTGGTTTGAGCTGACAGGAAAGATATGAGGACTCAAATAGCCACTTTTTACAACCGTGGTGAGCAGAAAAGCGTCTCAGAAAGCACAACATGCTGGAAGGCATTTTACATCGGGAGTGTTGGAATTTAAAGCACATAGGAGGGCATGTAGTCAGAAAATGTGTGTTGATATATATATATATATATATATATATAGGTGTGTATGTGTGTGTGTATGGGTGAGTAAGTGTTGCAGCCGTGGCACATGCCTCACGTGGCACCACTGCATCTGCACTCTGTCTCTCCATAAATAATGTAGTGGCACTGTGCCCGCTCAGAGCTGCGTTACTGTCAGCATGACGTAATGCTCTAACCACAATTCCTAATCAGAGCCACTGCCCTTTCAGAGCAGGAAAGCAGAGCTTGCCTTATTACACTGATTTCAGATCAGTGATCCGGAACTAAATCCCGACCACGGCTGTTACAGCAGGCACTGTAAAAATGTTTGCAGGTACTTCTGTAGGATAGATTTCACAGTGGATCTAAACGCAATCAATTCAACTGTGCATGTAGGTGCCAATTAAATCCCACAACCTCATTCTGAACAACAGTTGTCTAGGTTGCACTAGTATCTCTTAAAACATTTTAAATCAGATGTCAGTTTTTTGATTGATAAGTTTTCCTATGTATTTCTTACATTCAGAACCACATTCAAAGTGTACTGGCAAGCGACTCCTTTCTCATTACATTCTTGAGTCATAACATGAGTATGTTACTAAAACTAAAATTCCGCAATGACAATTACACACACACAGTTGTATATGTGTGAAAAATGAATCCTATGGCAATCATCACTTCAGGTTCTGGAGCAGCTCCCATGAGTTTCTGTGATTCACTGGAAATATTTTTTTCATTTTGCAGACGTGGGCAGTCCCAAGTTGTTTATTTCACAAACAGAAAGAAAAGTCTGGTGAATGAAGCTAAACCCTGCAGTGCTGAAACACATTTTTTTTCTAAGAAAGAAAACATCACTAGCTTGGAAACCTGTAAAAGACCACTGCTCATTCTAATACACCATCATTTCTGTAGCACCAGTTCAGTAACTTCAGTACTTCAGAACTTCAGTAAATCTACAACTAATACTAACCATGTTTAAAAAAATCATGATTATAATCATTGATACGGTGGAGTCTTGCGTATGGAAAATTAAATGTAAAAAATTAAATGGATAAAATGTACATTGTGCCATTTTTTAAGAAATAAAAAAAAGTGTAGTAAAAGAGTACAAAAATACTTTTGGACATGCTGTTATAGAAAAATAATCAACCATTATACTACCCTGTAGTTGATGTTTCTCCTGCAAGACCACACCTCTTTATATTTTATTCTTTACACAATATCTTGTTATATAGGATTTAACATGGCTATCCATTCTACTCTCATACAAGAAGTATTTGAAAAAATACAGTACATGCAAAACCATTACATGTTCTACAATAATTAGAGTGTACTTGCTAATTAGCATGAGAATGCCCTAAAGCACACAGCATCAAAAAGTAATAACACATATCTTAACACGCTACACTGCACACACGGATGGCATTAGCATTTAACAGGCTTCAAAAAAAGGCAGAATGAGAGTATAAATAATTGGCACTTAAATTATTTGTGCGCTGCAAAATCCCTGAGTGTGTAAGCTCACAAATTTCCGCTGTCTGATGATCAGAGCGATCTTTAACTACACTCACTCATAGTCTTCATGTTTCTCTGGTGTGTCATTATGGCATTGGCTTAAAAAGGAACTCATAAATTGGCTGATGTTCAAGAGCGCTTTTAAGAGGTGACGGGGATGATAAAATGAGCATGAGGCAACCGAAGATGGTCCTGATAGTGGTGGAAGACAGCCTACTATGGCTTTATGGCGGTACTTTTAGAACTGTATTTAACCTTGGCTATTATGATGCAAAGTAAAATTATAAAAGCTAAAAATCAAATTGGGGATTTTGTTAGAAGCCTTTTTACACGTGAGATTAAACGAGACCGCTTCCTTAATGTGATACGGAATAAGGAAAATTAACTGAGATGAATTTAGCAATTTAATAAGAAAATACTAAATATTTTTGTCAGTTGTTGCATTTAAAAGATATCACAACCACATTATTGTCCATGTCCATGTGTGTATGCATGATAGAAAATATATGTGGTTCTAGGCTGATGTTTTAACTGTCTCCTGCATGGCAGGTTCTATCTGCTTGCAAAAGGGAGAGATAAAAAGGGAGAGGAAGAGTCCGAGTCAACAAGTGCATACTTCTCAGGGCAGATGGGTGGCAGGAAGTCGACTTCAGCTGCCACACCACTCTGCCGTTTCCAAGGAAACAGATTTCTCAAGGCTCCTGGGTAGGAGCCACTTGAAAACAGAGAGAAAGGGAAAGAATACACACATACACACACACACACACACACACACACACACACACACACACACACACACAGAG
>JAQMYM010000016.1:11919288-11934065 GCA_030014255.1 Parauchenoglanis ngamensis
ATAACAAAGTATTGAGATGAACTTTTGTTATTGACCAAATACTTATTTTCCACCATAATTTGCAAATAAATTCTTTATAAATCAAACAATGTGATTTTCTGGATATTTTTTCTCATTTTGTCTCTCATAGTTGAGCTGTACCTTTGATGAAAATTACAGGCCTCTCTCATCTTTTAAGTGGGAGAACTTGCACAATTGGTGGCTGACTAAATACTTTTTTGCCCAACTGTAACATGCTGTTCATTAATAAGAGATTCATTTAACTGGCAAATCACTGTGGTATAAACAGAATAAGATACTTTGGCTCATGTTGTTATAAGAAAATAAACTTCTTTTGGCTTTCATACATGTAAAGGAAATACACACTTAGTGTAATTGCATGCATGTATCTCTGGAAAGAAGATTGCTATTTCAAAACCTAAAAATGTCATGCCTCTGCTGACATTGTGACCTAGAAAAAAATATTAACTGAATATGTGATTATCAAAATGCATATTAATAGGAGCTATTTCGGTCTTTCAATTGCAATGCAACAATGACAAATATTCCGGACAGCAGAATGGGGCAGATTCTGCCACAACCTTAGACATGGTGAAGAGACAGTGCAGCATGTGCACCTCTCCCCACTGTTAAAAATAGATCTCAGTCTGATCCTTTGCAACACCAAACTGTTTCCATGGTAGCCAGCGGAAGATTAATGCGACTCCGGGCTCACTCTGTAACATTTTTTTTCCTTTTTTTTCCCCACAAAGCATCTGGTGGCCAGTCTGCAAGAGTGAGCAAAGACTCCATATATGTTTGCACGGCATGTAATAGCTTGAATAAGATTGATGGTCATCAATTTTCAGAGCTTACAATCAACAGAGCTGCACATGCAGAGGAGTTCTGAAGGCCAGTCTTACCTTTATAATATTTATAATCTGAGTAATAGTTTATATCTTTATGTGAAATGATGTTTACGGCATTGTTCATCTTGGAAACATTAAACATGGAAGATTTATATCGATTATGCTACCATAGCCAAATTGCACCTTGACATGTGTCCTGAAAGTCCTCTCTCGATCCTGAAAACTCTTCCATGTCAGGTATTGGTTCACCCAAGTTGGACAGATTGGAAAAGCACTGCCTGGTTTTGGTGAGTCTGTGTATGGCAATGGACATCTGGTGCCTAAAATTCTGGAAACATGTCTGAATATTGCATGAATATTCTTTCCTACAAAATACATAGGCATCGTGGCAAACATGAATGTATGTCTTTATTTCTTTAAATGAAACAAAACACAAACATCAAAACAAACAAACAAACACAAAGAATCAGATTACAATAAATCTAAGGTGGTTGCTATCATTCCTTCATTATATCTCTTTGTTGTATGTATATTGTGTTGAATAATTACAGTATTATTGGGCTGGCTTATTAAACTACATACTGCTACATGTACACATTATCCTGATCCTAGCCATAAACCTTAAATCCAAATAATTCATTTCTAGCACCTCAAAAGAAGTAGGTGACGTCATGAGGACAAACAAAATGTCAATAAAGTGTTAGAACGGTCACTTTATGTTTCTAGAATTACAATGTAGAACTACACTAACTCACTCACACTTACTCAGTCGCCCACTGGACCAGGATAAGGCTTGCAATTCCTGAGTAAGATGCTCTAACTGAGCAGAAAGAAATTAGAGCAATCAGGCGTGAATGTCAGTGAACTTCTGTGCTTTATCTGTGTCTTCAGGTCACATGCCACTGACCACATCTAGTATGGACTAATTAAAGCAAACGGGGCGCTTTACTTGTGTATCTGAGAGAGAGAAGCAGCGTGCGTGCGTGCCTGTCTCGACACTTATGTCCGCCCTGAGGATAAAGAACACCTCCCTGTATGTACATGTAAGACGCAACATTTCATTAACTGAGACAGAGAGAGAGGAAGCGACAACATGGCACCTCCCAGTCACACAGGCCTTAATCACCAGCCTCACAGCTGCATATCTGATGTGGCTGGAAAGCCTGAGAGAGAGAGAGAGAGAGAGAGGGAGCGACCGAGAGAGAGAGAGAGAAAACACTGCTGCACCTTGCTCTGTGATGGAGGTTTGCTCGAGTGATGTGACCTCATGACCTTTATGTAACACAGCTGTAGGCTGCTTTGCTTTAGTCATGTTGCAGGATGTCTAGTTCAGCAGCTCAAACTAAAAGGTTTTTAATAGCAGATATATATAGCTTATCTGATAAACATCTTTAGAATAATTAATAATCACAAGATATTTCGGTTTCTTAACAGTCATAAAGAGGACGATGAGACAGTGTCTTTTTACATACCCATGGGTTTTTTTTTTAATACCCTTATTTTAGTTCTCCTCTGTGTGCCAGGTTTACTAGTTACCAGGTGGGAAGGGTGAAGGCTAACACATGTTTCCTCAGAGAGAAAAAGTTAGGATTATAACATAAGAAACAACAGAACTGACTGAACTGGACTTTAACCACTACTACAAGGCCAACTGCAGACTTCACACGGCTTCCCTGGTATGGCGGAAAAACAAGTGAGAATAAATATCCGTAAATGATGCCAACTGGCGCAACCGTACTTATGTGTGCCCAGTATATCCATGCCATTAAAAAGGGTGTTTCCTGTGCCTGACTCATCCTGAAACACTGGGGGAGGTCACACTTACCATAGATTATGCATATTGTAGTTGTTATTATATTACAAGCCATGGTTATGTATTTGCATAGCTACCCTGGTGAGGCTTTATGTTTAATAAATACATAATTTAGACTACTATAGTGCACTTAACACTGACACCCAGCTGGCAGTAACAGATTACCAGTGTTTTTCAAGGAAGCACACAAAAAAAGAAAATAATTTTCCTCACAGCAGTTTGACCTATATTTAATGGGCTGAATGAAATTGCATGTTTTAGCACAAGGCAATGTATTGTGATGTAGAATTTCAAAGAATATAAGGTTAAAAGCTTTATTCAGGTATCTTGCAATCCATTTCCTAATCGGTTTCCTTAGATCTCCCATCTTCCCATAATTTTACCAGGTACAGTATATGTGGTAACTGGTCTATGATATGTGATGTGATGCTTAGGAAACCATTAAAGTGTTATGTGTGTCGCTGGTGGTTATAAATAATAATATATACAATGACTAATAGAAAAGTTAAACCCTTTAACCCCTGTACCACCCTTTTTCAGGCCCATGAATTGTGTTTTGACTGTTGTTTTTTTGCTTTTAGTTAAGCTTTTTCCCATTAAGTGAGTATATATTTTGTGGTGGTTGCTAACTGCTTAACACGCATATGAGAGGTGTTGTGTAATGCACAACTGTACCCACCAGCGCCACCTCTCAGGCTTAAGAAGTAAAATAAAAACAAACAAACAAAAAACTCCCAAAATGATGGATCGGAGTCTATCTCTCTCTGCCTTAAGACACTAGCCAAATGCTGAATCATATATTGACCCAGCAAAGCTGAGCAGTGATTGCATCTCTATTAATCAATGAAGGGCACAAGGGACAAATTCATACACTGAAAGAAAAAGGGAAAAAACTAAAAATTGAATACAAAATAGTGTATACTGACTAACACTCCCTTTCATGTGAATAGACACACATCCAAACCTCAATCAAGGTCAGGCCTCTGTCAAGGTTGGCTGGATCACGTTGTCTTCATGGGCTTCACTGGCGCAAGTAAGTAAATTCCATAAATCACCCTCTTTTAATTAATTTTTATTTGTATACCACCTTTAACAATAGATAGCCGGACAGAAATCCAGATTTAGATTCTCATCCCTAATGAGAAAGCCAGAGATCACAGTAGCAAGGAAATTTATCCTGACGTGACATGAAGAGAGGAGCCAGACTCGGGTGAGTGACACCAGATAGTGAGAACATAAAACATTACTCTTTTACAGAGGTATGCATATTGTGTATGAGTTGTAAGATGAGCACAGGACAGTCTTTATGTTTACAGCAGCAGTACAAAGCTACAGTATCCAGGTGAGATTATCCACTGAAGCAAGGGTGAGTGTTGGGGATAATCTGTTTTTTTGGAAATGCAAATCCTTAGGGTGTCTATGTCAGACCATTCAAAACATTCTTCTTGGGCCAAGGCGTCTTCACAGCAAAGACGAGAATCTACACCATCCATGCTTGATTTTCCTTCAATGCAAGAGAGTTTGAAGTCCATTGCAGGACTATCCCTATTCATAAGACATTCCTTCCATTACTCATGCATGTCTTTGCTATGATTAAAGCCAGGCAGCACAAGCTTATCTTGAGCTGACACATAGCCTGAGTTGCCAAACCTATCCATCTGGGGGAAGAAATGAAGCCTTTAACACTTTTGGCCAAGCAGAGCAGCAGGTGCGAGCTCACCATATTTCAGCAAGAAGAGTCATATATCAAAGAGCCAGTGGAGATGAGGAAGTGACTCAACCACTTGTTAAAACTCTAGGCTGTATTTGAGAGATGAAATGAACGATGATGGTCAAAAAGGTAACACGAAAGTCTCATGCAAGTAGATCATAGCTTTGTCTGTAAGCATTTATCAACCTTGTGCATGCTCAGTTTTGTTTTGCCCAATTCTATACATAGAACATGAAAATCTTCTATGAGTTATTCTTGTACATGAGGTAGTGTGTACATTTACTGACAGAGCATTTGCTGACTCTGGTGCTTACAGAAAGGTGCAGACGGGTGAAATGTAAAGTAAAATCATCAAAAAATAAAATAAAAAAAATTGGCCCAGAGCAATATTAGTAGATCTCAGCCAGCAATTTATCCCCCTTTTGGAGAGGCCAAACCAACCACAGTAATAACATCCTTGTGCATACTCAAGTCATTACTTCAGCCATGGGCACATTTCACTGAGAAATTGGAGACAAGTCTGGCATTTCCTGAATGATTCTGAACTGAATAATGACACATCTTACATGCATTCATATTGCTCATGCCACAAGAGATTTCCAAATATGGCATTGAAAAGACATCAATAATAAGGGATATTCACACCATCACAGGTCTTCAAAATGAAATTGGGGCAATAGATTGCACACACACATCCATAAAATCAGCCTTTTAAAGGGAAGCTGCTTGCCCTATATATATTAATCTGGTGGTGTTTCTGTGGTCATGCACAAACAGAGCAATGTGTACGATTAATCAGTATCCGTTGTGTACAACTGTGCTTACATGCATGTGAAAAATGGCAATTTTCTGGCAGTTCTTCACAAGTTCACACCGAATTAGAACTTGTTACTTGCAAGTTTCAATAAATGAACAGTAAAACAGTGGGATGTCTCAATCCTTGGTCCATGTGGCGCCCTTTAGTTTAAAAAATAAAAATAAAAATGAATACCCAGTAATAGCCCTGAAAAGTTAGAGCAAAACTTGCTCTTCATTTTGAAAACAGTAGCTTGGAAATTATTCTCAAGTTAGAAAAAACCTAACCTGAAATGGCATACACATAGTTGCTTGGATACAATAGTTTTATTTTGAGGTTCAAGACCTAAAGTACTACAAAAATAATTAGTGCCATTATTACCATCTATAAAATGCATTACACTCTTCGTGAATGGGTTTTCTCCATACAAGTTCCTTTGTATGATTAAATGCAGGGGTTCTATACAGAACCCTTTGATGGTGGTGCTATAGAAAGTGTACAATAGGGCAACATTCTTCTTTTTGAAAAGTTTGGAATTATAATCAATATCAACAAGTGCAGAATTTTGCATGAAATGTTGGTGAGATTTTAGGGATAATATGCTCATATTTCCATAAATTTAACTATGACAGACTTCTATAGGCTCCCACAGCTTTTGTATTACAGATATAATGTCAACTCACTGTCTTATTCTCCATTAAGTTTAATTATAACCCGATTCGACATATCCCTCTGAAACATTGGTTTTAACTGAGTACCCCAAATTAAATTATCCAACAAATATTGACAGGCATTTTGGCTGATACAAACCCTTGCTTTCCAAAGTGTCCCATGATACTACATAATAGTAAAGGTTAGACCCACTGAAAGCAAGACAAGCTGTTCATCGAATCTGGCTTTCCTTATGAGTACTCTTCCTGGATATTCGCAGTTACACCTTTGGGGCATTTGCAAATTGAATCACTTGACTCAGCACACGGCATATTTACTATGACTGAGAGGAAATACACGTCTACCTTCTAGAGATATTTTCTCCTCTATTGATTTTTGAGTATCATGAATCACCTTTCTGGCAGCAGACTGGCCACATGAATATGGATATGAGAAGTGATGTATTGTTTGGAAAAAGAGGAGCATAAATACAAATCCAAACAGAAGATTCCCACCTATTTTTGCATCAGAAAACAACTTATCCTTTATCATTCACTGTACTGAATAAAAGGCGCACTCAGTATGAACCACCCTCTGAGTAAATATTCGAATTTGGCTGTTGATTGCTTTTCGAGGCTGTGATTTGCACAGCAGAGCACATTAAGCTTTCAAAGCTCAAGAACAGAATGGTGGATGATAATACAAGCTGGGAACCATGGGACACACACACACAAGTATCTAGCAATCGGGGGTTGTTTAAGTGAGTCATAGCCAATGTCACAGTCAAGAGGTGAGACAGTACCATTACACGTCTCGGCTAGTATGCCAGCCCATGATAGATGCAGATTGGTCTAGAACAGATGCAAGAACAGAGATGTCACTTCATCACCATCTTGCCTGTGAAATCCACCTTGTCACCTTCTGTTGCCTAATCAATGTGATCATTGCCAATGGAGGAAAAAATGAAGTTATAATGCCAATCTCTTGCTTGTTCTTGATGAAGAAAGACACCAGTTATAAGGAACTAATCATGAGTCAAACCCAAATATAATGCTAGAAAATTCCCTCTGCTTGGGATGCTGCAATTACAGCCTATTAGCAAAGGCAGCATTATTGACTTTGCAATTCCCTAACAGCAGTCTAAAATTAGCTCCTTGGTTTGTAAATATCTGAATAATTGATTGGCACCAGTTTTAATAGCGCAGAATAAATAGCTGCAGGAAACAATACAGTCAAAAGTAGAGTGAGGCCCTAGACATATTGTGTTTGCCTCAAGTTGAGTATCACAAGCATAGTGTTGCTTTGAAATTTAAACATAACCAACACACACGATATTATCTCACCCACTTTAGAGAATGTGAAAGGGAATGTGATCTGGGAAAAGAGTGATGTGATGTCACGTTTTCCAAATGCCTGCATCGGTTGAGCTTTATGAATAATGCATCAGGTAGCGATTATCATCAGATTGGCCTTTTCTATAGTCAGGCCAAGAAAGGGGCTCCAGAGAACTTAATATTTGGCAACTGTATCTGGAGAGCATAAGAGCCCATTATGAGCTGATATAAGGGAATGGAATAGATTACTTCCCTCACATTTCCATAACACTGACAGATAAGACTCCCTTTTGAATAAAGTAGTGTGTCGACTCGACAGCACCATTCCAACCACCTAAACCCAAGGTGTGAATAAATCAAAAACGGCTTGCCTGAGCCTTGATGTTTATCACGGAGTAATCAGGCAGTGAATCAGACGATCTAAAGTGGATAACGTTGTAAAGAGCAGCTGTTAGGAACTGCAATGGGGACTCGGACGAGCCATTTATCTTCTGATGTGATTGACCTATTGTTTCTCAGTCCATTTAACAGGACAACCATTGTCAATTATTTAAAAAAATGAGCCCAAGGGGGGAAAAAAAGCTTAAAAGCAAGACAAATTCACAAAACCTCCCAATGAATGCCACTGTACTAACTTTTCCTGCCTTTTGATTTTCTTCTTGAATGAGAGACCAATTAAATCAATTCTCTCCAGATCCCTCCACAAACATTACTTGATGGTGTGCTAGTATCATCACCATGACTTTTCACTAGCATTGAGACCGGTAAAGCTTAAAAGATCAGAGAGCATTTATTTAAGGATTGGTTCTTATAGGTCTCCTGTATGCCTAGTGACACAAATATTACAAGAGAGTTTGCAGTCAGTCTTAAGAGCTGTCTCTAGTGCAGCAGTGAGGTTGACAGCTGAGCCCAGAAGGTAGAGGTTTTGTGCTCAGTTACCAACTGATAGACAGGTCTGAATTTAACATACGGCTCTGAGAAGTGAGTCCTGTGAGATCAATCTGTACAACACTGCTTTCTATGGCTAGACAATCTGTCACTGAATATTGATATTCGCACATAATTTTTATGGGGATAGGTGTTAAGCATAGGCAAATGGGCTAAAAGAGGCCGTCCACCCTTGAAAGAGCTGAAGATTATAAGAGAATCAAGATGCAAGATGAAGCAGCACACGCAGACCATCACGCATCATGAGTGTGTCGGAGGCATTGTGTTAACCCACTGAGCTGCATCCCAGGCAGTATATGTTTGGGTGATTGTGCTTGTAAAATTCACTGAAAGATGTGAAAACTTACAACACAAAGGACTTCGCGATGTCACGGGAAACATTTATACACAAAATGGCCTCCTTCCAGGCTGAACTGAACTCCCCAGAGGAGGGAAAGATGTGTCTTTAACACAAACAGCTCACAATCTCAACTAAATATAAATTCGTCTCCTTCTCTCCTTTATTGTCTTAAATGAGTCACTTTCTTGAGATATGTTTATTTTTTCTCAAAATATCTCATTTCTTCATTATATCTTTCTCTCAATCCCTCTTTCGAAATAATTCCTTCCTCTATATATCTTTCCCTCAATAAATCTTTCCCTCACTGAATCTTTCTGACTCAAAATCTCTTCTTTTAAAATGTTTCTCAGAGTAGTTTGAATCCCAATGATGCCATAGCTATCCATGGCCGGGAGCTCGAGAGCAAAGTTGGCCTGTGCTCTCAGGGAGGGAGGGAAGGAGCATACTCTCTCTCTACTGTCAATTACAGCAACACTAGCCAAATATTGCTGTCTGTGAGCTCATGCACACCGAAGGGGGCCGACAGTGCTTTCCTCCGAGTGTGTTATGCCACCCCCAGTCATTGCATGTGTGGCAATTCAAAAAGATGCCTTAAGCTGGCTTCATATGCCTCGGAGGAAGCACATGACAGCCTTCACCCTCCCTAGTTGGTAGCTGTCATGTTATAGGAGAGGGCTGTCTGGTGGGTGGGAATTGGCCATGACGAAATTGTGGAAAAATCCAAAAAAATATTCATATATTTCAGAGGAGTGTCGTGCTGATCTGTTACTGGTACAGACATTACATCTGCATAAACAGTGAGGCATTCAGCAAACTTATAAAACTGCACAACCAGGTGCAGTGTGTTACCCTTGAGTGCATGCATGTGGCTATTGCGTGCCACCCAGAGCTGCGTCTGCTTTACAAGCCCATTTAGATGGCCATGGCTTTGCCCTAGAGGATGCCAGTGGTGTTACATTACCTCCCCTGGAACAGTTCCTGACACTCCCAGGCCAGCTGCATGGTCCATTCAAAAGTCCCAGAGGTGGTCGGGTGGGAGATAGCCAAACTGACACTCTCGAATTTACATTCCCAGTGAAAAGTGCCAGAGGGTGTTAACAGCATATTCCACCCAAACCAAATGTCACAGCAAGATAAGGGGTTCCCGGATGCCAAATGCCTGAGAGAACGCTCCAAGTCATGACTGACTCTCTGTGACTCTCTCATGACTGAACATTCAACTCAAGGTGGAATCCTGAGGACAGGCTAACCATGGCTCCCAAAAGGTGGCAAAAGGCTCTCCAAAATTGGCTTGTGAACTGCAGAACCCGGTCTGACACCACGTCCATCAGAAAACCATGCACACGGACTATATGCTGCAAGACGACATCTGTCATCTCCTTCATGTCCATCAGTCTCCAGTTGTGCAGAAAATGGACATGTGTGGCCCCATGACATGGCCTGGGGCCGTACTGCTGAGGGAGCATTAAGTCTTCCTGGTAGACCTGGTGGGTCCGGTTTTCGGTGAAACACGTCCTTAATCACCAGCTCCTCACTCCAACATGGAGGAGTACTATTCAGTTGGCCACTATATTCAGTTGGTAGGTGGGAAGTGAAGTACCTTACGGACCGAGGTGAGACGTGGCCAGTCCAAAACTGCATTTATCTTGGCCAAGTCCATGCTTTACAAGCCCATGTAGGTGGCCAAGACTTTGAGAAAGGATGCTTGTGACATTACCCATAATTTGTAGATAATACTAAATAATAAACTAGCATTATTCCTTTTCAGAGACATTTTACATAAAAAATTGGCCTCATTTAACTTTTGATGGCTGTAAAGCTATTTGAGTGAATTCATTAGGACATTCAGATTTCCAAAAATGAAAGATCCTGCATTTAGATCTTATTGAAAAGCATAAAGTCAGCTCCAGGTACCCTTGGTACTGGTACCCTTAGTAAAGAAGGGTTCTGAAAAAAACAGGTTATGAAAATTATCAAATTTCTGTAGCATTTTTGGGATTCAAATTTGCGATCTCCAGAGGACAGGGTAAATGCTTTTCTGTTGCACCAATTGGGAGTCCCCCAAGTTCCCCTAAGCCTGCCACCTCCCAATTTCTTGTTTTGTTTTTACCTGAGTGTTTAGGAACTCATCCTGTTTCATTGGAGTATAACTATGAGATGACCCACAGGCCAAATTCATCACCATGGGGAAGATTACAGTATACACAATTGAAATGAGACAAAAGTGTGTTGACCTTCATAAATCAGGAAATGCCTATAAAAATCTAAAAATAGCTGAGAATTCCCATATTCACTGTTATGCCAATAAGTAAGAAGTTTAAACAAGCTGAGCTGTAATCATTCTGCCTGGCAGCAGAAGCAAATGTATTTTGCCCCCACGCACAGAGGACGATGGTTAGAGAGGCAATAATTCTTCTAACAATCACAGTTGGAGCTTTACAGAAATTTGTAGTACTTTTAGGGTTATCAAGTCTCCAAATGCAAAATTGGACAATTAAGTATAAAAAGGTTCAATAAACTAAAATTAGAACAAGTGTTTTGGGATCAAATTCACTGGACTAACAGCATTACTGCTTCTAGTGGAGCTGGGCTGGTGCAATATAGCTACAGAAACTACATACCTAGCTAGAACATATTCAAAGTTAGCTATTAGACTAAAAACAAACAAACAAATAAACAAGGAAATGTCTTCCTGCTAAAATGAGATGTTTTGCCACTTTTGATTACAAATCAGATATCATTTCAAGAAAATATTTTAAAATTGGAAATAGTTGGAAATACTTCACATTTCATAAATCATATTGTGTAGCACATCACAGTTTACTAGCAAAAAATGTTTGCTCCAAACATCTACAGCATGACATCCATAGGGCTTAGGAATCGACCTCATATATGGATCCACATTATTATTAGCTGGGGCTCCTTATTGATGTTTTCTGCTCCATTTAAACACTGGAGTTAAAGAGTATATTTTGGTTTTGTGACATTTAAACACTGTATGACATGCTGGGGGAAAGCTCCAAAGAGAAGAACTTTGACACAGACTTTTTCTTTCTGTGATTATCAATTCAACTCCATAGCAGCATGGCAAGTTTTAAACGGTTGCTTCACCTTCTATCACAGTTGGAATCGTAAAATGTATACTAGCACACTAAATAGTGCAGATGTGTACAGTGTGTACAGATTTACAGAAGTGTACAGATTTGACATTTAAATAGTATGTCAAATCTGTACACTTAAATTACTATCTGTCATTGAAAAGCAATTATTTCCAGCTGCTTTATTATATTGGGTTGCTGGCAGTGTGCAAGAATATAATAAAAGACCAAATTATTGTATGAACTGGACCTTTCCAGAGTAGAGTTTTCATTTAATAAAACATAAATATAGGATACTTGATCTAGCCTTGGTCTATGTGTAAGCCTAGTCTTAACTTGACATAGGCCTAGATCTTTACCAAACCATATGCCTATTGGACACTACTTTCAAAATCTGTGAATCACTGTACTGCTGATACTATACAACTTTTATACAACTTTCACATAACATCAAATAAGAGAAATGTGGGTGTTACCAGAGTGCCTGCCACTCCTACAACCACACCCACAAGCAATCCTTACCATATCAGTCTGCAGTAGGCATCACCTGATTTTCATCATCACCTGGAACATGTTAGCATGCACAGGCAAATATACTTTTTATCAAATCTCCATTTTATTATCAATGCTATTGTTACTTTGCATTCTTCTTCCTGGTTCCTTCATGCAAACTGCAGGTAGGATGCAATCTGGACCAAACATGATGAAGGGATAAACCTGTAGAAGTAAATACATACAAAAACAGCACACTATGTGTCTTTCATCTTTTTTAGTCCTCATCTCCCTTTCTCTGTCCTAGTTAACTTTGAAGAGTTCATTATTTATTCCACACATTTATTTAATTCTAAGAGCCAGCAAAAATTGTGCTTTTTTTTTTTTGCTTAGATATTGAAGCTTCAGTGGAAAAAACAAACAAACCCTGTTCATGGAAGTAATTTCATAATGTGTTAAACACTCAGCAATTCAAGATTAATCTTTAATAAATCTACTCATATCCCAATTCATTTATCTTAGGGATCTGTGTGTGGTATATGAAAAAAACATTTTCTAAAGCTTATGGTTTAAAACAGCTTGAATAAAATCACAATAGCAAAATAGCATGAGAGGCCATCTATCAAACTACACTACATGTGGTTGGTCATGTGGAAAAAGCAATTTGCTCTGTTGTGTACAAATTTGTTCAAACCAAAAGCCATTTATAAAGAGTTTATTATTTGAAGCTTTAAGATAACAAGAAAAATCCCTATAAAATTCCAGTTTCTGTCAAACACATGATCCTTTTCAGCTTGGCCGGTATGTTCTAAGAATTTGTCTTGGTAGACAGATATAGACAGATGGAAAATATATGCAAATAATATAGTATGACAATGCAAATATGAAAAAAACTGCTAAAAGTCTAAAACAGTGTGAAGCATGGTGTCTGAATTCTGGCTCTGACAGTTCCTCAACCTCAGCTACATCACTCGTTTGTAATTGCTGGTTAAATTGACTAATGGACTAGTAAAATCCTGCTTGCTCAGTTATTTTTGTATGTACCGGCCTGTAGTAATTTCTAACACAATTACTTGGTACTACTTCCCAAAATCTAAACAAACTAGTAGCCTTATTTTAAACCATAGCAGCCCTAACCGGGCAGTTACAAAGAATGAGCAAACAGATGGTGTAAATTCATTGTGCAACACCATACATTCATGTTTGCCCAGCAAGTTTCATTTCTGACTGCTCGCTCATGCCCACATGAATGTAAAAATAACTCCTGCTCATTTAATGCTTTTGTCCCAATGTACACTTCTAGTCTCAACCAGATGCCATGTGAACTTTCCTGGTGAGCTTAATAAACCATCCATCCATCCATTATCTATACCGCTTTATCCGTCTGGGTCGCGGGGCAAGCTGGAGCCAATCCCAGCAGTCGTTTCGGGCGAGAGGCGGGGTACACCCTGGGCAGGTCGCCAGTCCACCACAGGCTTAATAAACCAAATATAACAAATTTGTGTCCGTTTAGAAAACAGTTTTATTTGGTTACATCCTTGCAAACAGTGCAGGCAATAGAACAGTGTAGATACAGCTGTACAAATAACTCAGTCTAGAGAAATAATACAACAGATATAATGACATGGGGGTTTAAAAGAGGTCATACATGACACCAAGCTTGACTCCATTTTTTTCCAGTACAATGTAAATCTCACCTTGTCTCCAGTGTTGGATGGACAACTTTACTCCCTGAGTAATCCTCTAGACCCTACCATCAGCAGAACAGAGTTTCTAATCCATTCTCAGAATGGCTGACCAACATTGCAGTTGCACAAACCAATTTAAAAATCTAATCTTCTGAGCAGCTTTTCCATCTGACAAACATTAGCATGACAAGCACGACTTCAAGTGACCAAATTCGTTTAGCACTTCCCCTACCCTACCCACAAAACCCCTCTCAGAAACCTCATGTCACTTTAATCAGATGTTCAGATGACCCTCACCAATCAGTTACCCCTGTTCAGGTGCTTAGTTCTGCTGCCTTGTACTTGCAGGGGAGATTTAGAGAGACAGAAGACTCACATGGCTTGAGAAGCTGTATGAGATTAAAAGCAGCCTGAAGAATCTTCCCTAATGGGTTGCTTAATGGACTTTTCATTTATTGATGAGATTCCAGGCTTGGAGAACGCACTGAAGATGGTTAAACTTGCTAGAAGCAATAGGTGGAACGTGACATGAGAGCGATAGCAGGCGGAATGGGGCAGTGGAAGTTGTGCAGCTCATTTCCCTGCTGCCAGCCATCTGAGCAAGAGACAGGAAGTTTGACCTGAGACAGTACTTGGAAGATCTAGTAAGAATATTATTTTTATTCATAGTACTTAAGCCCAATCATCAGCACAAATGACCGCTGGCCACAAACTCTAATGCTCCAAAGCTTTCCGAAATTGCATACAAAAAAGGGAGCAAATGTACCACGTAACACTAAAGTGTGGAGAAGCAGATCACAATGAGTGATGCATAAGTTACCTTAAAACCGTGTTGCTCTATTGGCCACCCAGTTGACCAACAGTCATTTCAGTTTCAATGTTTATCTTAAGAACCTAAAAGTTAGTCATGATTGGTAGCCTCCCAATTCTACTTTGCACCGCCAATATGTACTTGTCACTCAGAAAACTATGTTCAGAAATATCCATCCATCCATCCATTATCTATACCGCTCTATCCATCTGGGTCGCGGGGAAGCTGGAGCCAATCCCAGCATCTT
>JAQMYM010000016.1:11957931-11998946 GCA_030014255.1 Parauchenoglanis ngamensis
TTATGGGGTGTTGTGTGTAGAATTCTGAGGAAAAAAATTAATTTAATCCATTTTGGAATAAGGCTGTAACATAACAATGTGGAAAAAGTGATGCGCTGGGAATACTTTCCGGATGCATTGTATGACGGTGTAATAAACATTATTGAGAGACCTCATTTTTCAGTCACTATTACATAACCTTGGATGTGTGTCACTTTGTTAGTAGTATTAGTAGTTTATCCCCTGGGTTTTATTGTAAGCATTTTCCATATATTAGAGTTGACCAGTTTCTCTAGCATGGTCTGTTTTGAATGTGAATGTGCTGAAATTAGGCAAAGTGGACAAATTATGCTGAAATAAATAGGTGGATAGCCTTTCTTTTAATATAATGCTACAGAAATGAATCAGTCTTGATAGAAATATTTAATGTTAAGAACTGTCAATCTTTTTGTTGACTTATTATAAATGACAGCTTTATTCAGTTGTGTTTCATTGTGTTTGTGTCTGTGTGTTGGGGTAATTAAGTTTTTATTGAGCTCCTTTCTCCTCTATTGTGATTTGAAAATATGACGTGCTCATTATAATTATTAACTTGTATTCTCTCTTTCAGACACTACAATCTTGACGCAGACCTCCCTTCTCACCTTCAGCCTGACTCTCTCTTAAGGATGCATTGTCTCCGTGCGCGTGTAATCCGCTCCCTCTTTCATCTCTATGAGCCGTTCAGCCTTCGGGTGTCCAAGAGTCCACCGCTTCTCGAATCAACTCCAAGCACACTACTCAATTCTAAGGTTAGCAACGGAAATAATCTCACTGAGCTGCTGTGGGGAGGAGCTTATGTGATGTGTAACCATAGTAACACTCTTTACCACTCATAACTAGTATAACTAGTTAAAAATAGTAGGCAAGTATAAATAGACTAGTATAAATAGTAGGCTAACTAACTGGTCTAGCTGGTTATCTAGCTCTGCTAGTGATGAGGACGTTTGCCTCTGCCTATGTAACTTTGAAGGCAGAAAATCAAGAGAATTATATTTCTTGTGTGACCTGAGTGTATGCAGCTACTGTAAACGTGGGTTGTCGCATAGTGCACGTAGTTGAATGTCCCAATATTGCCAATGAAATACTTTTAATTCAACAGTCTCCTTGTATGCAGTCATTAATGTTGGACTGGCAGTTTGTTCTCCATGTCTTTTTCCCCCCTCGTTTGAGTCAAAACTCATGACCTGGTCCTGATTGCTCAGTTTAAAAAAAAAAAAAAAAAAAAAAGTGCTTGGCCTTAATTGACGCTGTTCCCAAATGTTGGACTATTTTTCAACATTGGAAACAGCCTCCTGTGACAAGCAGTCCAGAAGAGTGGAAAGTCACCTGGGCAGGATTGTAAATAAAAAAGAAAAATTGCTGCCAGTTGTGAAATAATATAGTCTCACCCTTTCTATACACTACATGAATAAAGACTATAAATGACGTTTCTCTTCTCCCTTATTTGTAGTGTTTGCTGTTTTGGGTCAACAAAGTCTGTGGAAGTAGAGCCGAGCCCATGTGGGAATTCAACTTCAAGTTTGAAAAGCAGGTATTTTTATGATCTTTTCTAACTTGTCTATGAAGGTCATCAGTCATCCAGGTCACTTTCAATGAAGATTAGTAAATCAAGACCTTGCAAGGACTTATAACTTGGTGTTTGAAGTATGTTTGGATTTGTATAGCTTGCTGCAAGCACACTGTCGCAAGTGCTGTTAGATTTTGTTGTCTTTAATTTACAGCCAACCAAGGTGAAAAATGGCTGTGGTAGCAGTCTAGTGCTGCCCAGGCAGTATAAGGATGTCAACACGAACCCAGACTCGGACTGCTACCTGCTGCGTGTCACCACCCTCAACTTCATCTTCACTTCTGTCGTCATGGGCATGACTCTGTCCCTGGTCAGTGACACTACGTTTATCTGGTGCTTTATCTAATGTGACCTGAGGCAGGATGCTTTGCTCTATAGTTGTAGCCTGGTGGTGCAGAAACCCCACAGTTCTTGTGTGCTGTAAAATCATAATCTAGAGTGATCTCATGATTGTGTGGCCTGTAACAGCAGAGTGTTTGTACAGTAATGATACTTATGACAGAGTCACTGCACTTATATGATGAATTCTAAGCAATGTTACTTTAATAAGGAACATTTTGGCAAGCTTGCACAGGCTAAATGACAGGAGGAGCCACATGGCAGGCGTAACAAGTCTAAGGAAAGTGCTATGTGCCCTCTTCTACATACGTGAGGTTTCGGACACCTTCAATTGACTAGTGTTGCTTTCATGGCCGGCACAGAGAGAGTATTGATGAGTGTTGCATGCCTCAGGGATGAAGGTATGTGCAGCTCCATCTCGATGCATAGCCAGTGATCCAATACATTAGAAATACATATATAGCTGCTACAAACTCGATACGATTCACCCCATTAAAAGATGGTGCAGTTCAAAACAATGTGTTTCAACACTACACGAATCAATTCAAAAGAATATGATGCTGTCCAATTCAGTATGGAAGCTGTCCACTGCCTGCAATGGGCACATGAGCAACAAAATACTGGTTCTGTGGAGCCATGGAAGAAGGTGGCCTGGCCTGAGTAACACTTTTACTTCATGTGGATTGCCGGGAACGTGTACATGCATGTGTAGGGAAGAGCTGGCGCCAGGATGCACAGGACGGGAAGAAGGCAAGCCAGCAGAAGCAGTGTGGTTTTCAGGACAATGTTCTGTTAGGAAACCTTGTGTCCTGGCATTCATGTTGATGTTAATTTGACATGTGCCACCTACCTGAACATTGCTGCAGGCCAAGTACACCCCTTCATGGCAATGGTTGTCCATAATCATAATGACCTCTTTCAGCAGGACAATGCACCCTGCAGCACTTCAAAAATTGTTCAGGAATGGTTTGAGGAGCCAACAGAGTTGTTCAAGATGTTTCCAAATTCCCCTCCTACCTCAAAGCACTTATCACACCCCGCACTGCGCCGCGCTCCCTCCGATCCTCCAGCACGGCTCGACTGGTTCCACCATCTCTCGGGGTACAAGGAAGACCTGCATCTGAACTCTTCTCTGTTTTGGCACCTAGGTGGTGGAATGAACGTCCCCTAGATGTCCGAACAGCTGAGTCAATGGGTGTCTGCAAACGGCGACTAAAGACCTACCTCTTTCGGAAGTACTTGGACTAGCACTAATTCTTCACTTTAATATTAAAAAAAAAACCTTTCTGTATTACTTGCCATCAGTTTTTAATGTGATAGTATTCTTAGCCCAGGTCCTAGTGAGCCAGTATCAGAATGTATTTACTGATGGAGACTTCAAAGCACTTATGTAAGTCGCTCTGGATAAAGGCATCTGCCAAATGCTGTAAATGTACATCCCCAGATCTCAGTCCCATCAAGCATCTGTGGGATGTGCTGGACAAGTAAGTCTGATCCATAGAGGCCCGACTTCACAACTTACAGGACTAAGGATGTGGTGCTAAAACCTTGGTGCCGGATACCACCGCACACCTTCAGAGTTCTTCGGGAGTCCATGCCTCGATGGGTCAGAGCTGTTTTGCCAGCACAAGCGGGACCAACACAATATTACGAAGGTGTTTGTAATGTTATGGCTTACTGGTGTATGCACTGCACAGTTTTTACCGTGTACAAGTGAAATAATGGCCGCATCCTCATCGAGGTTTGGCATGTCTGGGTTTGAAACTGTGCTAGATATTATGGTGTCATTTGCATAATGTGGGGCTGTATTTAAATTGAGGTTAACCTGACCTATATTATGATGTGTTGATATTAAACTAAGAGTGACTGGTTGTCTTTCAGTGACCCCAAAAAATTTCCTGCAAAAATATTTTCAGGTGTATCTCATAGCACATTGTTGACACATTTTATCTGCTTTTCTTCTGCCTAAAGCAAACGTGAGGTGAACTTACTCCAACTCTTTGTGCCTCTTTCAGTTTACCATTAACGTGAGCACAGACATGCGGCACCACCGGGTGCGCTTGGAGTTCCAAGATTCCCCCATACTCCGAGGGAAAAAGCTGCGAGGGGAGCAAGGTGTCCAGGTGGTGCTAGACCCTGTCCACAGTGTGCGTCTCATGGACTGGTGGCACCCTCAATTCCCCACGCCATCTTGCACTTAAAACTTCACATGATCTGGGGAATGAAAGTCAAGGCGTGCGTCTGTCATTAGTGATCATTCTGGACTTTTCTTTTCTGATATTTTAGGGTTCTTGTTTTGTGCAGGAAAGCAGCTGGGTTCATGGCGTGTCTATGCACACAGGTCTCATGGGTTTTAGGGTCGAAGTTGCTCCTTTATCAGGTACACTGCAAGGTTCTTCACACCAAGTCATTACAAGTCAAAGACAGATTTATGTACTTTGCGAGGGTGACACCCAACAACTTTTGTGGGGTATTAAAAGAAGAGGAAGTTGCATGTTGTCCTGCATGTACATCTCATTTCTTGCTTGTGTATCTAGACTGATACACAATGTTGTTGATGACTAAACTTTACAACAACAACAAAAACAAACACCTAAACATTCCTGAAAAAATGTATCCATGCAGAAGGGAATGACAAGACAGAAATATTTTTGTAGTCATATGTCATCTGTATGATAGGAAGCAAGAAAAGTTTAAAAAAAAAACTGCAAATCAGTGATGTTTAAATGCCAAACAATTAAACCAGGACTTCTTTCCACAACAACCGTCTGATACACATTTTAATGTTTCTCTGGGACTTGTAAACCTATAATGAGCTTAGCAGAGGTGGTTTTGCTGTTTCAGGTTTGGTCCACTGATTAATATAAACTCCTAAATTAGCTTTTAGCTCTGTTAACTGTAGGGCTGATGTGCTGGTGGTTTAGATTCTAGGACCATGCGTGTGCGTGTGCAATCATACATGCTTTACCAGTTAAATAGCGCGTGGAGGGATTTGTATTGTAAACAAATTTTTGCTCGTATGTTTATTGCATCACATATGGCTTAATGTCTTATGGTATTTCTTTCTCTGGCAAACAACGCTTCTTGGGGTGATGTCAAAAGACTATTATATAATTTTGCACATGGGATGATGCTCTGGAGTTGATTTAATTTCCTTAAGGGGGGATGCTTTATGTGAATGACATGCCATGCCATGTGAATGTCATGTTGATTGTAATAAATATTACAAGTTCCAACCCTTTTACATGAATGTTTCCGTCTGTTCGAGTAGAGGCGCAGCACTACTGCCACCGTGCGTGCACGCGCGCTTTCATGGAATGTTATATAAACAGAAGGCATTCACAGGAAAGTCAACTAACGTAGGCTACGTAGCATCTTATATAAACCGATACTCTAATGCTGAAACGATTAAAAAATAAAGGCGATAAATGGCTGGTTCTTTTAAGTTTGATATTTCTACACTAGTGTTCGTATTTCGTTTTAAACAAAATCAAATAAAACTTCCCTTTAACTAGCAGAGATCCTTGTAGTTTCGTATCATTTCATTTGACAAGTTATGGGTGTTGAATACAGAAGACAGCATTTAAACAAACACAAACACTGAGCAACCCCAAAGAGTAAACACTGTTGGAGACTTCGACAAATATTTAAGCATGTGCTAGCGTGATATTTATGTAAATGAATACCGACTAATGAAAGCGCGCTTCTAAAGCAAATATGAACATCAGAAGCTGTTTCCTGCCACTCGGCTTGAACGCGCGCGCACCCTTTATTAAAGACAAGTTCCATAACGCAGGGCTCGCGCTCTGATTGGTCAGCGCAGCTGTCACTTTCACGTGTCCACAGGTGACCGACCTACAGCGAGCCACACCGACATCACGAAAACAAATAGCGGACCGCCGAGGAGTATGACGACTTGAAATAATCGAGAGAGAGAAAAAAAGGCACACAGGAGATACTTTTCTAGTAGTTTCACTTCCAGGAACCGGAGGAGGAAGCGATTCTAGCGTGGCTCTGACACTGACTGCTTCGCCTTCACCGAGCTGCGCGTCTGAAACAGCCCGGCTTTTCACTTTGTACTTTCTGACCTTCAGCGGGTGAGTGATATTACTCCATGTTGATCCATGTGTGCGCGCGCGGTGCGGCTTTAATTAACACGTTATACTAGTTTAGCTTCGTCTTGGACTTGACTTTAGGTCGATCTTGAGAAGTTATTGTGTTGGGAATGGCTTTAGATCGTAGTGAAAGTTGGTGTGTGAGATGTCATATCAGCCATCTCTTAAAGGAGGCGGAGGAGAAAAAGTAAAGTTATATTATTATATTAATAATAAAGTAAGATTGGCTGACAATGTGTCTTACGTGGTATTTATGTAATATTTAAGTAAAGTCTCATAGTTTAGGTTACTGCTTATGGATATGCAGTCTATGAAGTCTGTGTGTTGTCTTTAGGTTACAGTTATTTTGTTTTGTTTAGTTTTTTTTTAACCTCCTGGTTAAATCTGAGTGTGATTGAAGAGCAGAGGCTCATAAGCGATACCGGAGCGCGCTCTCTCTCTCTCTCTCTCTCTCTCTCTCTGTGCGCGCGCGCGCGCGTGTGTGTGTGTGTGTGTGTGTGTCCATGTTTAGTTTGTGATGTGCGTTCTGGAAGGCGAGTTGTGCTGCCCGTTTTGACCAATAGGAGGCCTTACAGCGCTCGTGCGCGGGCAGATCAGCCAATCACGGCATGGTGTGAAGCCCAATCTGGAGCGCCTAGTTATTTTTGTCCGCCGGCTGGACATATCCTGTAAGGGGGATAAAACAACAACACAAAACTGCGAGCCAAACTGTTTAACAACATACCTAAGTGTAATTATTAATTTTTTTTCGTGTTGTAGGAAATTCTTTAGCAGTTTTAGAAGTTTAGGAAACATGAGCAAAATTCTGAGAATGAAATCTGTCTAGGTCCAACGATTGGTTAACATTTCAGTGGTCCCTAAATTGTACTTTTTATCCTAAATAAAAAAGTATTATGAGCAGAATTAAAGTCAGATTGCAGCACCATGATTACAAAACGCTGCCATTCCACTACATAGTTTTATCAATGTTGTCATTTCCTCGTGAAAGTATAGGGCGCTTATGAAATACCACAATGCACTGCGGTTAGTGTGCAATCAGTGTATCCTGGAGGATACTGAAAAGCCATAATGGAGAGCAGTGTACAGGGCAATGTGTAGGATACAGGGATTGCAATAAAAAAGTTTGTCATGTTTGGCTTGTTTTACACACCTGTAGACTGAATTTTACCTGTTTACTGAACAAGTCCTCGGATGCACTGTTTGTTTAATCCTCTGTTTACCTTTGAAGTGAATTTAGTATGAATAATGTAAATTGATGGCACCAAAGGATTCAGATCATATCACCACCATCTTGTGAGGAATCATGTGCAAGCCCACAGGTCAAATTAGACCCCCACTTTATCTGTTTGGGTGCAGTATGCATGTTTCTAGAGGTTATTTATGACTGATTCAGGGTACTTCCTGTCTATATTCAGGCTGCATGGATAAAAGGAACAAAAAAAATCTACAAGGAGAAGGAAGAATTACTCAAATAATATAATTTTTTTTTTATAAAGACTGGTCATATCTCTCCGTTTGGATTCTAGGAGATAAATGCAGCTAT
Source organism: Parauchenoglanis ngamensis (assembly GCA_030014255.1). Classification (NCBI taxonomy): domain Eukaryota; kingdom Metazoa; phylum Chordata; class Actinopteri; order Siluriformes; family Auchenoglanididae; genus Parauchenoglanis; species Parauchenoglanis ngamensis. The sequence continues at coordinate 11,965,517 of JAQMYM010000016.1, forward strand.
GTTGAACAGACTGTCTCAGTCACACATGTTGACTGGAATTTCTGATGCATGCACTGAGCTCACGACAGGTGGGTTTGATTGAAACGTGCAAGGCATTGAAACATGGGGCAGTTGTGGCTCAATGGTTAAGGCTCTAAGTTGCTGATCAGAAGGTCAGAACTCTTTCTGCCCCAGGGGTGCCATAACCTGGCTGACCTTGCGCTCTGACCCTAACTCCCTAACAAGCTGGGATATGCAAAAACTATAGGAGGCTATATGTTCACATATGTTATTCACATACATTGGACCAGAGTTACTACAACACCTTTCTGGTGGAACACAAACCACAAAAACTACGCTAATACCAACCATGAGAAGTTTCACATCACGTAACAGGTAACATGGTTCCCATTTTTTCCCCCCAATCCCAATGCAAAATCACCAGTATGATCTTTATTCTTTGTTTGCTTGCTTGCTTTTTCTTAGTTGATTTTTTTTTCCTTTGTTTTGACTTGATTGGTTGTTTTTCCCCCTGTTACATTCAGATAGTTTAGAGACAGTTTGCTGATTAGAACTTGTCACATCGGTCGTTATAATTTTGAAAGGATTCAGTTTGGATCGTGTTTCTCATTCTACTAAAAAATATAACAAGCATAAATCTATAACCCTATTATGAGTTTATAATAAACAAATGTATACTTATAGTATCATTATTAGACATTTTACTAGTTTTAAGCTGGAAATGATCGTATTCTACTGGCAGATTGCTTGCTTTCTTTTTAGAAATTTGCCAGTAAAACAACAAAAATTTCTTTTTATAAAATTGACAGTGAACATTTGTTTTGATATCACTTTTTTTTTTAAAGTCTTGTTCATGTTCAATATCCATTCTAGCATTCAGTTGTGTAACTTATACAGACTCGACATAAATACCCCGCATTTTGTTTCCTACTATTTCTATGTGCAAACTAGCTGTTCTGAAAATTCCTGATTATAGTATTAACTTATGACAAAACGCACGTCTTACACAGCCCTCTTGGTAATGTGGCTTTTTCCTGTAAATGTGCAGAGTGTTTTTGGTTCCTCTGAACTGGTGGAGCGTAACGAGTGAGAGAGAGAGAGCGAGAGAGAGAGTGAGAGAGAGAGAGCGAGAGATGCAGGCTCTACCAGCAGTCCCCAACGACTTAATACTTACTGACTCGATAATCACTAAAACACTGCATATCCTCTGATCAACTAAAAGCAGCTAAATTGTCACCCTCCTCATTCACAGTCATACAGCAGACCACATTACGTAATGATCAACATGTGTGTTCATTTCCTTCACTGAGACTTTGCTTTAGGTGCTGTAATTAGGAATCCAGGCCTAAACCTGCCCATCTTGTTCCATGCTGCAGTATCCTGTTTAATTTGTACGCTACATGTACACATTAATTCCACTGACTGAGCCACTTAGTCTGAGCAAACAGATCCTCTCATGGTCCACTGCTGACCTGCTGGCTTTGTTTAGGTGTGGCTTACACCTGAAAAGGAGTCAACGGACGCCCTCTATATCAATAAAACCCAGAGCTGTTTTTATTGGCCAGTTAAAATGGATTTCTAGTGGTTAATCCTCCCTTGGTGGTGTAATTTACACCAATAATGTGCTCAGGTAAAGTGAAACATGGCCATATTACCATGTGTTTATGCTGGAGAGTTGCCTAAAGTCTATTGCATTATGCTTGACCATATGACTGTGGGGAATTTAGGCTGTACAAGAAATAGGGTGAGGTGGCTTCCTCTGTCATCAATTTCATCACACTCACTCTTCTGAAGAGTGCGATGATTCAGATGTAATCAAACACGTGCCTCAGGTTCAACTCTTAAAGTATTTGCACCTTTCCAGTCAAAAATAAGTGTACAGTATAAACATTGGGATTTGAGCTCTTTTAAGCACATGTGGTCTGATTTAAAGACATCGTTACATGTTATGCACTCAGTAAAGTTTTCAACAGTCCTTTACCTTGTTAGATATAGTCTAAGCCTCTAGCCTTGTTCAATATAGATACAAGAAGAGGTTTCCCCAAATAGTAATTTGTGGGGGTGCCAATAATTTTAAAATAAGTAAGCTTAGTGTCTCATAAACTAGAATTTACTCATATATAATTAAGCTCAAAACATTACTCATTGCATACATGTACACGTAGGGTGCCAGTAATTTTGGAGTTGACTGTATATGATTACTACACTTTTGTTGATCTTTTTCGATTTTTTCCCCCACTGTTTATGATATTCACATTTTGTATTGACAGCATGGCATGACAGTTATAACATGCTTAATGATCATTTTTTTCATCTATTAAAAATAGGAATATTATGAAAAGGTATGAAGAAGACATTAATTTTAACTAATAACCTTTGACGAAATGTTCTATAACAAATTGCTGCAGTTTGCTCACATCAGGTGGTATTTATTTTATGAACAGACCCTAGCAGTTCAAATCTTAGGCTTATAATTTCTTGTACTTGTTGGCTGTTTAGAGACATATAAAGGCTATTATTTTTATTCCTGGACTTTCTACCCACAGAAGACATTAGGATCAATTTAATATTGTTTAAAGTTAAATAATTATTTTTATTATTTTAGTATTATTGTTTTTGAAATGAGGGTTGTGTTAAATCCATTCCAGTCAAAAGATCAGTCATTAGTCAGCTGTGATTTCCACTATTGTAAAAAAAAAAAAAAAAGAAAAAGAAAGAAAAATGAATTTAAAAAAATCACAGAAGCCCTGATTTAGGGGAAGTTGCATCGTTGCAGAAGCCTGATGCACATAGAAGCAATTATAGAAGCAAGAAACATTTGACCTACTTTTTTGTCTTTGTTTGAACATTTTTATGTCGAGGCGAGAGCTTTTCCTTTCTAGGAAAGTGAGAGATGATCTACATGTGCAGTGGTAGCTCGGATGATCACAAGATAAAACAGTTATGTCCAACCTAGTCCTACTCTTAGAGATTAAAAAGTGCCACATTGCTTACTTGTGCTACATGTTGTGTGTATGTGTGTCTGTGTACATAGAGCTGTATGTTTCCTGACATTCACTAATATATTCTATTTGTGCGGCCGAAGTCTGAATGCCAGAAAAGGCAGTGTTTATGTCTGCTGCAGTTTGCATAGCCCACTAGGTCTTGTTTTATCTTCTGAGTAAGTCTGCAAAGCGTCTCTGTCTCTCTGTCTGTCTCGTGCACGCACACACACACACACACACACACACACACTTACTCCCCCACACCAAACGGTTTACATAGTTCTTAAACATAGTCCAAAACCACATGGTCTTCAATCTTATATATGACATAAAAGATAAAAGATTAGTGCTCCTGGATGCTGTCAGTACATCTGAGTATGTATTTAATAGAGCTGGCTGATATGGGCAAACATGTTATCGCGCTAAAAATTTTCACATCAGTCGATATTGATAATAATCACAAGAAATGTCAAATTCTAATTTACTTCACATTTAAAGCTGATTTTTGCTCCTGAGTGAAAGCTGAAGGAACCAGACGATTCACTGAGGTTTTAAACTATTCTTTAAGTTCAGAACATGAACATGACAAACACTTGCCAAACAACGGAACATTTCACAAATCTGAGGGAGTAGAACATTATGTCAATAAATAAAACAGGATGTATGAGGCAAGGATTAGTTTGTGATTTTTGTAAGTTTTCTTATACCTTTCCTAGAAGATGTACATTTTGGGTTATATCTTTACTAATTGTAATGGATAAGTGCATTTGTAGAGGAGTCAATTTTTGATAATGGTGTGCTGTTACTTTAAGAGCTGACACGCTCATGCATTTACGGCAGTTAAGCTGCTGAACTGGGAAATCGCTTGGAGGCTAGACTGGTTTTCGTACCACGTCCTGTCATGTTTAGTTTTATATTGTCCGGTAAAGAACATTCAGTGAGTTTGACCTCCTTGTGACACATGAGGTATAAAAGTCGATTGTGTTTTCCAGCTTCACTACGGACGTCGAGTGGATGATTGTAAAAGTACAGCAGTAGACCCTGACTAGCAGCTAGGTTTCTGCAGTAACACAATAAATAGACAGAGAAATCCTAATTCTGGTCAGCATGCCAGGCACATTGTACAGATGGTTTAAGTGTCTTAGCTGATAATGTTAACAAAATAAACAGACAAAAGAAAAATACATGGTGTGCCATTATAGATAATGAAGTCAGTTACCCAAAATTCAACACGGTGTGATGTCAGCTTCACATTTCCTATTTATGCATGGAAAATTATTCAAACATTTGATATATTTATATCAAGGAAAATTATATTGCAATAATTATTACTATCATTTTATCACCCAGCCCTGTGTACTGATGTTATATTATCACCTCATGATTATTCTTAACACAACTTCTGATATTATAATACACTTATATGTTGTATATTTCAGGAGTGGACAAATCAGTAGCCTGGAAGGCTGAGAAAAGCAGATTACATGTCTAGGCTTTTAGATTAATTTTTTTCCACAAGTTGCCCAGTGGACACCAGCAGAGAAAGAAACAAAAATGTTATGGACTTCTTTAAAGCAATTTTTACATACATGAGCTACATCAAAGTACAGAATAAAGACTATGGCTACACAGAGTCTCCCTGGGAATCTGTATTGTACCACAAGTGCTGTTGAATACTTGATTCTGATTGGTCCAAAGGTGTTGATTAATTTTCTCTAATACATTCTGATAGATTATCGACTCCCTCTATAGTAACTTTTTACACAGGGACTGGGATGATGGATGCTTCACATAAACAGATATGAAAAAAATGAAAAAATGTGTTATTGCTGATATAGTGGCCTTTTTTTTTTTTCCCATGAGATTTCTGGAAACAGTCTCCAGTTTCAGAAACACTCAAAGGTTCCTGAAAGTTTTCAGGCACGAGAAATTCATCAGGACAGAGGGCTTTGTGGTTTCTCAGTAACATGACAAGCTGTATTTGTGTGTGTGTGTGTGTGTGTGTGTGTGTGTGTGTGTGTGTGTGAGATTGACTTTGATAGAGAACAAAAAAAGAGTCTAGGGAGGAAACGGGATAACAGGTACTAAATTCCAGAACATTAAATGTACCAATAAGCAGATGTTGACCTTTAATAAAAATTGCAGTCACTGGCAATCAGCTGGGGTATGTGAGAAATAAAACGTTATTATACAAAAGCTGATATTGAGGCGTCCATGTTTTCCCCCCAATTTATAGTTTAAATGCACAGATTTTGAAAAATGACAAAATGCCTTGTTATGACTTCCCACTTTTGGAGGTTAGCACTTATTTCAAGAGTATGAAAAATTCTGCTTAATTAGGCAGCCTCCTCTGTATTTATTTAATACATTTAATGCCATAGTTCAGTTCAGTGCAAAAGTTTATACATCTTTCTTAAATGACTCAAAACATTTAAGTTAAAACATTAACAGGGAACGGTCAAAATAATATTTCTGAATGTGTTGCAAATGTAGACTTTTTCATTTCTCCTCATTCTTTATGGATTTCTGTGAATCTCTGAAGTTCTCAGTCATATTTCTTTCACTCTTTGGTTGTGTTTTTGTGTATGTGTGTGTCAGTGTTTCTTCCTTTTCTGGATAGTATTTTTGTCTGTTGGTGATGTTATAACACACTGATATCCTTTTATACCCTTTTTCCAAGTCTGTGAAAGTCCATATCTTGTGTTTTAGGTCTTGTGATAGCTGTTTTCTGAGTCCACTGACTGTTAACTTGACTGTTAACTGTTAAACGTCTTGAGGGTTTGAATGCATTCTGAACTTTTAATCCCTTTAATAAGACATAAAGTATATATATTTGGCACTTTCAAGTATTTAGACACTAGAGCATGTGATCACACTTTTGGGTTGAGCTAATAAAGGTAACTGCTCAGAGAGTAAATTGCAACCTTATTTGAGCCATTTTATAAAGGGGCATCCAACAAAACTGTTTTGTTTTTTTCAGTTTTTCAGTTTGAACTCAAGGGCGGCAAACACGTACATTCATCTGTATACGACCATAAGTGATTATGGACACATGTCTAAATACAGTATGACTTCTAATCTCTGGCTCCATCTCCCAAAGAATCTGTCAGCTCGCTCTTCAGCTGCAGCGCGCCGGCTGTCACCCGTGCTGAAAAATCATAGCAATGTCACCCAGCCTGTTTTAGTGGTGCCATGTTTCCTCCACACTGCACACAGTCCTCAATGAATTATATAATCTCTCTCTGATAATAGTAACGAGATGGCGAAGAATAAAAATAACACATACTGATTCCATTTTTCTTCCCTCTCAATTGGAAGCGCTGCAGAGGAAAATTAAAACAGAAGGCCAGCAAGCTAGTGTTCAAGTGGGGCCCAGAAATATCCTGTGTACTTCTCCTTGTCTCCGCTGGCCATTGTTAGGAACACAACAGCTCCTTGGTCATATCCAAGGCCTCCCACACAGAAGCCGAGGAGTCTTCCTTTGCATCACGACCGTACTGTAAATACATTGTTGTCTCAATTTAGAGCGTTGAAACAGCCTCGGTGTGTGCAAACACAAGGACCGCTCTGTTCCAGTAGTTGAATGTCGGTAGTTTTGGACCCTTTTTCTGTGACGATTTGCATTTACGTAAAACTCTTTCTGTGCATGTATGCCTGAGTCAGGTCAAAGGCTGCAGGGAGGTCAGAGGGAATGAATGGAAATGCAAGGTGGCTAGCCTTTTAACAGCTTCCCACTCAGCTTCTTAACAAAGGGGCAACAAAAACAAAGCTTTGCCCACAAAAGGCTCCACTGAACAGAACCAAAAAGCCCAGAAGTACAGTATCAAACAAAGGCAAAAAAATGCTCCACTGTTTCAGAGTTACTGGGTCAAGCTATGGTAGTGCTGACCTACTGTCATATTGTATTAGATATGTAATTATCATACACACGAAAAAAACATCTTGAACTTCTTTAACTTCTTAAATGATGTTCCATTTTAAAGCGACCACCCCTCAATTTCTGGTACACCTCTATACAAAGTCAACGGTAGCTTTTAGGGGAGTAACAATACTCTCCTGTCATGATTCAATACTGCAATGCAATTCAATTCCAGAAAATTTCAACATAATTTGAATGAAGAAAAATCAGGACTGATAAGGCTCAATAAACAATGCAAGACAAGGTGCATTTTTGTCTGTATTAAACTGAATAAATTAAAAACTACAACGACTGCTACAGGGATTCATGTTGTAAGCATAATGTACTACAGATTCACCATACCTTAAAATAATTTAATCAATTTATAAATTCTCCCAAAACTTATAAATTTATTGAAAAAGTAAAGTTTCAGGGACTCCACTGCAGAAATAGAGCTCCAAAGTCTCCTAAAATGCCCGTTTTCCGTGGCCTCTTTTTGGTCTGTTGGTCGCCTCACAAGTGCAGATATCAGTCTCCGCGAACAGACGAGATTACCAGTGTACTCTATATATTTTAACTTTATGGGTTAAACGGTTCGGGACCGCTGGTATTCAAACAGCGTAGTTGCATTACATGCATAATTAATATGATGCTGATATTTTTGTATCGTGATGCACCGTGTCACAATGTATCATTACACCCATAGTAGCTGTGTTCTGAGCTCTCAGAATAAACATGGTTACTTCTGCATATCATCATGCAAAATAGTACATCTGTCCTTAGACATATTTAGTGCACAGTAGACGGTCCAGGATGCAGGCCTGAATCCTCATTAAATGATTTTTATTACGTGTCGCAACTCTCACACTTCAAAAAGGAAGGGTAAGGGAGGGGAATTCAGTTGGTTGAATCCTACGTAGGGGACCTTTAAATACTGCCAGACTCTGAGTGAATTCTCAGCCGGTGTACAGAACTATAGAATTGCCATCTCTATGAAGGATGCATGCAACGTTGCCGTCAATCTTATAAAAAAAAAAAACAGAAAGTACGCTGCAAGCTCTCATGCTGCCTGCTGAATAAAGTGCAGAGGTAGCTATGTTTAGGCTTTTGTGATATAGAATTTTCCCTGCCCACAATCTTTCATCGCAAAATATTGGGGGTAAATGTTTTAATCACCCAGAACCGTTGGAAAAAAGACAGGGAAAAGAGGATTTTAGATTTAAGGCGAGTAGGGGAGAGTGCTGTAGTATGGTCAGGTGTGGAGTCTGGAACTGTGGCGAGTGCAGAAACCCAACAGAATGGTGCCTTTGTGTAATAAACAGTCAAGAAAAGCATAACAGCACATTTCGATTTAATCATTATCACTTATGAAATGTCCACATGGCTGACATTTTCACTGTTAGTTAGAAGAGCAAAGGAGATCACTGGTCAAAATAGATCAGTGTATATAATCACTTTCTAATTACCATTATCATTGATATTATTTGTGAAGTATCACATCTGACACTTTACTGTAGGCCTATTTTCTTTTTGGGTCAAAATCCTCAACCCTTTTTTTTTTTTTTCTTTCAGTCAAAATGTTTTGGTGGCATCTGTAATAAATATAGTTTATGCTGTTTATATACTTGTATAATCTTAGCTAGGTTGAATATACACCAAGAGATTTTATTTCATATTAATGGATTCAAAACATTCTCCATTTAGTTTGAACATTTTAAAATATTTATTTTTAGTATTTGCTGTCTCATCCTTCACTTCCCTGCCTTTTGAATACCTCTGATATAACGGAGTACCTTCTTTATTAGATATTATATTTCTATTGCAATTATAGTATATTCTAATGTATTTAATTTTGACCTTAAAATGACATTCACTCTAGCAGTGCATTTTATAAATATAAACTATTTATGTATTTATTCATTTCAGTATTACTACCCATAACCATTTACTTTTCAAAAAGCAGGAATGAGTCTAGACTGAGTAACAGGCTTTTCAATAGTGGTTCCTCATATTCCTCATAATTCCTTATAAATACAGCTCACATTGTCTGAATTTATGAAATCAGTGAGTAATCTAGTGTCTTGCCGGACTACAATGCTTGTTACATACAGAATAACACTTGCTTATTAATATCAATATATCAACAACATCATTAGTGAACTCTTAGTGATGGTTTGATTCATGACCAGTCACATATAGAATTAAATAAAGAACAGAAACATGTATTCATATTAGCCAGCATGTTCATATTCATTTAGCTGTTTAGAAGATGAATATAACTCAACGTGTAATGCGACTTGACTCCCCATTTAGAAGCCATGAACATCGCCAAAGAGAACAATCAGGAACCTCAGTATAACCTCAGGACAGAGCTGGCATAAACATTAGTAAAATGAGGTTAATTTGCCCTGAATTGTGTAAAAATGGGAATCCGTTCAGATTCTTACATCTATCGTTGCTTTTCTATTTAAGCAATTCTGACTAAATTGTGACATTAATTTCTTAAATACTGAATATTGTCATGGCAATGATTCAGCTATAGCTAATCACAGCCATGACCTTATTCAGTTTAAGTATAACTACAACATTGTGAGTGTGATTGCTTTTTAACAATTCTATATACAGGAAATTAATATAGAGTAACTGACATTTCGGACCCAATATGGCCAAATGTTCTGTTTATTTTTGCTCCACCGTTGGAAACAGATCCCGAAGATGCCACACTCAGTTTACAGCATGTACGCTAGGTAGCTTATCTAGCTATGTTCCCGTTGAAGGTGCTTCCAGTAAAATTGCCGTCTCTTCTTCATCTTCTTGGCAAGCTTTCATATTTTAAATCAAAAGTTATATTCCTGAAAAGTATCGTTTGCCATGTGCATTGACGATGTCGCTAACTTTATACTAATAATGGTGTCAAAAAAGTTGAACTTTTCGTGTGGTGAATTCAGAGTGATATTCACACTGTCGAATGTCTCAGTATGGGTAGAGTAAATATAAGTGCTCTTGGAAAACCAAAAATATCAAAATCATAGATAAAAACTAACTGCGCTATAAACTTGCATAGTTCATCTAATATTGTATTTCTTTCAACCAACTGTGTGGAAAATAACTACAGCAAATGCAAAACTGTATCCAATGCATGCATGAATTTTCATAATGAGGTCTGCATTGTAAGCCATCATGCTGTTCCTGTAAATGTTGTCTGTCTGAAAAACATTCAGTTCATTCCTGCTTAGCTCCAATAGGATTGATTTTAATAATACATCAGCAATATACGTCAGCTAATTTTCTGCACTCCTTCATATAGCCTCCTGCGTATAGTGAAAGATATTGAGAATATTGAAATCGTGGAATGTTGCCTTATAATATATAAATTACTGTCTGTGTGGGGTTCTGCATTTTCTCTGCATGTCTGATATGCTCCAGGACCACTATTTTGAAAGAGGCTTAACAAGTCATGAAGGAAGCAAGTGTTAGTCTTCTAATTCCCTGATTATTAGCTGTCATGTGATATGGGGGAACTAGCTAGCCGGTTGGAAAGTCAGCAGAAATTAGCAGGGAAAAAACCTACTTTAAAATTGTAGGCAAATGTCTAATTACAAGAATATTTACATGTAAACAGTCGTGTCTTTCTTAGTATATTGCATTTGGTTGCTAATCTAACAACACAGATGCATCCTGTCTTAGGCCTGGTTTGCCATTTTCATAAATGTCACCAGGAACAAGAGGCAACTCGGCTTCCTTTAGGTTTTAGTATACCACAGAACACCCAAGTCATCACCGGCTGACTGTGAGTCAGCTATCTCAGTCACAAAAATACTTGTTTATTAGAAGTGACCTTCAACAACTTCTCAAAATCAGACTTGGTATAGACTGCTGTCTATACTAAGGCCTACAGTAGGAGTTTCTTAAACATTGTATTTCTTAAGCATTGTATTTCGAATACCTGATCAGCACACTCCTATGTGGAACTTTGCCAAAACATTGCCACACATTTGGAAGCAAACGATTGTATAGGATGTCTTTGTATGCTGTAGCATTGAAATTTCTCTTCACTGGAACTCAGGGGTAGAGACCAAACATGTTCCGACGTGGTAATACCCCTGTGAGCTCAACCCCTGAACTGAACACCTCTGGTATGAATGTCCTTGTGCGAGATCAGTGCCGGACCTCAGTAATGCTCTTGAGGCTGAATGGGCTGAAACCCCCCCAGCCGCGCTCCAAAACCTAGTGCAAAACCTTCCCTGAAGATCGGAGGTTATTATACCAGTAAAGGCGGACAGGTGTTCAGAAACGTTTGGCCATGGCCTATATGTTGATGAATGCTAATCACCTGTAAAAAGTGCAAAGCATGTGCACGACACAGCTCATTTGCATTTAATGACACCCACAAAATTCCATAAAAGGTTTTGAAAGTACAAAATGAAAATAAAACAGCAGCAGAAGGGGAAGACAAAAGGAGAAGTTATATTGTCTCATGTCACCAACAATTTAAAAAAAATGTTTTGCAGTGTAGCAACACACGAAAAGGCTAACAGGGAGGGAAATTACAGAAAAAAATGTTAGGTTTGAATTAGCTGAGGCAAAAAGAAAGTGATTTTTTGAGAAACAGTTTGTATGTTAAAGTTTTAGTTTTAAGTGCCTCACAGAGAAGTCTCTCGCACCAACGTGCCCTTAGCGATGTTATGTTGGAAAAGCAGGAAATCTGATGTTTTTAGGAAGAAGCCAAAGATGGCACACACAACACTAGAGAGTTGAGAGCCCATTGCAGATTGAGACATTCTGTATGTGTCACTATTTGATAACTTGTCTATAAAGTCTTACACAACATTAAAAGTAGACGTCATGGCAAACAGCACTGACAGCTGAGCCATTGCAATATGTCCTCCTTTTATACATTCCTCTTGTCTTATTTGAATGAGGAGTTGCTTATTGTCATTTAGGGGTTTTTGTTGGCTTTCTAAAATTAGCATTTTGTTTTTTAATCAATCCCATTGATAAGAAGTTTCATTACATTTGTGTGTCATTTAAATAAATAAGTGATTTAAACAGTGGTAACCCATCACCAATTATATGATTCGAAGCCAACCAATTATATGATTCGAAGGTTTAAATGATTTCATTTAGTTATTCCCTTTATACAAACTCGGGAGTTCTCGTAGGATGCAATTTCTTTTCTCTGAAATAACAGAATTTTCATGAATTTCTTGCGCCAATGAACAATTTATGAAAAGATGTATTTGAAGCCAGCTTCATTTGTATAGCTGAACTTTCCCCCCCATAAAACCCATTTTTATTAAAACTGGCATTAGATATCATTTGGCGTTATTTATAGACACCATAACTTGTACAGGACTGTAAATGAGGGAAATAATCCTCACATAGCTGACTGTTCCTGAACCAGAAACAAGTGTACCAAAAGACAGTAATGTTGTACACACCCTGTATTTTTAAAGTAGACGAGGGATAATTAATCTTGTCCACGTTTTCTGGAAAAAAAAAGAATAATAATGCTTGTGTTCAGGTCCAGATCAGTACATGAGACCGACATAATCTAGATCAGTGGTTTCTGGAGATCTGCTTTCCTGCAGGTTTCTTCCCAACCAAAATCTAACACACCTCTTTTAGTTGATGAAGAACTTCTTAAGCCAATAATTAGATTGGAGCTAAAGTCTTCAGGGAGGTAGATCTCCAGGAACAGGGTTGGTGACCACTGGTCTAGATAATACTGAAAAACAATAATAAACCGTGACTTGTGTGTACTCACCTGTACATATGCTAAAGTCAGGAGTCATTACCTGTAAACATGCTGAATGGAACTGTGGGAATTTTTACCCTAAAGCTGATACAAATGAAATCTTTGCAACATCTGACCTCAGTGGACTTTTGGTAACCACTGAGTGGTGGGGGGAAGGGGGGTTATAGATAACCACAATTAACCTTCCAGTAATCTTAGCCAAAGTTGTTCTGCATATCTAAATATCGGTTTTATTTTACCGATCCTAGGGTTCACATGCAAGTCAAGTCCTCAGTCAAGTGGAGCAAGATGCATGACATTCATATGTATCATCATGGGTGATTCTGTGGCCATCGCTTCCTCCTTTTTCCCTGTGTTTTGTACCTTCACACGTCAACTCCAAGACATTCCAAGCCACCTTTATGTCTGTACACTGAAGTTACGTATTTCTAGAGAATGAAAAAGGTAATGTCAAACCTGCTTGTATGTGATTTAAACGGGCTGTTACAATAAAGCTAATATGCAAAGTTTGTGTACACAGTCATCCAACGCAAGCGCAGTGCTCATCCATTTCGTCGACTGATTCAGCAGACGCCCACCACAGCCACGCTACTAGTTCCCTAAGACAAGTAGAAGAGAATATTGCTCTAGGAAAGGGAATTAGGACACTAAGGGCCGTTGTTCCTCTCTGAGGCTTCCTAACAGCTCTTGTGTAATTTAGGGGAAGTGGAGGCGGAGGAAGATGGGAGTTGTAGACACTGGACAACAGGACTTCATGCATGACTAAGGCTTTTCCTGTGGGTCTTTCTCTCGCTTTATTTTCCACTGCTCTGTCTCGTGAGAGAGTGGCTGCCTCCACCAGCTCCAGCGCCATTAAAGCGAGCAGTCCCAGTATCAATGCTCATTGTGAACTTGGTTTAGACAGCATGCTGATCCAATGACCAGATCTCAATAAAGAACACTTGGCGTGATGCGTTGTAGATAATACAACGCAGCAAAGCTTCAATTTACGACTTTTGTTTCTTTTGGTCTTATTTCTGGAATTCTTTACCAAACTTTGAATCTGCTTTTGATGGCTGGGACTCTTGAATACACAAGGCCAGGTAAGTTGATCAGGGCAGGTTATAATTTTGCGCCAACTACTAAGAGATATGAAGACTTAAAAATCATTTAGAAATGATTTAACAGTTCTTGTTAAGGGCTTTGGATGAATCTCTAGAACTCTTTGTTTATGTACAGGTTATGGAGCAGGTCATACACTACCAGTCAAAAGTGTGGACACACCTTCTAATTCAATTTTTTTCTTTATTATTATTACTTTAAAAGAGACTGGATAATGATGGACTGTTGTTTCTCTTTACTTAGTTGAGCGGTTGTTGACATAAAAGGTTATTAGTGGAATTTCTTTTCGCTCCTTGTTTTCCCCTTGGCCTATTGTAACATACAGTATCAGTCAAAAGATGCTTTTCATTTAACAGCTGTGCCTGTGTCAAAAGTAAATTAGTGAACTCAATTTCTTTCCTTCTTAATGAGTTTGAGATCATCAGTTGTGTTGTGTCGAGGTAGTGTTGCTGTACAGTAAATAGCTCTGTTCCACAACAAGTAATCCTTATTATGTCAAGAACCGCTCAACTGAGTAAAGAGAAACCACTGTCCATCATTACTTTAAGACATGAAGTAATAAAAATAAAGGAAAACTATTGAATTAGAAGGTGTGTCCAAACCTTTGACTGGTGTTGTAGGTGTTACACGCTTCCAATCCGTGAAGAAAAGTGGACAAAGGTATTTAAAACTGGGACACATGTTTGAACTTTAAACTGAAAGTTTGAACTTTAAACTGTACTCATTTGTTTCATGTGGTAGCATGCTAGTTTAGAGGAACTAGGAGAAGTCTCTAATTAAATTATCTAACTTTTTTACTTTTAAATAAATGCTTCTGAGTAAGTCATATATAATCATGTACAAACCTTTGCTTTGGTTAACATTAACATCTTTCGCCTTAAATTCAAGGCTGTTGTGCTACTAATCAACTCCTATTGCTTGTAAACTTTGTGGGAAGCCAGCAGTCAACAGGGTTTTCTGGACACATCAGCATGTGCTGTTCAGGATAAGCTGTGTTGATAAGTACTTCGTGCCTCAAGCAATTATCCCCCCTCTAACATATGCATGTGATCATACACATGCGTGCAAAACAAGCTGCATCATGGGCTCTGGCATGAGGAACACACCCAAAAATATAATGTATTGCACAAGCAGGTCTCTTTGGAAAAGTTGGGAATTTGAAATCATACAGTAAAGTACATGAAACTGAAAGGTGCAGCAGCTGTACTATAGGAAAACAACAATGTTGTGATACATGAAGTTATAATAATCTCTAATAAGAGATTAAGTGGTGTCATATTTAAAAGTCATTCCATGTTAATATTGCATTGAATTACCAGGTTTCATTCTTCCAATAGACAGATAGACAGATATATAGATATACTGAATAGATAGATAGATAGATAGATAGAAAGATAGATAGAAAGATAGATAGATAGATAGATAGATAGATAGATAGATAGATAGATAGATAGATAGATAGATAGATAGATAGATAATTTTTTCTAAATTGCCATCATGTGACAATCCAATTTGTGATCAAAATCATATAGATGCTACACAAATAGGATGAAATCTCAATTACATGTTAAAAGTCTTTCATTGAAATCATAGAGGTGCTACACAAGTGCCACACACAGGATAAACACTAAATTAAATATTAACTTATTAAATCATTCTTGGTCTAAATGTCAGATAGGTTAAGTGTAATGTTACTGTGCATATATATATGTGTGTGTGTGTATGTGTGTGTGTGTGGGGGGGGGGTGTCTTGTTTAGTCTCTTAGGTGCTTGAAAGGTGCATTAGGTGCATTAGCATTGCAAAATTCCTGGAACCTGTACCCGACACTGTGACAAACAGTAACACACAATTTGCGGTTATCATTAATATCCATAAATGCTTGCGAGATTCCTTCTAATCATATACTGTGTGGGGCTTCCTCTCAGAAACCTTCTCCTTCACTACCCCCCAAAAATTGTTCTCAATACCTGTAAAATAAAAAGAAATGAATAAATAAAAAATTCAAATAAAAATAAAATGAAATAGATAGATATATAGATAGACAAAGAGAGAGAGAGACAGAGAGAGAGAGAGAGAGAGAGAGAGAGAGAGAGAGAGAGAGATCAACATCCCACTTTTTGGACAAAAGTAGTGTACTAGGTTAATATTTTTATCCTCTTTGTGTAGCATCTACACAGTTTGGATCAAATTTTAGGCTGTTCCATAAAGCGGAGAAACATGTCAAATACCATTAAAGTCTCCTTTATATATAATGTCCTGCTTCTGGTGGGAAAGTGAGCTCTCTGGGAAGTCTGGCCTGCTGGGGCGTTCAGATACCGAGGGGTCAGAAGTCATGCTCTTGACTCAAAGCTGACCCCTTACTCCAGACTCCCTTTGACATCCTGCTCAGATGCACCACTCACACCAACCCAGAGCCTTGTATCATCACCCTAATTTCTAGATTTCTGCTTCCCACAGAATTGTTCTGTTCACACAGATCTGTGTGTGTGTGTGTGTGTGTGTGTGTGTGTGTGATTCGACTTTCTCACCAGCTCTCACTGCAAGACTGAGCTGCTGCCATTACACAGTGCAAATGACAGCCTCCTTATGCATGCGTGCACCGGCAAAATGGATTTTTACATTTGGCCAAATCCGGGCAAGGAGGAGGGGGGAAGGGGGGGGGGGTTACCTTACTGTAACCGATTCAATAGCCCTCCGAATGGCACGCCGAGCCCAGACGTGATGATCTATAGCCACTTCTTAATAGGTTCTATCGACTGTAGGCTTGGGGAGGAGAGACGCCGTTCTCCTCTTTTGAGGAGAAAAAGACATAATCTGTGCAATAAAACATAATTATTCATTTGATTAGGCTGGTAATTTATGCTATTCGCATTAGCCGGCTTCAGTATGGGAGGAGGTGGAGGATATTGAGAAAGAGGAGGGATGAAATTTTGGAAGTGGAATAGAGGGAGAGTGGTAGGAAGGTTTAGACTGAAGCACATGCGGGTATGAGTGCGAGTCCTGCGGCCACTGAATCACATCATTAAACAAACACACAAAGAGTCAGGCTTTGGGGCAGGAACTAGGAACAGCGTCAGTTGTGATTTCTGCCAAATAAGAGACTGTCATTGTGGAAACATAAAATGTGGACTCTCATGCTTTCTTTCTTTCTTTCCCCACCCATTTTTGATTCTTGACTCATTGCATGTGCAAATTTGCAAAATTACAATACACCTTATTCTAGAAATATATTAGACTAAAACATATAAGAACATGTAACAAATATTTGTGTAAAAAAAAGTGTGTGGTCTAATGTGTAGGTAGCATTTATGGAAAGCATCTCCAGAGTCAGTGCTTTGTAACTCTCAGAATTAAAGCTAAAGAAATTCAGATCTCTGACATTTTCTTGCTAACAAGTCAAGCTGCATTTTTCCTCTAATTATCTTCAAAAAAGAGAGGCTTGCGGTGAGGGAACTGATTACAGCTGCTAAATGTAAGTGATAAGAACTAACTAACACACATTTACATTCAACAACATTAAACGTTACTATAATTGGATAAAAATTACGGTATGTCAATGTTTAATAAATTAAACATCGCTAGTTTTGGAAAATTGGTTTCGTAGAAGAGGAATGAGACCCTTCAGGCCATGAAGTTAAGGGAAAATAATCAGAAATAAACAGTAATTCTTTTGGATCGGATAATCCAGTTGTTGATAATTTTCCTATAACCTCACATCACATCCCTGAAGTGTTTTACTTAAACCTTACTTAAAGGTGCAGCAGATTTGAGTGAATGATGGATACTGAAAGAAATAACGTTTCTGTTTGGTACCTTTTTCTTTTATAGATTAGAAGGTGTAAGACAGACTCACTTAGTGCTAGACAAAAAGGCGAAAAAGGCAGACATGAGACAACATGGAGATCTAATAAATTCAGACTAGTGTTTTATCCAGGATATATTGTGCCTGTAAATACTACACCAACTCCGAAAGTGTGTGTGTGTGTGTGTGTCTGTGTCTGTGTGTGTGTCTGAAGAGACACAATATTTCTATTTGTGTTTGTTTAAACAGTCCCTCCTTTTTTTAATGGCTTGTGCTTGGAGTTTTTGCGAGTGCCTGCACAACGTGGCGGCCAGGAGAGAGAGAGAGAGAGAGAGAGAGAGAGAGAGAGAGAGAGACAGCGCAAAGAGAGTATTCTCAATTTCCCTCTAAAAAGAAAATTCATTTGCGCTTGCTAATGTAATGTCATCGTTGTGTTTACTGAGCGTGGATGATGTATAGGGGATGTTGCATTGAGTGAGACTGCTTAATGATGCATAGAATTAAGTCTGCGGCTTTCAGCTGAGCTCCCCTCTCTCGCTCGTGCACTCCCGCGCTCTCCCCCGCTCCTTTTCTCTCGTTCTTTTCTCTCTCTCTCTCTCTCTCTCGCTCTCTCTCTCTCCTCCCACCCTCCCTTTCTCGTTCTTTGCTCCCTCTCTCCGGTCCACACTCTCTCCTTCCTCGCTCTCACAGTCTCTCCTGGTGCATTCTGGGAAAGGATGATGTCTCGGACTAGTGGCCACACGCTGCTCTGCGCTCCGGTGCGTCTCTCCGTTCACTCCATCAATCACCAGAGAGACAGTAGAGAGAGAAATAAAAGGGGGGGGGGAGTGGTGTTGATAAAATGAAGTAGCACGACAACAGAAGACAACAACAACAACAAAAAAAAACAGGATCTGGGGATACGATTAACAGCAAAGTGTGCATATGGTGCCTGAAATGAATATGCGCCAATAAAAGTGTTGGGTTAGTATTTAAATAAAGCAGGTGTATGAATATAGCATTTCAGCCAGAGATTACAATTGCCATTAGGATGATAATGATTATGATTATGTTTATGATTATGGTTTTGGTTGCAATGATGATGATGATGATGATGATGATGATGATGATTGCAATTACAGCCATCTCGTCTGCTTTCATTATAATGTGCACAACCAATCCAAACTGCTCTGTGTGTAAGGTTTATAAAATGGAGCAATCCTCACTAAGCAGCCATAGTGACCTGAAAATGAACAAAAGTTCACTTTTTTCAGTCTTTTCTGCACATTTCAGGAAACACAGCTACCAAAATAAGATGAATAAGTTACAGAAAGTAGCAAATGCTGTCTGCGTCCATCCACATGTCCTTGATATTTCCGCATACAGTATGCACAAGGTTTAATGGTACAGCGATTATACAGATGACAAGGTTTAAAGGCCTTGGAAATGAATTAGTGTTGCTCGTGTACTGTTAATATGTACCTGTATACAAGCATCTGTCATGCCTGTGGCTGGGAAGGATAATGTGATTTTCATGCCTTTGACATTTTTTCAAAGAGGGGGTTAGGTAAGCATCGTGTAGATGCTTTATGGTGATGTAGAGGTGAAATTTGAGGAGAAAAAAGGTGTGATGTGGTGAAAAATATGCAACAGAAGTTCACTGTAGCTTCAGTTTGTGTGGTGTATAAGAGATTCAGAGAACATTTAAAACACTAAAAGTAGTCAATGTTTTTAAGTAGTCAAAATTGTTATTTTGAATGAACTTTATTTGCAACTTTATTTCCTCTTTAACAAGTACTCATCTTTGATCCATACACACTTCCACATGCACATTTCATCTACTTATATCTACTTCAGAACACATGTTACCGCTCTCCATATAATAACACCAGACAGCTTGTAACTTTTTGTTAAATGCTTTTGTCCATATGCGTAAAGCAAAGTAAGTCGAAGAATACAGACTGTATTAGTTGTGCTTTAAAAGTAATGCAATCTACAAGGCTTGTCACAGCTCAGGGCCTTTGCTTGATTACGGCTCAAATGGCCCCTGATAAGATTTCATAAATCACTTCGGCTAACTAAACTGTATTTATGAAGGGAAATGAAGCAGTGAACGCCATTATTTCAACAAAAAAAAAAATAGTGGAGCCAACAGTTTTGACCAGTCGTCTGATTCAGCTTTGTAAGTATTATGAGTTTCTGTTCATTTGCCGCTTGGTCTTCATGCACTAAAGCCAATCATGTTGTGAATTACCAAGAGTGTGAACAACTGTGTTGGATTTTAAATGTATGTAATCATAAAAAAGAACTGAGCTTTTAGTAACTTTCTATGAGTTGGACTGTGTGAATGAAACGTGAACATTTTGGCGTTGAAGTTGTCCTGGATTCAAAAACATGACCTTAAAATACTTAACCTCTCTTTAATAGCTAATTCTATCATCTTATTGGTATTTGGGTCAATTTCTTTTACAGTACAATTCTCTATTGTGTACAATGATTTTCCAATACATTGGTATGTATTTTTGATTAATGAATTTCCAATACATGATTCAGGGTGAAGTCACATATGAGCTCAGTTAATATTACAAAATAAAGCTTTACAACTTTAACCCCATAACATTCAGGATTTGCCTCTAGTTAAATCTTCTTTTACATCTTCCATATTGAGTCCATGTGGACAGGTTGGGCGAGATGCGGGGTACACACTGGACAAATTGCTGGTCTGGTCTGGGCTAACACAGACAGTCAGACAGACTTTCACACCCACATTCACAATTATGGGCAATTTAGAGTAGCCAGTTGACCTAATCAGCATATATTTGTACTGTGGGAGGAAACCGGAGCACCTGAAAGAAGCCCATGCAGGCACAGGGAGAACAAGCAAACTCCACACAGAAAGGCCCCAGTCAGCTGGCAGGCTCAAATTAAGAACCTTCCTGCTGTGGTATTAATAAGGCATTATTTATAGGATATAGGGATGTATGGAACATTCATAAAAAGTAAGGAATAAAACACTTGAGGACATGATGATATAGGAATTAATCAACATCTGGGTGGGGTGAAACAACCCCGACTCAAAGCAGAGTTATTCTATCACTGAGTGTTTTCCCCCTTTAAAATAGCATTTTGTCCATGCTAACAATTTAGAATTCATTACAGAATGATGGATTATACTGTTTATCAGTCTTTAGTTCCATTTACTTTGTATTGTCACTTACAGCAGCTATAAACGGTCGAAGATCGTAGACAGGACGCAAGTGTATAAATACAGCATGTTTTAGTGAGGCAAATCCATGAAACGTTGTCTATATTCCAGCCAATTTGTCAGAGCACATGCATAGGCTACAACAAATCCATAACCATAATCGAGAAAACAAGTGAAGGTCAAAACTGTGAGGTTTAACTATAAATACAAATGACATTAACAACTGACAAGACTTCACAAAAGACACAAAGGTATAAATAGGCTAACTAAGCTGCAACTAAACAGGTAACAAGGGGGCACAACCGGGAACATCAGCAATCACCAGGCAGGGTGATCAAAAGCAAAAATAAACAATGAAGCAGGTTGAGAACAAAACGCAAACTAGGTGGAAGAATTTGTGAAACCTTTCCTTTACTAGCCTCTTTTTCTCTTGATTTTATTAATACAAAGTTACCATGAAACTGGAAAGCAATTTTGAAGCAGAAAGCAATTTCTCTGTCCTAAAGACTTTCTCATGGGGAAAACCTTTACAAACATTTACAAAGTTTTGACCATGGAGACTCCTTACATAAATGTAAAATAAGGGTCATTATACGATTAAATCTGAACAATTAGATTTTTCTTTGGAGAAATAACAAACATTGTTAAACCTTTTAAATTTTAGATTACATAAATTGTCCACAATACAAGTACTCGTGTATGTTCTTACTAAAGAAATGATATCAGATTCAAATAAATGCATAACCTATGATTTGAATTACAGCCAGAACTACTGCTTGAGCTGCTGTGCTAGAAAATTAATCAACACATCCTGACCAATCAGATTCAAGAATTCAACAGCCCTGTGGTATTTCTAATACAGATTCTCTTCATTTGTTTACTTGTTCTGACAGACTTTTTCTTAGCAACCTCATCAGAGCTGTAGTTTACTGTACGTTTGATTTTATTCCTGTCCAGGTATTTTACTCTCTCTGTATTTTTGTGTATCCATCTATGCCTATGTGTCTGTTTTTCTTACTCTCCTCTCTCTCTCTCTCTCTCTCTCTCTCTCTCCCTC
The DNA here is from genome assembly GCA_030014255.1 of Parauchenoglanis ngamensis. Taxonomy (NCBI): domain Eukaryota; kingdom Metazoa; phylum Chordata; class Actinopteri; order Siluriformes; family Auchenoglanididae; genus Parauchenoglanis; species Parauchenoglanis ngamensis. Next base: position 11,987,302 of record JAQMYM010000016.1, read on the forward strand.
TCTCTCCATTGTTCCACTGTGATCTAGCCGTCAACCCCATTCATCATCCCGCCACATTCCCTCTACAGAATTATTATTTCTTTGATGTGTTACTAGTCGAAAACAAATCCATTTTGCTGCCCGTCGGTTTATCGCTGAGAGAGGACATTAGGGACATACTTGACTTGTGTGGACAACAGTGCAGAGGATGAGAAAGCCATAGCAGTTGACTGAATGATGCTTTGAAATGAGCGAGAAGAGGAAGGATAAGAGAATTGAATGATGAAATGTAAAATAGAGTGAATGTGAGAAAACGAGAGCCAAAAGAGGAAAATGAGAAAGAAAGAGAAAAGAGAGAAGGAAAAGAGGCAGGGCCTAAAAGCTCTCCCTCTCACCCTCCCTCACCTAGCGTCTGTGATAATTTATCACTCCTTCTAGCTCGACTGACAAACTATTTGCAGGAAAATGAGTTTTTCCGCTACGGATTTGTCCTCTGGGAATGGAAAGGGGAGCTGCTGTGTTTTTATCCCCTATGATACACATTCTCTCTCTCTCTTTCTTTCTCTCTCTCTCTAACACACACACATACACACTGGTGCGTATGAAGAGGCAAAAGCTCACACATGCACACTCACACTCGTACATTCACTGTGGTCTAGAGTACTTATGGAGGAGGGGGGCTAAGATAAATGAGGTAAATTAATAGAGTCACTGAAGGAAAAGATCTGCTTCCGCTCCAGCAAATCTGCCGGTGACACACAACTGACATGCTAGACAGCAAGGAACATTCTGACTCTCTCCCTCTCTCGCTTTCTCTCTTTCTCTTTCTGTTTTTTCCTTCTCTCATCAGTCCTGGGCTCTGTTTTCATATCTGTCATTTCTTTACCATTACAACTTATTTTCTTCCAGACAGTATCACAATTCCCAAACAGCCCCGGATCAATTCTGACACTTAACATCAAGCCTTCATACAGCACTCTGCTTTGGACACCGGACACGAGTCGCTGACATGATCACCGCTGCTCGATGTGGGTCAGCGAGTCCAACCTTCCTTCTCACCCTCAACAAACAACATATTGACAGTGCGCTTGGTAGTGAATTACACAACTGTAAAGGGCCAATTACATCGTAATTATACAGGGCCATTTGTAAAAAATGTCGGCGGATCGTTAAACGTCATCTCCGCAGGGGTTCCTGGCCATAAATTTGCAGCAGGCACTGAAGGCTCACTCACTTGTTATAACCTAATGACTTCAAACACATGCATGGCTAATTAGCATATCAAGCACATTCTTGTTTTACTGCATGCGATAAACGTGATAAACATAGTTGACGTGGAAGAAAAAAAAACATAATTCAACAACAGAACAGAGACTGAGTATTCGTACTGTCATGCGTTTTCACTACATTTTTCCAGATGAAAAAATGAAACATTTTATAAATATGGCATCTCAGGTGTATAGATTTTAATCAAGAAGAACCAAAAATAAGATAATAAACTTTTTTATTTTGATCATGCCTGAGTCTAAAAAAATATATATTTTCATTTCCAGCAAATTTAATGTGGATTGATATGGATTGAAAGTAATACATCACATGCCATGACATCACTATGAACTAGATTACAGCTCATCAGGTGTCAAAACATATCATGGTGGTTGTCTGTCCAGCACAGGCGTGTTGGCAAAAACAACCAGAGAGTGAAATAAGCCTGTCTGAATCTGTGAAGAACAGAGATAAATGAAAAAATACATATATATTTAACTGAGCAGCTTTGGAACTTGACTAAAAGAAATCAGATTATTGCGACATTTGAGATCCTTTTTATCAGATTAATAAAGTAAACGCTGATGAAGTTAGAATTTCTTCATAATGTAAACACACTCGCTGATGGAATATCTTTCTATGGCTAACCTACCCATGATCACTGTATCCAGTGGCCGCTGAAAGAAATGGGAGAGAAAGGAGGAGTTATCTTTTTAAACAAAAAATATCACTAAAAATTCAATAAATTGCCATAGAAGAAATTGGTATAAACGGATTAGATTTCTGTGACCAGAACTCCAGAATAAACTCTTCTGGCTATCTGCTTAGCTAATGCTGTATACACATACTGAAATCAAATGTGTGGTGGTCTGGGAAACCGCTCTCATGTCGCTCAGTGATCAGTGAAGTGAAGCAATGATGATGAGGCTTCAGTTTGTTAAATGTTGCGAGTGACTTTTATCTCAGGAGACTGATTTGGATGATGCTGATAACCGGTGAAAAATCATTTCTCAACGTAAACTTGTAATTCTTTACAATTTGTCAGTAATGTTTTTTTTCCATAAGTAGATTATATCATGAATGTAGAGGTAGAACTTTACTACTAGTTGAGATAAATGTAAAGGAGTAACTCATTTCAATAGTAGAAAATGTAAACATTTCCCAGACTGCCACACAAATATAATTTTGATTGGGTCCCTGTGTACTTGGCTCAGCTAGTCTTCATCAGTATGGATCTATTAACCAATGGGAAAGACCCAGCAGTGTAGCCATATCAGACTATTACTGCAATAATAGGTGCTTTCACATCATAGGAACTTTTCACAGTTCTTAGAACTGTTGAGGGAAGTACTCCCTTTTTCTGTATCTTCGCACTGCTAGAACTGAGAATGGTTGTAGTACTGTTTATAGGGACTTTTTTTAGGTCCTACTTCAGGGTACATACTCTCCCAGCACAATAGGATCCACGACAGACTAATGTGTATGATGAATGGTCCAGACATAAGTGTAGTAAGATTCTTCAAGTCGCGCAGTAATTTTTTTCTCTTTATTAGTCAGTGTATATTATGATAACAGGATAAAACAGACATAAACTTGCACATGCACTTGCTTGGTAGGTAAACTAAACAGAACTTTTAAAAAATATGCTATAAGAGTTTGATTTAAACAGAAATGCATGTGTAAACAAAGAGGAAGCATGCAGTGCAAGGGGCGAATACATGACATGGTTGAAATCATCACTAAAATCACTGAAAAAACTCATCACCAATGGATTTTATGACTGCCCAAAAGTCTACATGAAAAATCTTCGTATTGAACAGCCAAATCCAGATCAACTGGAAAAATTCTAAGTCACATACAGCCTTAAATCAATGTAAAACTTTAGCCATGTAAACAACAGCTCTTAAAGTCAATGTTAAAAAAACAAACAAACAAAAAAAACCACAGATGAATGGACTGACAGTGAAGTCCGGACTTTATTGATTCTATATGTGATGGATTTACATCTCTTCAGTGTTTCTACTGGTGCTGTGAATGCAAACAGAAAAAAGGCCCTTGGAGGTGTGTAGTTCTCGGGGGAGCTCTCCAGGGGGTAGTTCCTCTCAACAAGTTCCTAGAACTGTTTTGGTCTGAATGCTCCTAATACTACAACACTTATACAAACTACTACTAGCATGATGATTGTAGCTGCCAGAAATTTTCAGGCTCTTTCTGAAGGAAGGTTCTGTGATATATTTAACATAAAGGTATTGGTCTAAATGTGGGATAGAAATGAGTGTAAGAAAAGCATTAAGTGATTGACACTGCCAGTCCAAATAAAATGACTGCAAAGATTTTCAACAACCATTCAACAATCTCCATGTAAAATTGGTACCTGGCTTTTCTGTCCCCTTTTGCCAAAGATGCCTATTATCAATTTATTACATTTCCTGAAGTTACATTAAATGCAATATATTGGAATGTAATGTCACAACAGTGATCAGGGAATATGCCACTAGGATCCGTAGGAAACAACCCATTACTCTACAACTGCTAATTTAAAGTCTAATTATGGCACTTCCATGACAGCAATCAACTCCATGTGACAATGATTCCTAATGTTGGTCATCAAGTACCCTTACACCACATTATAATGTTTTCCCAATGGCCAAGACATCTGACTTAATTTATCTACTTAATTACAAGCTTTCACCAGATTAAAACATGAAACTCCAATGCTGGTTTGTGAAAACCTAGCATAGGTCTATGCATTGCTCTTCAGAGTAAGATCACAAGCTTCAGACAAGGGCTGACAAACATTTGACAACGTACATGTTAACTGTGTAATTGAATCTACAGCTGTGTCAGAACCCTGTTGTCTGAGTAGCAAGAACCGACAATCTAATCATTATAATCATGTTTGGGGCAAGATGGTACTACACAGCTGACTAGAGAGGTGACAAGTAACACATGTCAAAAAGAAGAACAACTGTCCCAGGACAGCAGTGTGCACGGTAAGGATATAGTGAATATAAAATGAGTTTACTGACAAAAGAAGCAAAAGTACCCTGAATAAATCAATTAAATCTTAAAATAATTAACATAGCCAAACTGTTTAATATTTTTTAATGTCTAAGAACATCTCTACAACTTTACACTCATTAAAATGTCAGGATCTATAAAAATGCATAATTGTGTGATTTGAAAAAACCCTCATGACTTCCTTCCATCCCAAATTGCTAGCCAGCTAGTTACCTGATAGCAAGTTAGCTTGAGTTTGTCACATATCAATTTGGATTTCAGAATTTTAGTCTTCGTTTGTCTCACTGATTTATTGTACTGTAGCAAAACTTGTCAAAATATACCAACAAACCATCAACTATGAACAGTTCATCACTAACATTAGCTTAAGTCAACTAGCTTGTTTAACACACAGGTTCTGTGGCCAAGGACACATATGTGTCATGGATACAAGTGCAAGTATTCAAGGCTTTATTAAACATGGCAATCAATATAAAGATATAATCCAAAATTAAGTTCACGTTGCAGTCAAGGGTCAGGCAATTAGCAAACAACATAAACTGGGGCAGGCAGGAGCAAGGCAAGGAAACAAGAAGCAAGATCAAAAACAAAATAACAATCACTGAACAAAAGGCTGGGTATCAACTCGAATAATCACAGAGCATATACTTTGAAAATTTGGATGTGTGTGGAGAGTACTTATATACTGTGAGTGTGGCTGTGGTTGTAATTGGGTCCAGGTGTGTGTAATCAGTAAAATAGTGAGTGTGAATGTGACAAAGTCCGTATGTGCTGGGAAGTGTAGTCCTTGGCAGCCATGTTTGTAGGCCATACAGTTCTGTGGGACTTGAAGTCTAATGCTGATTCCGGTGTTGAGATGACAATGGGGCAACTATCCACTTACTTGTTTTATGAATGACATAAGGCCACACTTCAAACCTGCCACCAAGAAAGCCCTGAAAAAGAGGGCCCAAGCTTTGGAATCATCTTCTGGAACTGTACAATGATTTGGTGCTAATTGCACAAGGAACCCAAAAATGGCAGATCAAATCTGGGAAAAGTTTAGCAATTCCAAGTCAACACACTGCTGATTATGGTTCTCCTTGGCAGATCAAACAGCCATCTTGGACAAGATGCTCTGGCCCATGACTGGCCTCACCATTTATTATTCATTTTTCTTCCTATAATGCTGATACTTCCCACATTGAACAGCAACTAATTCAGCAACTAATCCACAATGTCCTTGTGTCCCTGAGGTGGCTGCCACTGGTTTCCATTACTACTTTTGCTAGTAGTTGGAACACATTGACAGCTTCCTCCATACACAGATCTGTTGTCCCAAATGGATGGAAAGATTTCCACCATCAGCCAGTCACCTATCTCTGTGTATCTGGTGCCTTGGACTGAATCAGCAACTGAAGACTGCAATCTAGAAACACTCCTGTATACAATGGTGAGTGGCACATAGGGCTTGTATACCCTTAAGTGGAAGCTGTTCTGCAAATGGCGCTCACTTCATCAGTTGGACCACAGAGAGATTGCTCAAGTCCCAAGATACTAATGTTTCTTCAGGGACTGCTGGCAGTGTCAAGTCTCCCTTACCCTTAAAGGTGTATGTGGCAGCCATCATGGCACACCACCTCACCATGAAGAGCATCTCTCTGTGGGGTTTTAGAGGCTTATAATGGCCTTGAAAGGATTGAGGTGCCATCCAGTGTGGAACCTCACACTCATCCATTTGTCCCTTAAGGGCTCTGCTATGCTGGATGTTTAACTGAAATTAAAATCTCAGAAAATTGCCTCTTTTATAGTGATTTCTTGGGGTTAAGGAGTTGGGGAGTTGCATGGCCCGGCTTGTCTTGCAGGAATAGCTGGCCATCCCTGTGCTGCTGCTCCTGGGGCATCTCCCCATAGTTTTCTTGACTGTACAAGGTTGACCTTACCCCTCCCAGTGGTGTGATTGCAGCAATGATTTCTGAGTACCTTTCAAAGCAGTCTTAGCGTGAGCCCTGCTTCTTCTGACATTGTTGGCATATGTTATCCAGTTAAGTTAATAAAAGTTAATAGAACCAGTGTTACATACCTAATTAGCAATGTGTAGCCTATATTGTTAACAGGTATGTCTAAAATATATGTGCAATGAATTAATACATGGGCAGCACAGTGGTTATTCCAGTGGTTAGCACTGTTGCCTCACAGCAATTGGAGCCTTTCTATGTAGAGTTTGCATTTTCTCTCCGTGCCTGTGTGGGTTTCCTCCGGGTACTCTGGTTTCCTCCTGCAGTGCAAAGATATGCAGATTATGTCAACTGGCTACTCTAAATTGCCCATATGATTTAGGGTGAATGGTTGTTTGTCTCTGTGTTAGCCCCACAATAAACTGGCGACATGTCCAGGGTGTACCCAAGCCTCTTACCTGAAGTCAGCTGGGATTGACTCTAGCTTCCCATAAGTGGTAGAAATAATGAATGGATAGAAGAAATTAATGCATAACAATGAAGCTATGTATTTTTACAAGCTGGTTTAACTCAAATGTCTAGAACTCACTGGCAAATTCAGACTTACATTCCTCACTCTTGTAACTACAAACCTTTTTTTGTTTGTTTGTTTCACTGCAGCTACTAAATAATATACAGTAGTTACACATATAGTACTTAGGTATAGCCATAAGTAAGCTGGAATTTTAAGGGGTTAAGATATGGCTTAAAAAAAACAGTGTTATTTAATCAAAAATTAATTAACAGTTTAACATCTTAAGTTAACATTTTGCATGAGTAGTGCTCTATGGTTTAAAAAAAGTAACAAAACCTCCCCATCAAACCAAAATAGCTAACTAAACAAATACGAATACAACTTCACAGCTCTTTACTGTATCCCATTCCGTGTAATATCAGTTACCATGGAAACTCTCTATGAGTTGACACAGCCCAGTAGAGGAGATGTCAATCAACTGAAAGCTGTTCAAATTTTTACACCCTGCCACCCAGAACAAACAAACAAACAAAAACCTCTCCATCTCCTTCAGTCACATAATATGGTATAGGCTTTGGACAATTTGTGATGATAGGTCTGTCTGAAGACTCTGTTTTTAGACATATTGAAATATTAGCACAGTTTTATGTTTCCCTTTTCCACACACTTTTCTAGACTCATTATGAAACCCTGGACCCTGGAGTTCATCCTAAAGTCTCTAACCCTAAAATGTAAGCAGATCCTATGTTCACATAAGAATCAGGTCAGGTCAGAAAGATCCCAAATTGAGCATGTAGAGCTCAATGAGGGCCGAGCCGCTCTTTTGCTAATGGCTGTTAATGCCCGTGCACCATTGTGGCTTGCACAAAGGCCATCACACAGTGGCCTGTGGAGGGGGCAGCTTTCAGAAAACAGCTCTAAGACCCCCAAACCTTGGGGGAGAGCAACCTGTGGTGGAGGAAGCAGATTTGGGGGAGCAGGGGTTTAGACTGGAACAGGGTTTAGGGTCAGAGGGCAAAACCCAGAGCGGAAATGGGAGGCAGAGGGGGAACAATGAGAAGGGCTGGCCTAGACCCAGACAAAGATAAAGGGGGGGCTAAGTACGCACAAAACACAGGAAGATGAGGAGAGAAAGATGGGCAAAGAATAGAGGCGAGTCAGGAGCAGATGGTAAAAGAAGGGTTTGTTGAAGGAAGAGGGAAAAAAGACTAACTAGAAAAGCCAAAAAGCTGAAATAGTGAAATCTGCAGAGTGTGTGGGGAGGAAAAGAAAACAAAGAGGTCCTTCTAGAAGAAAATCACATATTTCTGCCTATCTATGCATATTTCATGTTACACATGAAACTATTTTACAGGTAATTACACAGATAGAAAAAGATACATAACCACATAAATAAAAGCATAATGGGCTACTCTAATTGAAAAAGTTTGTCTGGACTATCCTACGGCAAACTTTTTTTGAAAAAACAAAACAAAAACAAAATTGACGTTCGAGTAAGTGATAGTCATCTAAAGTTGATAGTGGATATGTCCTTGTTTGAAGAACCAACGAATGTTTGCGAAAAGCTAATGGACTCATCAATACCGAGGCGGTTCGCCTGCTATTATGATCTAATTATCTGGCTCATCTCGACTCGTTGACCACGACGCGACAAGCGTACGGGTAGATTTATAAAACTTGCCATTAAGTGGGGTTAAATGCGTGCCTCATTCATCTCGCCGAGTGACACGCGAAGACAAGCAGAGGCGATGCGTCACAAGCAGGCAAAGGAAAGGGTGGGAATCAACCAGGGTGTAGCAACGTTTCTCTGTTAAACCTCACCGGATGTATTATTGTAGCTGTACTATTTATTCATTTAAATATTTTAATTTATAAAATAAATGTAACTATTTATTTATTAAACTATTATTAAAATCCATAACCGTACTGTTAATGGAGAAGACAATATTTTTTTGGAAATATGTCATGTGTTAGCTATTTTAAAGCATAAGTAGATTAGTTTCTCAGCTAAGTGCCAGATGGAAAATACCAGTAGCTGGTACACCAGCTATAGTCCCTATTCCCTACAAACTGAAAAATGCATTATACCTTATTGCATACTGTCTTGAAAAGATGAGCACATTAGTTAGCTCTACTGTGCTACTGGAATGTCCAGTTAATCCACAACTTCACAATTTTATAGGAATGATCAAAACCATAAAGAGGAATATCAAACTTGCACATGAAATTCTACAATGCAGATGGTACAGAATACCCATAATGCACTTTGCTGTTTGTTTGAACAGGTTGTAAGACACCTTTTCTGCTTAAGTAATACATAATGGAATTATCTGTAGGCCTATTCTGTTTTTTGTCAGTGCAACAAAACTGTAAAACACTCAAAGGTGTTAACTGTTTGGTCATACCAGTACTGCAGTAGGCATACCTAATGTCTAAATGACTCCTAGAGGGGACAGGATACCCATAATGCATTTTGCAGCAATGGCCAAAGGTATAGATGAATGTCCAGCATTAGCCCAATACAGACCATACAGAAGAGCCATAACGCACTTTGTTGTTTATGGAATGGTATGTAAATATAGTAAGCCACCTTTCCAGACACATTGTAAGCGGCCTAAATGGTGTGCATTGTGGAATTTCTTTTGCTCCCTGGATATTCTGTATGACCTTAATATGCTTCCATAAGTGACTATGGAATGAAACACTTCCTATAATTAGTGCACTTTGTAGGCTAATGGATAAGGTGTGTTTTGGATATGTGCACTTTTTACATGCCTACTTGTACGTTACCTTTTTCTGGTTTTTGTGGGGAACAAAATATTACAAAAAAATTACAATGCACTCAGAAAAGTGGCACTAAACTGTACCATTCCTTGTTGGTGCATGAGGCACCCTCAAGCATACCCTTATCTTTTACCTAGATGGTAGGGTGTATATAATGTACCTTATGTACCTTAAATCTTTTTTAAAGGTACACTATGTATGCTACCAACACCAGTGACAAGGAGAGGTACAGATCTTTTTTTTTCTTTCTGAGAGTGCATATAAAAGATAAAGCTTTTAAATAATTTGAGTGATTTGAAGTGTAAACACAATGGAATAAAATTTGCTCTTGCTGTATGTAGGTTATATAATCAGTTATTACAAGCATTAATAAATAATGCAGTAATGCAGTAATAATGAACTTCAAGTCTCCTCTAAAGTAGGCTATAGTATGGAGTGCAGTGTAGGCTACAGGCTAAACTCTTTCATGGTCCGTGTTTTTGTGCACTAGATGCACCTGACAATAGTAGTATTGTGGATTCGTTTTGGGACTAAAAGTTGCAACAACATGACCCTTTGCCCCTTATTTCCATACGAGGCTGTCTGGCCGCAGGAGCTGCATTTTGGGAGACGCCCGATGCTTCTCATTCCCGCAGGTCACACACTCCGAGGTTTCACTTTATCTCCATCCACTCAACATAGACAACACGAGCAGAGGAAATTGGCTTTAACCCTCAGTTAGTTCGCTGATTGAACAGCCATTTTTATTGTATACTACAGGCTGTAAAAACCTTCCTTAAAAATAAATTCACTTTTTTTTAGCACATGCTGTGTTTTAACTGTAATAAAAAATTAATTGACTTAATTATTATTATTATTATTATTATTATTATTATTATTATTATTATTTTACATTTGCTGTAATGTAATTTTCAAAGTAAATAAAGACCGTTATATTGGCAACTCATGACCAAATTTTAAATAATTTCAGTGTATCTGAATGAAATTCTGAATGAAATAGGCCTGGATATCTGATTTCTTTAATTTGGTTCTGCACATGTTACTTCTTTGAGTATGGAGACTTGTTTCCTGTTTTGCAGGGAATATACATCAGGTGTGACATTTAATCGGTCGAATAAAAGTCAGTATTCAGGTGTTTGTTTTTTAAGCGAAATTTGACATTATTTGCCTTACGTTTAAGTTAATATGTACATGTGTATGCTATCTGTGAGCCAGTGGCCTCTCAGTTTCTATTAACACCATCAGAAATAAGCACGATTTTAACATTTTAAGTATTACTATTTATTATTGTACATAATTTTTATATTCTCTATATCTTGAAATCAACTGCTTATGTAGCATAATTGTTTAAAAAATGCACTGCATGGATGAGACGGTAAATATCCACACTTATTACTACAAATCCATATATTTGAAACCTTCAGTGGTAAGCAGCGTATAAACACGAAGCTATTTTTATCCTTGGGGAAAAAGAAACTGCTCCTCTTTCACTCCTCATACCAGTGCGGCTTAGAGAAGTTAAACTTTTACTTGCCTGGTTTTCTCTGAGTTACAGCTTTTCTTTTTTTGAACATTCGACATTAGTGTTGGTTCAAATGTCATTAAATATTCCGTTTACAAACACAAACACAGCTGGGGGAAAATTATTCCCAGCGTGCATATTGCAAGAAAAAAAACAGTAGGCTATACAAGAAGCCCCATTACATCTATTGCATAGCATGTTTGTTGATCTGTTATCAGTTTATATTCAGGTTAGATAACCATCGTAGAGTTTTAATCCCATGTTAAACTCTGGATAACCTCTGCTTCTCTCTGTATTTTGGTCCCTCGCCTACAGCTCGTCCTGAGGCAAGTGCCCTTCACGCGCGCTCTCTACACTTTGAGGGGAATTTTCCACCTCTATTTGTGTTATGATGTGCTTTAATCCTTCATGACTCTGTTGTATTTATTTCAAAACACGCACACTTTTGTTCTGCAGCCCCACGCGGCTTGAATAAGAAAGAATGGGCCTTTGGTGTGGCACTGAGATAAGAATTTAGGGGATATTTGCCCGTCCATTTTGCGCACTTTGTATTAGGGAAAATATACAGGCTGTATAATATGATAATTATATATCCTAATTACCATTATATATGGATATTATA
>JAQMYM010000016.1:11999046-12019436 GCA_030014255.1 Parauchenoglanis ngamensis
AACTATAGTAATCCATATTAACAAGGCACACGTGTTCACTGAAAAGCGTTCCAGGTGACGACTTCATGAAGCTGGTTGCCAGATAATGCCGATTGTACCATCACGGTAAATGTTGGCTACTTTGAAGAATCTAAAATATGAAATATTTTTTTTTACACTTTTTTGTTTACCACATAATTCAGTATGTGCCATACGTGTTGCTTCATAGTTTTGATGTATTCAGTAATGTTTTACAACGTAGAAAGCAAACAAAATGAAGAAAAACCTATGAAAATGAGTAGGTGTGTCCAAACTTTTGACTGGTAGTGTATGTCATGTGATCATAGTATGCGTATGGAAAGGTCTAATGCATTTGCGCAGAGGCACTAGCATTGTACACAAATAGACAAAATATACTCCACTCCTAAAGGGCAGCCTGATGACCCGGTCATGACTAGACTTTCTACCTTGTTTTTACCAAAGATTTATTGAGGGCTTATTTGAATGTATTGCGAATTAGCAGTTGAATCACTTCTGATTCAAGCCTGTAGGTGTTAAACTGGTTTGTTTATGCGATTAACATCAAATTACTATTACATTTCACCACACGTAACTCTAGCTATGCTCCTTGTGGGAACAGCACCTCTATAAATAAGCGGCGTGCTATTGTTGCCATGCACCTGTTGCAGTGTTATTGGTGTCTGTCAGGAGCTGTGTGTGAAAGCATGCAGGTTTCTGATTACCTACACTGCTACCTGTTCTGAAAACATCACCTCTCGGTTTCTTTTTCCCATTTTTCGGCCTATCCCCGGTTTGGCACAGGGAGCTGGAAAGCACAGTGTAGCATAGTGACACCCAGCTCGCTTTCAGTATGGTTTTTTTTTTGTTTTGTTTTTTTGCACAAAGAGATAATTGTGGCCACGTCGTCCGAGATAAATAAATAGGGATGTACAAAAGCGGCAGAGAACACCTCGTTGAACTAGGCCTCTGTATGTAATTCAGGAAGTTTTCTATGGGTTTTAGGTTTTTATGTTAGTCTGCTTGTGTTGCCGGTTTGCGATGCGATGAAGGGTAGATTTGGAACTCAGTTTATGAAATAACATGAGTTTCAAAAATGGTTCATTAGCTACTTTGAAGCCCAGTAAACATCGTAAACAAAGGCTCTTTGATTCGAAGCAAGGAGTCAGAATGTAATAAGCTTAGTGGTGTGTGTTGAATGCAAGAGGTCAGAAAGCATTGGTGATCTCTAGCAATACTCTGCAGCAGTGCTGAGGGTGAGATTTGGGTTGGATTACAAATATAATCCAAGATACATTGGTGTGTTTTGTTTGTACACGTGAATGTTCTCAGATACATCAGACGATTAATCAACAAGAATGTACACAGGAGGATGTATCTGAGAATATCCACATGTACATTAATAATACACTAGTAACCGTGATCAGTACAGCAGTCAATCAATAAACAAAGGCATAGGAGGATGTGGTTGCCAAAATGTGATTGCTAAAAATAGTGACTTCAAAGTAGACTGAAAATATCAAGGTATTAATCGAACATTTTGTCGTGTGTTCTTATTATGATCCATTTGCATGGGATAAGTGATCACTGTATAAATTACAGAGCTCTTCAGAGTGGGTGTCACAGAAAACATTCCGTGTATATAACATACACCTCATTTTAATGCAATATTTGAGCTTATTTATATGGATTTGAACGAACTGATGGGCCCTTTTAAATGTCATCTGTGTTTTATTGTTTTCAGCCATTACTTAATTTCAGTGAGGGACAATAAAAAATAATGATGATGGAGAAAAAGCACAAAAACTCTTTGCTCAGAGGACAGGATGAAAATGTTGCCCAAAAGATATTTTTGAGAACATTTCCTCTTAACATCTCTTATAATATCAGTTTTTCTGTTTATGATGTAGAGATCGATTGAACAGAAAAGCCATAAATAAAGAAGGAAATGCATGAGGAAAAGTCAGCAGTGAGGTTGACTTTATGAAACAGTGACTCTGTAACAAGTCATAAAGAACAATAAGTTTTTCAATAATGAATGAAAATATTTTGGTATGTGAACTATGCCTACACAAAAGCTAATAACGATCGACCTCCACCAGAGTCTATAATATTCATAATATCTGTTTCTGGAAGTTCCTTCAGTAGATTATGAGCACACACTGGAAATGAAACTTCAGGTGGACTTTGGGAAATTTTTTTGTTTGCCTTAAATAGTATTTCAAACAGCACTCATGTAGAAGTGCAACTTTGGTGGTTTGAACTTGGACAATAATGTCCTGTTAATTTTAGTTTAGTTAACTGTTAAAAGTTTGACCAACACTGATATCATTTTTGCAGATCTCACAGGTTGTTCGGACTCAAAAAAATTGTATTTTAACAATTTCATTAATTTTTGTAATGGAAAATGTTGAGGAAAACCTTTTTGGCAGTTGTCTGTGCAAGGATTACTTGGTTTCCATGAGGTTCTTCCCAAATTGGTGAAATTTCTGATCTGGTGCTTTTATTTGATTTAAATCAGACGTTTATAGAAAAATGAAACTGACTGGCTTGCAAAAGTGTACTTCTCTATTTGATATGAGGACATAACACACTTGCTTCACATATTGTAAAAGCAGAAGTCAATAAGAATCAGGTGCAATGTGATGTTTATTTTTTTTAGGACGTTGAAGCCGGTAGTGTGATCATTGAGACTCGGATGGGCGTTGCTGGTGGTATGACTTCGTGGCACATGATGGCTACATCATTTGGGGGAATTTTAATCATGGGACATAACGTGCAACGTATTAAAAAATGATAAGCGAGGGGCTGTTCTGATGCGATTTGGATAGCAGCTTGTTCAACAACTCCTGTGTTTTTCTCATTGAGTTCAGATTATCTTCAGACAGAAATTGCGTTGTATTTAGTATCATTCTTCTGTACTTATTTCACCGATTGCTGCAGCCAGTGAGGGCTTTTTTGTAGTTACAGGAAAAATAACTCTCGACACAGGCCACGTTTTAACCCTTATTTATATAGTTTTGATCCCAATATAAATTTTGCTGGCTACAATAAAGTATGAAGTCAGCCACAGACTGCCTTATCCAAAGATTTCCTCAGACTACAGCCAGCTAGCTAACATAACCTTAGTTAATTTCAACTATAGTGCTTAATATATTGTTACAGAAACCAAGATGTAGATAAAGATCCCTAATGAGCAAGTCAGAAGTGACAGTGGTAAGGAAAATCTCACTGATACGACATGAAGAAGAAACCTTGAGAAGAACCAGACTCAAAATGAAACTCTTCTGTGTTACACCGGTTGGAGGGATTATAAATCATTACTCTTCTACAACTGTATACTGTAAAGTCAGACAGTACCATGTTATTTAAAGGCTGTTCAGTACGAGTATACTGTGAGTCCTTGGATAAGCACACAACAGTCTTCATGATTACAACAGCACTTCTTAAAAGGACAGTATCCACTGAAGCAAGGATGAATATTTATAAAAACAAAATTCTGAATTAAAAACTGCTTCCTCCAAGATTCCAGCACTTTCAACACCTTTCTAGGTCAAGGTTTGGCTTGTTTGTGCACTTTTGCACTTTGTTTTCAGATTCAGTGTAGGCTTCTGGTTAGCGTGACATGAAAGAGGAAGGAAAAAAGCGTAGGGATGAACAGACGGAAGAGCAGTCAACTAAACACGACTCACTTTGAGAAATCGATTGAGAAATCATTGATGATTTCTGAACACCACTGTATTCGAAGGCCATATTCAGAAGCCATATTTGCCAACGCTTCCCATTCCCTGATTGTCCTCCCAGACTCAATGTTCTTCTATAGTTTATTTGTTTTAGGACCATTTTTTATATCATTGTAGTCTGCCTTGATGTGCTAGAGGTGAGGTGAGGTGAGGTGAGCACCACCCCTAACCACTATGTCATAAAAGAGTCTTTGAACCTGCTTTTGGCTTACTCTTTTGTGATATTATTCATACATAACAAGGTACCAGAACTGATCAGTCAAAGTCTCTGAAAATGTTCTTGGGGAACCCCCAGCAAACCCTGGCTCACCTGCTCAGGCTTGTGAAATTCAATCTGTAAAACTGTTAACGCAAGATCATTGTACAAGTTACACATGGCTCCATATTTCACTTAGGCCCTGGCTAATGCTACCCCAGGGGAAAAGGGTGTATCTGAAAAAGAGGAACAGAAAATGAGGGAGGCTATTTTGGTCCTTCTTGCCTCACTGCTATGCTAGACACAGTAGGACAGGGTGAAACAGGGAGACATGGGCGGGGAAGGCCAGTGTACCCTAAAGGCTATGTCAGGTTGTTCCTCAGCATGTGGACAACACCTAAGTGTTGAACCTGAAAATAGAACAAATCAAGGACACATCCAGTGTGCTTGAGTAACTTAATTTGTAATTATATGCATGACTAGTGATCTGAATTTAGTCTCAGTGTTAGCCCTAATTGTATTGTATTGGAGGAATTCAACCCAGACATGCAATTGTAGTCCTTCCTCTTTCCATTTTCTTGGAAATTCTCCGTTTATGCTCACAGGGACCACGTTTACATTTCTTTCTCATGAGCATGGGCATAGCAGAAGAAGAACATATTCTGAGATCAGCATGATAAAAAAACTGCTGCTACAGATTACCTACAATACAGTTAACTGTAGCCTCAGATTTAGAAGCATTAAACCGGCCTAGTTAAAAGGCACTACTTAACATGGAAGTGTCAGCAGCTAAAAAAAGCATAGCATATTAACACTCTAGGAACACTGTGTAGTGTGTGTGTGTGTGTGTGTGTGTGTGTGTGTGTGCGCGCGCGCGCGCGCTAGTGTCGCTCGGCCCCTCTTTTCCATTGCCATGAGATTTCTTTCCCTCCCTCTCCTTTGATGTGGACATACTGTGATATCGTAGCCCGGCTCTGACAATAGGCAACTTGTGCGAGTTTGCACGTTTGAACGTCATAGTCAGTGCATTCAAAAGCTTGGCATTCCACATGGGCGGAGTGGGAGAGCTTTGAGTGAAAGAGTAATGCCATGCTGAAAACTACGAAAGCTAACCATGGTGGTACAAACCAAGAACAGCCGGGAAGCAGCGCTTCACACTATTTACTGACATGCTATATGCAACAAAGATGACTGTACTTTTGGAATTCAGGTCAGAGGTCCAATCAGAAAATGGTTGATAATCCATCTCTGGCTATTCCAGATACTAAAGAATTACATCCCTCACTTTGTTATGGTTATTATTACATTGGATAACATGACTGAACACCACCTTCTCATCTCCTTGACTAAGACCCAGGTGTTCCGCCAGCTGTGAGTGTGGCCAGCTGTGTGTCCGCTGTCCCCGAGCCACTCAGTCCCAGAGCTCAGTTTTGCTGGACAGGAGTCAAACTATGGCCCTGGTGACAAAGCCCGAGAGTGTCCACTGACTATCCATCACCACAAAGCCAGCTGTGTGTGTGTGTGTGTGTGTATGTGTGTGTGTGTGTGTGTGTGTGTGTCTAACTCAGCCACTGAAATATACACAGTGGGCTAAATGCTGCTTCAGTGCTATCTCAATAGGAGCTGTCTTGCTTATTGTACCTCGTCCACAATAAGCTTTTCTCCATATCCATCCTCGGTCCTTCTCCTTTTTTTACATGGTCAGTGGTAAATGCTACAAATTGGGCTGGGCTTTGCCCAGCTGTGCCATCACACTGCCAAATTCATAATAATTCACACGAGCCAGCTGATTCCAAACAGCTAGGAATGAAACAAGACACAAGGTTAGACTGGTTGTTGTTTTTCTTACGACTTTCACCCAGCAAATTCACTTTCACTTATTTTGATTCCCAGCAACTTTTTTTTTTTTTTGCTTGAGATTGGATTGGGGCTTCCTCAAATCCCAAATCTAATCCCTGCACTTAGACAAGTCACCTACCAGTTAGTTACTCAAGTAGTTTTCCATGCAGCCAACTTTCACTGATTTCCCCTGAAAACTCCTGTGTTCTTTTATGGTTTAGCAGCTAGAAAAGAGCAAAGTCATTGGCGATTTGCATCAGCTCGATACCGTGAACTAAAAAAGGGGAACTCAAACATGTAGGGACTCCCCAGTCCTCCAGATAAAACGGAGGGGCCATAGTAGATTTAGCATGAGGATGCTTGGGGGTGTGGCCCACAAGGACATACCACTCACATGATGAAAACAAGAAGGACACATGACCCTCATATGACTTCCTCAATCAGAGAGTTGGTTATGCTGCTTGGCTTTGGGCTTTCTTTATTTCAGAGCACCCAGCGCCTGTCTGTATTCCTGGCACAGGAAGTGCTGCTATAGCACTGATCCCCTATTCTGTTCATCGAGATCTCCCAGCAGTTCCAACACAGCTGATCCAGCTAATCAGGTTAAGCAGGTGTATTGGATGAGATGGGGACTGTACGAAGATTGCAAGATTTTCAAGATACTGTATTTGTCATATGCTCAGTTATAAAAGTACAACCTGCAGTGAAATGTAACTGTGTAAATATCTCCAGGAAGAATGTAAGAATGTAAAGATCTCCAGGAAAAGGGTTGATGATCATTATGGTACAGTATATGAGGATACATCTGATAAGAAAGCTTGGAACCACACCAACCATGTTTGATGCAAATTCTACTGAGATGCATCTAAGTCATATAAAATTAGTTTATTTAATTCTACATACTGCATAATGTATTCTTAGTTGGGTTTTTTCCACTTTACATCCTCACTTCTGACTGTCCTCCATGTTCTCCTGCAGCTATCACACCATCTTTCGGGCTGGACTGTGCGGCAGCTGCTCGGCCCCCACGCCCCCCTGCCATGGTGTCCCGCGTAGGCATGCGCCAGCTGCTCATGCGTGATCAAATGCAGCAGGAGGAGCAGCGGGAGCGCCAGCGTCACCTGCACCACATGCAACAGCGGCCACCCGGACCTCCTGCTTCCTCACCCGCCATCAATGCACCCGTGCACTTCCCAGCGCCGATGCAGGTGCCTGTCGAAGTGCTGAAGGTAAGCAATGTGTCATGAATGTGGAATTGTTGCAACGTTACTCTCAAATGCCATAACAGGGATGAGTGTGTTGAGACTAAATCACTTCGGCTGGTACTTCACTGCCTCTGTAGCTATACTGTATGTTTGCCTTAATAACATAAAAGGGCTGGAGTTCAGGCAGAGATACGTAAGCTTTAAATCAGATTCTCAAAAGGATATGCATTCTCATTCCAATCTCCAAGTAACATATTCCTTCTGAATAAGGATTTTAAGGGCATGAATGAGGTGCCTAATCTGACTTTCTACTAAGAGCTGCAGTCCGATTACCCATGTCCCAACAGGGCCCAAATTAGTGGGCATTAGGCACTGGAGTAATCTTTTCACGTGCTGCTATGGCTCCTACCACACTCGTAGAACAGGAGCTCTCAGTACTTTTGGTTCAGGTTAAATTTTACTCAGGAAATCTTGACTACAGCACTAACAAGGACAGAAAAAGGAAAAGATTAAAAGAAGAATGTGGTGGAACAGCAATCAAGTAGGTTGCAGAAAAAACAAGGAGTCTTTGTGCCCCTGCGTGTTCTCAGCAGAGAGATAAGTCATTGAATCAGATAAGAGGTGAGATTGACATGGTTAAATCTATAAATGACTGTTCCTGATCTTATCAATGAGCAGAAAACAGACAGCCCAGTACCTGACCCTGTGCTTGCGTATGCTTGGGGTAGCTGTGTACAGTCTGTATTTGCTAAACTGAAATATTTTCAGTCATGCATACAGTGTTGTTTTTTGCTATTTTCTTTTCAGTCTCACTGCAAGAGAATTTGACAGCTGACATGCCAAAATATACAAAACTTTAGGTTAAAACCTTTTTTTGATACACAGTTGTAGGGAAATAATTAATAATAAGGTGGTGTGAGGAAACAGGGTTACTGTTACCACAGCGAAGTTGATTATTTTCCTATAACAACATGTCTCATAATGATTATTTCTCTAATACCATACCAAATTTCCACCAATTGTAATTTTTTTTATTAAAGCCTGACATGTCATATGTTTTTTCCATCTACAGTTTGAACATTGCCATAATGTAGATAACAAATCCTGTCATCACTTACACTTACCACTTACCAGTTTATTAGAAACACCTGTACAACTGCACACTCATGCAGTCACCTAATCAGTCAATCATGTGTCAGCAGTGCAATGCAAAAGATCATGCAGATACAGGTCACGAGCTTCAGTTAACGTCAGACTGTATCAAACTTCAGAATGAAGAAAGTGTGCTCCCTGTGACTTTAACCATGGCAGGGTTGTTGGTGCCAGATGCTTTTCTGCTCACCACGGTTGTAAAGAGTGATTTCTTGAGTTATAGTAGACTTCCTGTCAGATCAGACCAATCTGGTCATTCTCGTCTGATCTCCGTCATCAACGATGTGTTTCAGCCTTCAGACCCTCCACTCACAGGATGTTTTTGTTTTTCGTACCATTCTGTGTAAAGTCTAGAAACTGTCGTGTGCGAAAATCTCGGGAGATCAGCCGTTTCTGAAATGCTCCATCCAGCCCATCTGGTAGCAACATCCATGCCATGATCAAAGTCACAGAGATCAAACTTCTTCCCCATTCTGATGTTTGATATCAACATTAACTGAAGCACTTCACCTGTATCTGCATGACGTTATGTATTGTGCTGCTGCCACATGTTTGGCTGACGAGATACCTTTATGAATGTGTAGATGTACAGGTGTTCCTAATAAAGTGGACTTCTTTTCTTTTTGGATTAAAATCTCAGAATGTGAGCGCTGCTATAGACGCTGCTATATGCCGTTATAGAAAATAAATAAATATCTTCTCACCAATGAGAATCAAGAGCGCTGCGGTATAATTATAATTTTAAAGTTTAGCCATTGTAAAACTTCTGTAGTTGGCCATCTTGTAATTGGAAAACACGCCAATGTTTTCATGCAGATGGAAAAAGACAGTTCTACTTTGAACTTTCATAAACATTTGTGGTTAGAAGAGAATGTCACCTCTGTCAAGGTCACATAGGTGGATTATATGTATCGAACATTGCTCAGATGTCTATGCTTAAGGTACCTGTATGTTGTTAGAAATTATTACTGGCAGATGCTTCGTCCTATTGTTTGGGGTTGCATTGGAATTTTTACGTCTTTAAGTTAGAGTGGAATTTTTATGACTGATAGTAAGGGTGGAATTTTACATGCGATAGTGATCAGATGTATCAGTTATGCTATTTGTTTCTACTAAACAGATAAAAAAAACGATTGTATCTCTGGTTTTATTATGAGTACAATTTGTGGCTAGTGATTGCATAAGTTAGGCATCTCCAGGGCACCTTAGTTAACTTTGTGAGCTAAGACGCTTTAAGCAAGTTTTTTTTTAGGACTTTGCAGATGACGAAGAGTTTCAGGATAAACTACTGTAGATGTATTCTTCCACCTCTCAGGCTGGACTGCATGGTGCCAGTCATTGTGGATGCCTTACCGGAGCTGTGAGTGTTGTGATTCATGCCACTTATGGGAAGCATTAGGAGTGAGTCATCAGCATTCACCAGCAAGGAGCAACAGCAGCTTCAGTTTCACACAGGGCTCTTGGCAGTTTAGTGAACCGTTCATCCTGCCATGTCTGGGCAGAGGAATCTGGGAGGAAGCTCCATGGCCAGTGGCCACCAATTGCACTGCCCTTCTGGAATTTCACTTCTGGGGTCTCACAGTAACTGACTGGATCCGCAGTACCCTTTCCCAGGGCTGGGCTAATTAGCTAAGTGGAAATGCCCTTGCTGGCATCATTTTCACTTTGTCAGTGCTGAAAGGTTACAATGCAGCTCGCTTATTTGCTCACCGCAAGGCGGTTTCTTTACCATTAGTAAGCTTTTGCTTATTATAAGTATGCCAATACAAGCGTGATTAAGGAATAAATCTGAAAGTAGGACTGTTTACCCACTTTTTACCCATTCTGCGAAAGACAAAACATCAACAACCTCGTGTGTGCTGACAGTCAGGATGTTGTTCCATATCAGCGCAAAGAAGATGAGCTATAGTGTCTATAGGAAAAGGGTATAGGCACGTGTAAACATCTAGAGCTACATCTAGTCAGAGAGAAGTGGTTCATTTCTTTTATGCGTTGGGCAAATTTGTGGTGCTGTTTATCAAGCAGATGCTTACTGGTTGAACAGGGAAATGTATCTGGTAGTACTGAATTTGGGACAAAGCAGACTTGGACAAAACTAGTGCAGAGGCAAGAATTGTCGATCAGTTTTTGTAGAAGTTGTAGCAGAGTAATGATTTATCATTGTACTATTTGGTTTCAATCATAAGAGTCTCGTTCCTCTCAAAGTTTCTTTGTCATCTCAGGGACTTTTTCCTTCACCATTGTCACCTCTGCCTTTCTCATTAGGGATTATGTCTATATCCAGATTTCTGTAAAGCTGCTTTGTGACCAGGTCTGTTGTTGAGTTGAATTAAATGTAATTAATGTAGGTGAAAAACACAGCCATTAAAACGTTTGGATGGTGTTGGTGTTGAAATGAGCCTTCTCCTTTTATCACTACAGCTTTCCAGAAATATGTGCTGTTGAAGGTGGCACATGTAGCATTTTGTGGCTTAAGAGAGTTAGATTTGAGTGAAACAATGAGATCAATCTGTCCAGGC
This sequence comes from Parauchenoglanis ngamensis, assembly GCA_030014255.1. NCBI lineage: Eukaryota > Metazoa > Chordata > Actinopteri > Siluriformes > Auchenoglanididae > Parauchenoglanis > Parauchenoglanis ngamensis. The sequence continues at coordinate 12,009,698 of JAQMYM010000016.1, forward strand.
ATCTCCACAGGATTTTGTGAACTTGTGCCCATGTTGTGAACTTTAGCACCTGTGTTTAAACCTCTCTGATAAAACAATGAAACCTTCCCACATATAAACCAATATCACTGCTAAAACGATACGATTTTTTTTTTCTAAAACAGATATGTTGAGGCAATATTTAAATACTGTTTGTCCTTCTTTGACAATTCATACTTTTCCCTGGCAGGTCCAGACCCATCTGGAGAACCCCACCGACTACCACATCCGCCAGTCTCAGAGGCAGCAGGTAAAGGAGTACCTGTCCAGTACCTTTGCCCCTAAGCAGGCCGTCCATGCTGTAGCCGGTGTAGTCCACCCCTCTCCACCCAGCATGACCCAGTGCCAGTCAGCCGGTGCCGTGAAACCCCTGCCCTCACCTTGCACATCACAGCTCGTCACCCCAACAGGAAACAGCGCACCCAACAGTCCTATGGCCATGCTTAACATCAGCTGCAGCCATGAGAAAGAGGTATATACACCCAGTATTGGAACACCATGTATTGGTGCTGGGGGTTTAAAATTATGTATTGTTCACTACATAACCATGGATGTCAAATTTTATACCATTTATTGGGGGGCCATGCATGAAGTGCTTGGAAACTTCTGTTTTCTTTGTTAGAATTTTTCTTCTGCTTCTTCTTCTTCCTCTTTTTCTTCTTCTTCTTCTTTGCTAAAATGAGTTACCATAGGTAACAGTAGGTCAAACAAATGTAATGCTTGGTCAGTCGGTATTATTCCTTCCCTCTACTACGGGTGAGTCTGATTGGCCTGATGGTTTCAGATCATAGCTCAAAAATTGGTAGGGGCAATTTTTTTTTTCTTTGGTTCCTTGGTTTAGTGCAACCAAATTTGAAATTTGTACCATTTATCACTACCCACTTAGAGTTTAGGGTAATTTGCATAATATGCTAAACCTAATTTTGTGAACTAGTCCTAGGATTTTTCTTTTTTTTTTTTTGACATATCTGCAAAATAGGCGTCAAATACTTTGTCAATATTTGGAACCCCAAAATACTTTGAACCTCAGTGGTGGGCCTCAAAAAAGTTTAAACAGTATGGCCACCCCACTCCAATTCCCATTCCACCCAATTGTGTTGAGGTGAAACTTAGTTGACTTATACAGCAGTAAATTATGGGTGGTTGAATGGATTTGCTCAAACCTACCAGATTCAGATTATGTGTGTTAAGTTTGGGGGTGTGGTTGTCCATAGGAAGTGGGATTAAGGACAAATAGCTGAACTTGAAAAAAAATGATGGCCACCATCGGCCAGTCAACATTCAGTAGCGATAACATGTCATCTTAAAACATGAAAACTAGGTCCATGTATGCACCCTCGGGTATCATATAACATTTTACATAAATTGGCCACTAGGGGGCAATAAACAGGGACACAGGCAGAAAATCCACAGAGTGAAGCTAAAAAAACCAAATAATTAACACCTGCATTAACCAATGTTTATTCTATCCATAAGTACAAAAAGTCCACAATAACTAATATGTAGTAAGGTCATTATTAATATGCTTGGAGTGGTAAATTAGCAAAATTTATCAGTGTTATAAGTGATGGGTTTCAATATTTGCACTTCAATATCAATATTTAGGAAAGTGCTGTAATTAACGTTGTTCTTTTTACTTATGGTTGAAATAATATGACATATTAGGCAATGCAGTATATTTAGTTAACATTTAAACTGAAGAGGCAATGAGTATCCAAAATAATTGATAACGTAAAATAATAATGCCCATTACTCTCCAAAATAATAACATCCATTATTAAACACGTTTGTTATCAACTTTGTTTTTTTGTTTGTTTGGTTGTTTTTTTCTGACTAGTCATTTTCTTATCCAGTAGCAGAAGTGCTAAGAGAGCTGAGTAGAATGCAATACAGTAGTGAAGCTGATTGGGGCAACAGAGGTGCTGTTACTGTTGCACCACACTATTGCGCTGTGTTCACGTGAACATAATGAAAAGAAAACACTCTCTCTTTCTCTCTCTCTCTCTCTCTCTCAGGCAGAATTTTAAATGATGGCAGCAGCAAGATGGACAAAAAATAAACTGAGCCTAAAACACTTATCGTTTTACTCAAAACAGCAAAAGCTTGCTACAATGTGGTATTTTACATTACAGTACAATTTTACGGTAGCTTCATATTACATTTTATTCAGTGTAGTAGTGTAATAATAATAATACATAAGTGCAGCATGTGCGTGTTTACTGAGGCCAGTTTAGTCTGTCTAATTTTGCCTTGTTAATACTATGATGATGAACATATATATGATTTAGTGTAGCATAGATAAAGAGGTAGAGAGAAATCTTGTGCTTTTATATAAAATTAATTCCATATCAAAATCCTTATTTGTACTTTAAAATGCCTAAATGCAAACAATAAACAAAAATGCAGATGTTATCAGTTACAGCCGTTCTTATTTTTGCGCCACATTTAATCAATTAATTGTCACTTATAGCAATTAAATATTAGTTTTTTAAACAAGCATTTGTTAACAGTTTGTAAACATTAAAGAAAATCAACTAATATTGTACATTGGTTTTTTTTTTTTTTTTGTCATTATGTTTCATGTGTGTCATTTTGAACCAGACAGAACCAAATATTTAAAGATTGGGTTGCACTCATTTCAGGCCAGATATATAATACATACTGACTTGTTTGTTCATCCACCAAACCATGAACTTGAATTTGTCTCTCTGCTGTGGTTCCCCATCTTGCAGCTTCATCAGGCTTCAGTGCACCAGGCTTTTCCCTTCCCATCAGGACTGTTATTATGCATTATTGCACCTCATTGTTCCAAAGTTCAGCACACCATATCCACACTCATTCACAGTCTGTTTTCATGCTTCTCCGTTGTTTTTTTCTTCTCTATTGGGTGTTTTTTTTTTTTTTATTCACCGAAGGTCAGAGTGTTAACTAGCTAAACTCGATTGTCACTGAAGTTTAAGTGGCTAATTATGGTTGCAGTGGTGTAATTAAAGATTAAAGAGTGACAGGGAATGCAGAAGATACTCAAGAGACCTTTTGAACTCGGCAGACTTTGGTCTTTTCCCTCATCTTCTCACATTTAGGTCTGTAGTATGATGAGCTCAGTGCGTGGTCATATACTTAACAGCGTCCGTGAGACCAACAACTGAGAGAAAAGTCTATACAATAAGAGAGTACTCCTTCTAGAAACGTTGTGGTTTGAGAATGCTTTATGTCTTAAGTTATCTGAGGATTGAGTATGAAACTGCCAAAACAAATTTTAGAAATCAAGATGAGATCTCAATAAAAGAAAAAGAAAATTAAAATCCATCTATGATTGCTGTATTTACATGGAAACTCAACAAGCAACCTCATGTGCATATTTTTGAGCAGATGGAGGAAGTGATTGAGGACATCATCAGCATGCAGTCCAGCTATGACGACATACAGAACTTTGTTGACCCCGTGGTACAGATGCCAAACACAGTAAGTGATGTAACTGATCCGTTTTTTGTTGTTGTTGTTGTTGTTGATTTCTTTATACACTCTCAGTGTCACACATTTTTAGTCTGCTTAGTCCTTTTGTGAAGATGAATAACGCAAACGCAAATAAGTGAATCATATAACGTAAGTGGAAAAGTACTGATTAAGCCGTACACTGTAAGCATTAATCACTATAAGCATTAACCACTTCTCAATAGTGTCTATTTTCAAATCTTCTGAGCCCACATGGTGACTCAGTGGTGCAATACTGATGAGCCATTAGTTGACTAGATGTCACTGGGCTTAAGGGAAGAAGAAAAGCAGCTTTGTTGGTCTTCAAAAATAATTTCTGTTTATAGCACAGACCCTACCCATACATTCTGTGAACTATGATGCAATGCTGATTTGTTGGCGCATGAGAGCTTCAAAACAGCTTATTTTCAACTCAGTCCAACAGCTTTCTATTCACAATGCAAAAAATAAATTCAGATTTACAATGACATTTCTGCAATGTATGCAGTATACCATGGAATGGCAGATGCATGAGGACTCTTGCTGGGAAAGCCAAGGTGTTCTACTTTGTATTTAAAATAACTTCTCAGCATTAACAATTAAGCCACCTCCAGTTAGAGTTCAACTTATTTACAAAGCATTAGGTTGGGATTGGGGCAGTGGAGGAGAAGGAGGTGAGTAGACATTAGTGAAAGGAGGGAGGATGGGGGAGAAAACAAGGCTGAAAGTCCAGATAGGGGAAAGTTCACCAGTTTGTGGTGAGGAAAAAGTAGAAGAAGGTCAGTTCAGTCACTCAGACAGCCGGCTCAGGCAGCTATGAGAGACTCAGCGGCTAGCATGAAGGACATGAACAAGACGTACGCCATTGTAGAGGTGATCGACGGTGAGAAACTCCAGTTGGTAAGGCAGGTCTGGTCTCTATTTCTCTCCTTTGTGTCTCATTTTAAGTTTTTCAGCCTGCTGATGGAAGAGAGCTGTGAGAGGCGGAAAAACAATGTGTTTTTGATTTATGATACATATTAGCCCAGTATTTCACAGTATTGCTGTTAGGAAAAATCTGTAACACTATAGATGCATAAAAGTTGTTTTTGATGAATGTTTGAATGTAATTGACTCTTACCTCTTACCCTCATAACTCACTTATCACCTCTGTATTATTTTTCTAATTGAACTACAAAAGATTATTTGGATGTGACATTTAATAAGTTAAATGTATGGTAATGTTAATTTTAATGAAATATTTATTATTTTTATGCACACAGAATTTACGTCTATGGTCCCCATAAGACAAGCAATGGCAATCGACAAAATATGTGTTGATGTTATGTTCTGCTGTTATCCAGCTTTGTTATCAAGCTTTTGCTGTCTTTAACTCTGGTCTGTCATGACCTCCCTGTGCATTGATTGGCAATTGATTGATTGGCTTTTCTCATTCATCAGCGTGCTTAGACTCTATTTCCTGCTGTGAGGATTGATCTTTGCTCTGAGTTGCTCAAGTGAATTCAATAGGTTTTGAAGTTGAACGCCTGTGAGTGTATATGTACTGGCTGGAATTGGTTATATTCCCAGTTTTTTAGTAGCTAGCAGGAAATTGACATGAGATATTATAAGTGGCAACTTATATTTTTGTGTAAATTCAACATAAATTAAGTAAAGAGAACAATAGACAATGGTTTTGTATTTCCGTTATTTATGAGTTGTGTTTCTTTAATGAATGAATTGAATTCTGGTAAAAAAAAATAATATATATATATATATATAATATATATATATATATGGATAAGAAGAATAGGACCATCATTAATGTTATAAATGCATGCATGTGTACATTTTCCATTTGCAAGATTTGTGTTTTTGGGATAAACAGTGAAAGTTTTGAACGATGTGCGTAAATGGGGTTGGTGTTTTGTAGCCGTAATTTTGGTCTGTCAGCAGAATCAGAGGCAGCTTGTTTGTCTCCTTTGATCAACATATCACTGGTCCCCAAACACTGATTAAGAGCCTGTCCTTTTAACAAAGTCAAAACCAGTCAAAAATCAAAGATGGTGCTCCCCTCCAATAAGCATGTCATTGAGGCGTGCTCAGGTTTACTCACTATAACTAAGCACACAATGAGGATCCTGTTGGAGTCTAAGGATAAGAACACTATACTTCCACCAAATATCTAGTTCTAGTAGCCTTTTTATTGAAAATAAATTTGAGCCTTATAAGCAATGGCCATTTTGTTCATTTTACTGGTCTTTGTTTTGTGTCGAGTTTGGGTCTGTTTTATCTTGTAGTCTCCAGTAGCTTGTATGATAAGCTATCTGAGGCTATTGAAGGCTGACTTATCAGTCAAAGCTCATTAGGAGCCAAGTGTTCACTCACCAAGAATTATATTGAGCCATTCAGATGGAATAAAAGATACAGTGTATATAAAATAATAAAGCCGATAAGCGCTAGCTGCGAAAGTCAGTCATTGCCCTCACCTCCAAAGCAAAAAAAATGCAGTGTTTTATTAGTTTATCAGGAGAGAACCTGTCGATTTTACAACTTGCCACTAAAGATACACGTTTATTGGGCTTCCTGCGATCATGATGATTTGACAAGGTCATACTGTATATTGCATCATAAAAAATACCATCTATCATAATACCATCTACCATACATTAACATCTCTCACAAGGGTACCCCCTTGAAATGGGACTGACAAAATGCAGTCCAACATGCATGTGTATAAGCTAATAACAGAATGAAAGCCTTTCGTGACTACAGTAATTGGTCTTATGCTTATGAAAAGCACTAAAACAAACATACTAATGTACTGTCAATGATGCATGCCTACAAAGCCAAAAATGGACTAGCCCATACATACCTGAAGGTCCTTTGTATCACACTTTGCACCACCAACTCCACTTTGCATCACGTTCCCTTCAAGTCACTAGCATGATTTGAATTGACCCCCATCCCTCAAAGCACAAGACAAGTGTCAAGATGCTTCTCTGTCCTGTCACCCAGTCAGTGGAATGAACTTCCTCTGGTTGACCGAACAGCTGAGTCACTGGCTGACTGAAAACCTACCTCTTCAGTGAGCACTATTTAAAAAAAAAAGCTTCAAAGCATTCTTAGACCTTGACCGATTTGTAATTGTACAGTATATGCAACAATATACTGGACTTCTATAAGGCATCTGACAAATGCTCTTGGCTTGTTTGTTTGTCTGTCCTAGCTCCCTCTGTCGAGCAGTCATTTGGACGTGTACACAGGACCTGGCATGGCAGGGCCTACCATCGCCATGACTAGCAACTCCTGCCCTGCCAACCTACATCACAAGAGAGAGATATCAGGTAGAACCATTCAGTGACATTTCTATAATGTGTGGTGTCTTACTGTTTGAGATTGGATGGTCTGTAAAAAGCAGTGATTGTCATTTTTAAAAGGCAGTAGCAAAACATTGTATCAGTTAAACCTGATAGCTGCCTGTTTATTAGTCTGTTATTGTCACTTAGGAGAGCTGGAGGTTTTATTTGACAAGATCACTGCTTTAGAACCTAACAGAGTAAAGGAATAGATTATGTAACCTTATAGTATGAAATCCTGACCATTCTCAAACAATTTTATAGTGGCAAGGCTTCGTAATAATAAAAATATGATACTGTCATAAACTATGAGGCTCAGTTTGCAAATGTAAAGGGCTTAGTCAACAGTATTGACTGATTGCCATTTGTTTTTTCATTGAGATGCTGAAGCTCGTGCATTAGTCAAGGAGAGACAGAAGAAAGACAACCACAACCTGAGTAAGTTTTATGCTCTTTGCCTCCCTCTTCCTCCACATTTACAAGCACTGCTGGTTTAAAGTACATTGGCCCCTTTTTCACCCCGCCCAATATCATCCCCCCCCCAACCCCCCTACCACCTCTGGGCAAATTTAGCTGACTCCATACAACACTTTGGTGTATCGTTAACCCAGGCCAATTCTGCTGCTGTGGCATTAAAATGTAATTGCCTGCGACAATTTACAGGTAGTGAATGGGTACAATAAGCATCAGGAATGCTGCAGGACCGTTGTTAAGCTCCAAACCTGATCAACGTTGGACACTATAATAGCATCATATTTATTGCTTTATAAATGCTTCATTGCAAAATCAGTGGCCATAGTCGAGATGGCGAGATCATAAAATGTGGCCTATAGTTGAAACCAACAGTTTACATACACTTAGGATAAAGATATTCAGTTTTAGTTTTTCACCCTACATTTCTTTTACCAAGTCAATTAGGGCATCTAATTGAGGTAATTTTAAAACATCGACTAAGATTGCATAAAGATTCCAGAAATTGACGATATGATTTCAAGCTTCTGATTGGCCAATTGTCATAATTAGGAGTTAATTGGGAGTTCACCTGTGGCTGTGCATGCTTTTAGAAACAGTGTCTTATTGCCCTTAACACTATAGGAAAATCTAAGCAACTCAGTCAAGACCTCAGAAAACTAAATTCTGGACCTCCACATGTGTGGTTCCTCCTTAGGAGCAATTTCCAAACAACCGAAAGCAAACATGTATGCAATTAAATGTGTGCAAATTTTAAAAAATCTTGGGACCACACAGACACTGCATCATTCAGTACCGAGGACCAAATTAACTGACAGATATGAATAAACTTTGGCCTGAAAGACAACAGTAAAGTAACTGGTGAAGTGTTGGAGACAGCAGGTACAAATGTATGTATGAAAAGAGTCCTATACTGCTATGGACTGAAAGGCTATCACACAAGGAAGAAGCCCCTACTCCAAGATCTGCATAATAAAGCCAGACTTAAGTTTGCATGTGATCACCAGAACAAAGACCCAGGCTTTTGGAGGATTGTTTTCTGGTCAGATGAAGCAGAAAATAAAACTGTTTTGCCATAATAATTAGCACTATGTATGGAGGAGAAAGGATTAAGTGTTTTATCTAACATACACCCTCCTAACTGTGAAGCATGGTGGTGGCAGCATCATGATGTGGAGGTGTTTTGCTGGAAAAGGGACTGGTGAACTTCAGAAAATGAATTACATCATGAGGAAAGATTATCTAGAAATGCTAAAACACCTCCAGACATCAGCCAAAAAGGCAATACTTAGTCTCAACTGGGAATTCCAGCATGGCAATCCTAAGCATACCTCCAAAGTTGTAACAAATTGGCTTAAAGACAGCAAATTGAATTTATTGGATTGGCCATCACAAAGCCATGATGTGAATTCCATGAAAAATCTGTAGGCTGAAATGAACAAGAAAGCCAAGAAACCTGACTGATTTATACCAATTCTGTCAAGAGGAATGGACAAAAATTCCAGCGAAGTATTGTGAGAAGCTTGTTGAAGGCTACCTCAAGCATGTGATTCAAGTTCAAGCAGTGCAATCAAATAATAATAAAGTGTGTCAAATTTTAGCCCACTAAAATGATATACATTAAATAAAAGTCTGTCTCTTACCTTTAATTCTGTAATCACCTTTTATAGAAATAAAGTAGATACTGTCATTGACTTAACATAAGAAATGTAAGGTGACATGATATGTGGAGTTGTGAAAAATTTTGAATGTCTTTAGCTTAGGTGTATGTAAGCTCACACTGCCTCAACTGTAACACTGCCATTTTCATTTTCTCATGACGTTAATTCCGTAACAGAATCCGTGAAACTCAGCTGTGTATTCTCGTAATAGGATGTGGAAAACACAGTCTGGGTAGGACATAAGCTATATGCTTGCCGGATTATAGATAGCTGATTTTGCCTATTCTGCTTTCTTTTCTCTTTTAGTTGAAAGGAGAAGGAGGTTCAATATCAATGACCGCATTAAGGAGCTGGGCACCATGATTCCTAAAACTAATGACCTGTAAGTCCATTTTCAGCCTATCAGGCATACTGTATAGTTAGAGAAGTGCTCAGTAAAACTAAGAATACTTAAACTATGTAGAATGGAACAAATTGTTGTGATGGTTCCTACTACAATTAGGGAGTTAAAAAACAATCCAGGCAGTCCGATCTGAAGGGGTTAGATGGGCCCAGGCAGTCCGATCTGAAGGGGTTAGATAGGCCCAGGCAGTCGGATCCGAAGGGGTTAGATAGGCCCAGGCAGTCCGATCCGAAGGGGTTAGATAGGCCCAGGCAGTCCGATCCGAATGGGTTAGATAGGTCCAGGCAGTCCGATCTGAATGGGTTAGATAGGCCCAGGCAGTCCGATCTGAATGGGTTAGATAGTCCCAGGCAGTCCGATCTGAATGGGTTAGA
>JAQMYM010000016.1:12036351-12058629 GCA_030014255.1 Parauchenoglanis ngamensis
GAAGTGTCTTTTAAGTAATAAAAATAAAGAAAAAAACATTGAATTAGAAGGTGTGTCCAAACTTTTGACTGGTAGTGGTGTTGAGGAACTGCACAAGTTCTAGACCAGACCATGCACACTTCTGGCGTAAATCCAAATACAGATAAAGATATGAATATTTTGATCACTAAATAGAGGCAGATACATATTGTGTTACACCCCGAATCCATACAATCCTCATTACTTCCAAACAGTTTGATTGATCTAGATGTTGCTTTCCGATTGCTCCCATTCTTCATCCTACAATCCTCATTAGCCCTGTTTGCAGCTCCATGATCCCCGTCCTGTCAATCATCGCCCACCTTCAAATGTCTGCAACATCACAGCTTCCTTAACCTCCATCACCTGTTATACAGCCTTCCACCCGGAAACTCGCCTGACTCATTCAACATTTCCTCTTTTTTTTTTGCCACATTGTCATTCAAGGATGTTAGGAAATCATTTCAAATGTTGTTAGCAACCACCGTAGCCCTCGTTTTGTGTGATTGATCTCTCAGCAGCGTGTCAGGTGGGATTTGGTAGTATTGGGATGATAATTAAAAAGCAGTCTGTGGCCTATAAAGTGGTTAAGCTGACATGCTTAAATAAAAGAGAAATGTGGTGAAGGCCAGACCCATAGGATGCTCCTGTTCAGCTGTCTAACATTTACAAGGCTGTGACTGTAAGCTTCTGAAGCCACACTGACGCATGCCTCAAATATGTCTTAGACGAAATCTAAAATGTTCATGACAGAACAGGATAAGGAAATACCAGTGTGGTGCCCTAAGGATAGCCTCACACCTCTCTCAACGTTTACAAAACACTGTGTCTGGTTTTAAGAAATCCAGCTGCAATTTTATATCAGAACTCTAAGAAATCTGCAATTGGGACAAAGCATTAGTCAATTACTCTTAAACCACAGTGAGGTTCTCACTTCTGATTGGTCAGAATGTTTTTTTCATAACAGCAGCTCTGACAGTCGTTCCAGCTACAAGGTTTTTATTAATTCACTCTCTATAATATGGCATTATTTATAAAGGAACAGCTTACACAGTGATTTTTGTCCAGATTAGTAGTTTTGGAAGGAATCTTTTGGAAGGAGTCGCCAGTGTCAGTGCTTTGTAACAGTCTGAGGTGTAAAAGCTGTAAACCTGTGACTTTAGGATCAGAGGTCATTGTGGTTTCTCAATAACTTGCCAAGCTACAATTTGTCTTATTAATAACTTCAAGAAAGAAAAAAAGAGGTTGCTGAATGCTATAACAATAATGGTAACAGGATAATAAACATGTTTTGCAGAGCATCTACAAAATTAGGATAAACTCTGATGTCACTTTTAAAATAATTTCAAAAATTGTACTATTGGTAAATGGCTGGGTGTAAGTGGAATAAAACATTTTGGGATATACTGTTATGGAAAATTAATCAACTTCTGGTTAGTAACAGTAAGTCTGTCAGCCCAAGATTAGTTTGACTCCTAAGGCTGTAGATGTCGTTTTGATGATGATGTGACTGATGAATGATGTGTAAGAAGTCAATTCATAAGATTGAATTAAATGAGGAAATTAAATACTTATTAGAGTTCCTATGAATTTTGTATTTGTAAGAACACACTGTCTGGAACAAACGCTGTCAAGCTCTGTCCATTCCTCCTCCTCTTCCTGCTCTAGATATTCCTACCCGCCCACTTCCTGTCCCTTTTTTTTCTTAAAAACACCATGTTAGGCAGTGATCTACCCCAGTGCTTGTTTCTCACACAGGGAGGTTAAAAGGCTAAGAGGGCACCGTCCAGCCTCAGCTTCTGAATTCATTTCCAGAAGAAAATATCTTTTTTGTGTGTGTGATGTTAAAAACACTTCTAACAACTTGCACCCATGTGGCATATCTCTCTGACCTCGCTAACATTCAGGTGAATTCTTTTAGCAAGATATGGCAACGGCTTCAAACAGCCTCCTGTGGGACTTTGGACACTATTTTATAAACACTTTCTTTTCATGAATTTTAATCAGGCATAATGTATTGATAAATTATTAATTGAGCAACATAAAATGATGCCAGATGGGAATAATTTCAAAAAGAATAGAGAAAATGATTTTGGGGCTGAGCTCTTAAAAGTACATATAGTGTGGAAATATCAACAGTGAGGAGTCTTTCATGTTCAAAAGTACTTTTTCTTACTGGTAAACTAGAACTTTTACTGATTTGGACAAAGTTTTTCTTTTTTTTTTTAACTATAAAGGCATTGAAATTGAATGGCTGTAGCTGCTACATAAAGACTAAAAAAAGAATGAGAACTATAATCCAGAAAATGGACTAACTACAACTATAAATGAAAATGAATATATTTAAATTAAATGTATAGGACTTCTATAAATGTCCTTTGAAAAATAAAGTCTCACTTTATTATTTCAGCAAAACTGTGCCCTCTATTCAGCCACACAATCAGAATGACTGAAAGTAAGCACTGAATACTGAGACGACACAAACAGTAAAAAGGTCATCGTTGAGACGGCTTTTCGTTTGTAACATGTTTTGCCATCAATAACACTTAGCATGAAAACAGTGAAGGCAAACATTTTATTTTCTGTTCTGATCCATCCTCATCACTTACATTCTTTGCTTGCTGAGAATCTCAGACAATATCTAGTGGACTTCATTTTATCTAGAAATATTGAATCGTGTTCATATGGCAAATAAAATGAAAAACTGAACATGCAGATGTCTGACTTTTCTCTGTAGTAATACTAATGTCAGATCAGTGTCACACCAAGAGAACAATCTCACCACCAAAAGACAATCATCTTTATTACCTCTTCATATTCAATAACCATAATGAATATTAATCACAACTATCTTCATAGCACTATTCACTCAAAAAGTGCAGCTCAGAAGAAGAGATGCGGCGCTACCCAAATTCCCACAACTCTGCCTGACAAAAATCAATGCATATTAACCTATACGGCAAGTCCTGAGTGAAAACAGCAAATTACAAATTACCTGCCTGATTACCGCTGACCCCAAATATCCCGCAGGCATGAATATTCATTAGGAATTTCAGTCCAGTCTCTCAAAAAAATATTAATTTCTCTCTCTCTCTCTCGCTCGCCCTCTCTCTCTCTCTCACACACACACACACACACACACACACTTTCTTTCGCATGGACTGTGAATAAGAATGATTAATGAAATTCTCACACATACAAATTCATCACTGGGGTAGCCGGAATGGTAATAAGGATCCAATTAAAGGCCCAGTTGGATAGGACCAGTGGGGGCCTCACACTCCCTCTGCACACTCTGCAATGAGGGCCGGTCAGACACACATACACACACACTCTCTCTCTCTCTCTGTCTCTCCCTCTCTCTCTGTTTCCCTCTCTCTCTCTCTCACACACACACACACACACACACACACACACACAGACACACACACACACACCACTGTCAAAACAACAACAGCTTTTTTGATACATTAGTATCATTACATTAGTATTTTGAGGCTTTAGTCTTAGTACTTACTGTTTTTTTTTTTTTACATACTTGTCTCAATTCCATGTCCAGTTTTTCAAATCTCTTCACGCTGTATGCTTTACAAACACACACCTGAGCATATCAGTTAACCTTTCATCCAAAATGCACTTTAACCACCACCAAAACATGTCATACTTCACCCAAAGAGGTGACTTGTGCTGCCCTAATATAAAAAATAAAGAGCATATACTCTCTCCTGTAAGACTTGGTCACTTAATGTGCAATGAGCTAAAAGATACAAACAACATGAGGCGTTGCAAACATACATTATGTGTTTTTGTATCCTCTATTTTTGCATAGTTTGGTGTTTCATTGAAAAATAAGAGAAAAAAAATTATTACACCTGTTACAGTATATATTGTAATGCCAAACAAATACAGTAAATATCTGAAATTCTGCTGTGTGTGTCATGACAGATCTATGCTAAATCTTCTGTGGTATACTATAGTATGATGCATGCACGCACTTTCATTTCCAGTACAGTAAGTGAAGCAACACATGAGACTACTAGTCTGCTGTAGCCCTCATGCTTAGGGCTATGCTTAAATTTTGATGAATTTCACATTTACTGCAACATTCTCTCTTGCCCTGAACATCTAGGAAAGTCTTTAGCGTATCTTATCCACTCCTACAATCCCTCATGACCCATAAATATTTGAAGAATAACACCAAGAACAAACTTTTTTCATCTGTTGTTTTGCTTTTCACAGTACTGTAGATTGCACTACTGAGTGTGGTAAATTTACTGTAGTTGCATTCTTGGGTTACTTTCTCTCAATGTTAGCCCATAACTTACATATACAGCAGTAATAGTGGAAAAATCTCTTCAGTCACAAATACATCTATATATTCGCCTACCTCCTGTACATGCACATTCAAACATGACAGCTTTCGTTTAGATGGTAACAAGGCTACAAACAGAAAACTGAATAAACTTTCTGCTAAAATGAGAATAATTTATCTTTTTTTAAGCAAATAGTTTCATTTGTTGGTCAAAATGCAGCATATTTCCATCTCCAGTGAACTAAATTTTGTTAGGTTTTGAACTGAAAGTTCAGAGGATCTAAATGTCTGCACAGTTTGCTTTAGTTGTACAGATCTTTGCTGGTGAGCATTGCCTGGCAGAGACATTTTGGAAGAAGTGGTGACTGGACGCATTTTGTATAAAGGAAATGCAAAAGAATACACAGTTTAGTTCGCATAGCCTACTGATATGGGGAATGTGTTAAGTGTTTTGAAAAAAGTAGACATGGTATATAGACAATGTGTGAAAACGATTGTAAAAAAAACATTCAAATGAATGACCATACTTTGTGTGTCAGCTGTATAAAAAAAAAAGGCACCTTCGGTTCATTTCCAAGATGACCAATTTGGTAACTGCGTACTCAACATTATCAGTATCATGAATTTAGCAAATAAGGCAGCAAAATTGGCTCTCCCCTGTCAATCACAGTGACACTAGCCAGTCATGTATGTGGAAGAGGGTAGATAGCGCCTTCCACAGAGTGTCATGCTGCGCTGTGATGCAGCAAAAGCAACAGTTCATATAGATGCAGCTGGTTGGCTTCATGTGTCTAGGAGGAAGCATGTATTAGGCTACACCCTTCCTGGTCGATAGCTGTTATATGATAGGGGAGAGCTGGCTGGTGGGTGGGAATTGGCAGGTAGCCAGACTGGGGAGAATATGGAGAAAAGAAAAAAGAAACTGTATTTAAGGCATTTAAGGCTGACTCCCAAATCTCTCCTTATGCAACCTATACACACTAAGTACACTAAATAATGGATGAAGAGCTTCATGTGCTCTCTCTGTGTCCACATGGATTTTCTCCCTGTTCTGCAGTTTCCACCCACCTCCCAAAAACATGCCTGTTGGCAGACTGGTGACTCGAAAGTGCCCTCAGGAGTGAATGAGTATGTGAATATGTGTGTGTGTTTTGTGCCTTGTGATGGACTGGTGTCCTATCCAGGGATAGTATATTCCTGGGATAATGTCTGGATCCCCTGTGATCCTGACCAGGATTAAATACTGAATAGATGAAAATAATGAGGAAGTTTAGATTTCAGTCTATGACTCTTTTAACCTCTCTTGCTTTGGTGTTAACTGAGGCCTGATTCATGTTTTCGGTGCTCTGCACTCCTGCTTCCCTGATCTCTGGTTAATTTCATGTTCGGTTGGATTCCAAGATGGCCTGTCTGTTGGCCAAATATTTGTGCTGGGTAATCTCTTATCTCACAGTTCTGATTCTGGGAGAGGTGGCTATGATCATGGTGAAGCAAAGCCATGCTGGATCAGACACACGGCATTAGTGACACACTCAGTCACAGAGCAGAATCAGAAATGAGTATTTGCATGAGCTAACGAGTATGAACTGGTACAACTGGATGGATGTGACCTCCATCCCAAGTCCAGGACGTTGTGTTGTTTTGTTTGAGGAAGTCACATGAATGAAAGCAGTTTAAACAACATTGACTGTGTATTGTGGAAATGTTTCACTAGCCATCATATATAGCTGCAACATGTGATATTTACAACAAAGCAAATGCTTAATTATACTGTATGTATACTGTATGTTTAGATGTGAAGTGTGATGAGATGAATGTTCACAAATTTACATTTTCTTCCAGAATGCTAACCAGTAAATTAGCTAAGGTTTGCTCATGGCTATAGCTAGTCATTACTTGATCATTAGTTTAACTTTAAACAGACTTCACAGGGATTTGATAAGATCATTCCTTTTATTGTATTTATATATTTGTTGTTATTCCTTGTAGCTAAATATGGTACTGCTGGTGGCACGGTGGTGCAGTGGTTAGCATGTTTGCCTCACAGCATTAAGGCTCTGTATTTTAACCTGCTGGCTGACTGAGGTCTTTCTGAGTGGAGTTTGCATTTACTCCCAGTGCCTGCGTGGGTTTCCTCTGTGCTTTCTGATTTCCCCCAACAGCCCAAAGACCTGCAGATTAGGTCAACTGGCTACTCTAACTTGCCCATTGGTGTGAATATGAGTGTGAATGGCTGTTCAGTCCTGTGTCAGTCCAGTGTGCACCCCACCTCGCTCCTGAAGTCAACTGGGATTTACCTATATATATATATATATATATATATATATATAGGTAAATAGGTATATAGGTATATAAATAAGTCTAGTGTTCATATGAAAACATGCTGCATTCGATCTAGTAGAACTCCAAGATGTTTTTGAAAATTTGTAAAATATGCCAGCTTTTAAATGTTAATGAGAATGCCATAACATATCTTCCTTGCCAAACCTTCCAACCTACCAATGTACATAAAAATGACATTTCTTCTATATGCTCTCAGGTTCTACAGAAGGCGTAATGCTGACTTTGTCTTATACTCATAACTCGAAATTCTTGGACCTCCGTCTAGGAATAAACACCTAAAACCCGGCTCAACTCAAAATTCCTACTTCAAGGTTAAGAAGATCTCCTCCACCCCAAGGTCATCACATGGCATCATGTCAACATGCAGGTCACACTGTCAACAATAAATAAAATATCAATTCACTACTACAGAGTGAAGTTTATAGTCATATAGTCATATTTATTTGAGATCAGTCAACACGGATGTATTAGTTAATTAAATCTATTACATTGACCATAGTTTGCAGTATTGATACATTATAAACTGATGGTCACTAATGATTGTTGACTAGATTTCATGGCATCCATGTTTTTTTTCTCACTATGTAACTCGAATAATTCGAATATGAAAATGACATAATTCACGTTCACACTTCCCCATTTTGAGTTATGTCGAAGGCACCACCAGGTCTTGGAACACAGCCGGCGTGGGATGCCAGTTCATGCATATGTACTCACACAATAGCCTGAGATCACAACTGAAATGAGGAAATTGTTCTTGAAAATTGTCAGATGCTCAGTTGTTGAAATCTATATAACGCTGATTTTCAGCATAATCCTTTCCTTTATTTGTTGAAAAATGTACCAACAGAACAGAAGCTTTCATGCAAGTTCTTACCACCAAACACCAGATTCTGATATCCACCTCACTCTAACTCATTAATCACTTTCCTTCAGAAAAGACCAAGAGAACCAGAAGTTCCTGTCTGTGAATGAAAGTGTGTGTGTTTGTGTGTGGGGGGGGGTATTCACGTTGAATGAGACAGATTAACATTTGTTCTGTTACACGCTTCTCTCTGTCACACACACAGGAACTTTGCTTGTGCTAATTAACAATTAGCAAAGACTCGCCGGCTAATTGTGTTATTCCTTGTAATGAAGGGGCTAATTACTAGAATGTCAATTTAGATTTAATTACTAAGAGCTTTGTTAATTCCCAGTGAGCATAAGTTACCGCTTTCGTTGCCCCGTTTTCTTAGCTGTTCCTGGAAGAAAAAAAGCAGTTTTGCCAGTTTGGAAGGTCTCCTGCTCTCTGGTTTCAAAAAAAAAATGAAGGAAGTGTAAATATAAAATAAATGAGAAAGGTGTTTGAGCTAGCTCCCTATATCTGTTATGGATATGGGAAGACTGGGAGGCTTAACGATTAATGAAAGGCTTTACCTCTGGGCTTCCAATTAGTGAGATTTTTTTTTTCTTCAAGCTATGATGAAAAAATACTCAGAACACCATGTGCTTTTTTTTTGTCTCTTAGTAGGGATTAATTGTAAAATGGCACTAGCCTGGTCCCTGGCTAAGACATCCATCATCTATGGGATTCCTAGTTTAAATGTATAAGATTTATGAGTATTGTATGATATTTAACATAATGGTTTCCCAAAAACACTCCCAATTCTAGCATTACTACCTTCTCTGGTCTTACATATAGTGAAGATATGGAGAAAGAATTCGATTTAAAGTGAAGTCCTCTCTTCCTTCGTCTGTTCTTTCAGTGTAAGATGTCTGATTTTCATCCTAACTGCCTGACTCCTTCAAGCCTCTGCCAAAATACCATAAGACAGGGTATAATATATATAATTACACCCACTTACATTAGCCATTATGCCAGTCGAGCATTCCTTGGAAAATGACACACGACCTGTCAAGACTTCATTCACGCCATTAATAAGCATCATTAGTGTCTAGTTTGAATACCCCTCTTGCACATTGCAGTCATTTCAACATGTCATATATTTTAATTTGAGGCCAAAAATAGCCGAGAGGATATTATGCACTCTCTCAGCCAGTCTTTGTGATCTCTTAATGGTCAGGAAGTTCACTGTGTGACCTTGGATTTTTTTTTCTTCCAAAGAATAAGTGTCTCTGGCTACTGAAAGAAACATCAAAAAAAAAAAAAAAAAAATCACTGTGGTGTCCTTGTTTTATTGTGCACTTTTTTCTTACAGAAGTTTAAAATGTCTTGCATCATCTTCCCTGTAATGGAACTTGCCGATAATTATCTGTTTTAAAGAATTCAGCTGGGACGAACAAAAAGAAACAAATAAAATTTTATTTATTGTCCTTTGAAGTGGATCATTTCGATTCAAACTCATGCTCATTCTCATTTTTCATCGCCTCTAACTGTGCTGATGATGTTGATGATGATGTCGGGATGAAAGGAAATCAGCGTTCAGCATTGCTCACCAGGCGCTGAACCTCCCACACGTGCAGACGCCGGAACAGAGACAAAAACTCAGCACTTGATGGAAGTCATTAACTTCTTTTTGCCTTGTTTACCAGATTTGACAAAAGCAGCTTAAGGGGCTAATTAATTGTAAAAGCTTGGCACAATGGGTAATTAGTGTGAGGCTGTGGTCCCTGATCTAGCTTGGCATTTAAAACATTTAGAATGATTTACACCTCGTGTTACATGCACACACAAATAAACACCTCTTAGTTAGGGGCTTCAGTGCTGAGCCATTTTACATAATGTGTCTTTGCAGGCATGGAAGTGGGTTGCTGACATTTTTGGATTGCCGGCTTATGGGAAAGTGCTGAAAAATATGTATACAGAATGATAATTTGATTTTATAGGATGAGATGGTTGGAGCAAAGAAAGACACTGTTCTCTCTTTTTGTGCCATTCGGGATCTCTATCGTTTCGCAATACCTACTCATCAGTCTTTATGTTGAGTAGAGTCAAGCCGAAAGTGTACTTCCTGATCTGATGCTCCTCTCTCCCTTTGGATCTGCTCGCTTCATCTCTACATCTGATTGGAGCTTCTGCACTTGCGACTCACACCCTGCTGTTGTGGATGGTCCCACATGGATACCTTAAAGATTTACACTTCCCAAATCTGTTCCTGCCCAAGACTCACCCCTGCTTCAATGGATAATCTCACCTGGATACTGTAGATTTGAACCTAAGGACTCCTTTTGAGTCCTTTTGAGTCCTTCTCATACCATCTCAGGAGTTTTTCTTCAATGCTCACAGATCTAAATCCTCATCCAGATTTCCGTAAAGCTGCTTTGTGACAATTTCTATTGTTAAAACACAAACAAAGTTGAATTGAAATGGGAAAGAAAGGAAAGACGGAATCAAGAATGTCTGTAGATAGGTCGCAGTCTACTGCCGCAGCGTGCCATGTATCAATCTTTGACTTTTACGCCTCATGCTCTGCGATAATTAATAGCTGATTGTAAAAAAGAAACAGAATCGTGACATTTTGCTTGAAGTCGTTAACTGCGTGCCATTCCCTGGCAGTAGTAGCAGTATTAAAGCTGATGATTGATAGACAGCTATTTTCCCCATGATTTAGCCAAATCTCCAAAACTGTGTACATGCAAATGTGTCTCGTTTTTCTTCAGGGACAAGAGAAACGATGAGGACAATAAAGAAAACAGTAACGTAAAAGGTAATTAGTACTGACATCCTCCTTTTTTTTCTTCTTCTTGAGTCAAAGGACCACACAGAGGCTCTCGTACCATGATTCTCCGGATTGCTCACCTATTTTACTGTGTGATGAGGACCAATTAATGCTGTGTGCTTCACCGGAGGAACAAGGCCTCCCAGCATGCTGTGTCCTGACCCTGAGTTATGTGTCATTCCCACCCACAGCATACCACAGAGACTTTCTAATTCAATGCACAGGATGGGTATAGGTACTATATGGACAAGGAATTATTTCTTTAATAATATGTATACCGCATTGCTGTTGAATTCTTGATTCTGATTATTTAAGTGGAGTTGATTAATTTACTTTAACAGCAGCTCAGACAGCAGTGCTGCCTTTAATTCAAATTACAGGTTTGATTAATACATTATTGTTTCTGTAGTAACATCTCACATCAATAACAACAGGCACTTGCATGGAGATGCTGCACATAATCCAAGGCTAATAATAAACATATAAATAGTGTGCTGGTACGTAACAAAGAAAAACAAATAATCATTGCGATGGTGAAATTTTCTGTAAGGAGATGTTTATTTAATATTTGTGGAAAGAGCTTCTTCAGGACTTTGCATTTTCCGATCTTTCATTTCTTCCTAACTTAACAAGCTGTACTGTTTTTGATGTTGTTGTTGTTGTTTGTTTTGCTTTATTGACTTTAAGAGAGAAAAAAAAGGTTGCTGAAGCAATGACTGTTTGTAGCTGCTAGAATTTAATTAACAAAAGGAATTGACTTGTTTCTTGGCCATTCCACAACAATAACTGTAACTATACCAAGATTAAAAAGTCATTTATAAATGAAAAATTGCAGTTGTTGGAAAACTGCTGTGGTATAAGTGGAATAAAACATGTCTACATTTTGTCTTTGTCAACAGAGTCAAAACCCAAATTTGCCCTCATTTAACAGAAATATGTTAAGCAAGTATATTAAGATTACACTGTTCAGAAATTGCTTGTTATTGTAATTATTTGACATTATTTATTATTGTTGTTATTACAGTTCATTTGACTTCACTTGCATTTAAAGCAGGAACACAAATATCATTAAACCCATAAATGGAGCACGGGGAACTCAGCATTTAATGTGAAGGATGTACTACTAACCGAAGTCTAAAACACTAAAGTGCTCCTATAGTAAATGTTTAAACAGAAAACCATCTTTCTGTCTCTCCAGATGATGAGCAGGCTCGTCTGCAGAACATCAGCATCTTGTTCTCTTTAGCAGGCCAGACACTAACAACAAAAACATGTCTCTCTTTCCCAGTCAATAAAATAATTAAAAAACCTGACCCAAAACAAACATTCTGCAAATTCTCTGTGCGTCTCCTTGTCAGTTTGAGGTCAGACACGAGCGAGGAGCCAGACGTCCTGGAAATCACTAGAGAAATCTCCTGGGAATGCTTCTGTTAAATCTGTTACAGCAGTGAAATTACTGCATAAGACAGACTGCAATTTTTTTCTATTTCATTCATGAATGCATCTTTAGTAACTGCTTTATTCATCACACACCTGCATAAACATACACCAAAGGTTTCACACCAAAGGACAATTCAGAGTAGCTAATCTACCTGTTGGCATGTGTTTAGGAGGAAAGCGAAGATCCTGGAGGAAAACCGCATGGACACGGGAATTCAGGATTGAGTTCAGTGACCCTGAAGCTGTGAGATGTTATTCACTGCAGGCAGCATGCATAATAGAGGCAAAAGTGGTACGTTAAAATAGCAAAAGTAACAGCAAATAGCAATAAAATAGGCTTCGCTGCATATAAAAATAAATATGTAAATAAAAATGAAACATTATTCATTAATATAAAAACTGAACTAGCTTAAATGGCTTATTTTAACATAAAAAATAGAAAATAAAATAAAAAAGGGAAAAAAGGATATTAAAAGTTTGACTTGACAAAAGCAATTATGTTTTTCAAGGCTATTTTTGAGGATTATACTGAATATATTTATTTATAGGAGCTGTCCTATACTTGGCTTAAATTAATATACATTAGTAAATGCCTGAATCAAAGACAGGTGTATAATATTTTATTCGTTAGATTTTTTTTACAGGATAGCAGATGTATTCTCAGCATTCCAAAAATGCAAAAATGACCCTTATGTTTCTCTTTCGTATATTCGTATATTGATTTTTATGACTGATGGACAGTAAAGCTATATCTATATAAGAGAACAAAGCATTCAATAGAATTCAAATTTACATCTGAATAGAAAAAACCCCAGAAAGACAGTTACCCATCCCCCCGTGACATATATCTCCAATTACAGCAAATTAAATTCCTTCAATTAGTCCACTAATCTTTTCATCTCGCTTGCGGTGTTGCGAGTCAAAGCGACAAGATTATTTTTTCTTCAGTTTCATAATGTTTACATTTTCCAGTGATGCTTATGTGTCCTGTCTTTGACTTCTCATTACCTTACTGTCACCAAGTGAGGAAATGAAGACAAACAATTTCCTGCAATCAAATCCTGAGCTTATGTGCAGTAATTTTCCTGTTGCATTCAACCTGCAACAAATCTCTGCGTTGTTAATAATCAAAAAAGCACATCAAATACATCTCTGTCTGTCTACATGAAGCCAGGCACTAAAAGCAGGCGTAGATTCCCCTGAACCAGAGATAGCTGGCCTGTCCCTTCTCCTTCAGCTCTCCTCTACTCCTGCGGTGATTGGCAGAGATGTTAAGTGCCATTTGACACCTGCGAGGGTGAAAATTTGGACGAGTAGGCCGTAATGAATTGGAGACGTCAATGCAATTAAAATCACTGTTAATTTCTCCAGGGAGATGGGGGGCCCTGCTTCAAGTCCATGAATCACTGAACGGAGGGGATATGAGGAGGAGGAATGAGTCACTGACTTTTGGATGGGTCGAGGATTGGAAGAGTGCAGAGCCAATCACCTAACCAGAACACACACACACACACACACACACATATGCACACACACATACACCTGCAAGAAAAGTATGCATAAAACAAAAAGACAGAGAGAAGGATAGACAATGACAGCCCCTGTCAGCAGCTGAGCATGTTTGATTAGCTGATCTAACGTTCCTCAGATTAGATGCGTAGCTATGAGGTGTTGCATTAGATTACCCTACACTAATAGCTTCATGATTGTGTTTTATGTACACTAATGGAGCCTTTGTTTCACAAAGATGGACATCCTGTCAGATGTCTCGTCTTGTCTTATTTGATTGAGTACTTTGCTGAACTACTCTGTTTCCTGCAGATCAGTAACAGGATGTGGAGTTTCTAGATTGTTCTACAGAAGACAATAAAGTTAAAGCTTATGATCATGTGACTAGTATACATTTGATCTCAACTGCTTTGGTAGATTTTCTGAAAATCTAAAAAAAAATGAAATTGTATTCTTGTAAAGTGAAACACTTTCAACTGTAAAACACCATAACACATGTGTAACTCCAGGTTCTTTATAAAGCTAAAGGTCATGGGGAAGCAGGAGCCAATCCCAGCTGACTCTGGGTGAGAGGTTGGGGGAAACCCTGGGCAGGTCATCAGTCTATCACAGGGCTATCAAGGGTTTATCACAAGAAAGAAGAATGAAGAATGTCACCAAGTGTATAAAAAGGCCAAACAATTTCCTGAAATGAAATCAGCTTATGTGCTTCATTTTCCTGTTCAATCAACCTGTGCCAAATCTCAGTATTTGCAATAATCAAAAATGTCATGAAATACATCTCTGCCTGTCCATACATAAGCATGAATTGAATATGCATGCATGCAGGGTGTTGTTTGTATATCTATCACTCAGCTGCAGTCTCTACAAAGGAGCTGGAGGGAGAATTTAAGTGGATTTAAGCATTAAATTGTGAGGTCAAGGAGCCGTCGCTGTTTATCTGAAATGAATCAAAGCTGTAAGGGCCGCCTGCTGCACAGAAACACACGGTGTTTTTTCAACTGAGGAGATGTTTGGGAAAGAAATTTAACATTATATCGATGAGAGATAAAATAAAAAAAAATCATGCATTCCAAACACCCAGGTTTCAACAAAACACTTTACGTAAATGCTGCATATGAGCCAGGTTCAGATATTCAACGGCTTTGTGTGTTTGCTTTTCAATCTGCGCCTTAAGTTTTTGTACTGTTTTAGTGGTACTAAAAGGAGGCGTAGATTCCCCTTTATGCCATTCCTGAACCAGAGGTCGCTCACCTGTCTTTTAGTGTAAAGCTGGGTTTACACTGTACAATTTTCAGATGCTTTTTGCTGTCACAGAAGCAGAATGCATACGCATGATTTCCTGTATTCTCTGTTTCATAGGGACCGAGAACTAAGCTACTGACTTGGTATGCAGTTCATTCGAGAAAGCTAGCTGATTAGCAGCACTTCCAAATTGATCAACTGCTAGCAAAGGGAGTGTTTCATTTACTGTACAAAATATACATGTAAAAGTAATCGTGGCATGCATAATTCAACATGACATGCATAAATCATAGTATCCTGGGCGCCAAGTAGCAAATTGGCATTTCTGATGGTAGTGATATTCCAAAAACAATCCACAATCACTCCAGTGGCATCCTAGGCCATAGATCTTAACTTTCAACATGAAATTGAAGATATTTTATCAAGGTATCTATATTTTAAATTCTTTCAACTGACCTATTCTGTTTTTGTATTGTTGTCAGTATATAATAGATCGGAACCGGCCTTGACGTCTTGTGCACAGTCGCAAAGGAAAGTAAAGATAAAGCATATTTTGTTCAAAGCTTCCACTTTTGACACATATATGAAGAAAAAGCTTGAGATCCGTTTTAAAGAATTTGCTGCCATTTGCTGCACAGAGAGCTAGCAGGTAGCGCTCACGTGCTTTCAAAACAAAAACAACGCATTGGATTCTGGGAAGGGCGAGCCAGCCCCTTCAACCTTGCTAATCTGTAACATTTCATATAGGATAGAGGATTTACGCGTTTCTCTTCTGACGTTATTTGTATAAAGGCAAACCGTATATCCTGACATTGCTTAAATGCAACCCTTGCTTGGTTGAACGTTTGTGATTTTGTGACATGTTTTTCATGACATGTTTACATTAGAATGAAGGGTGGGAGTATAGTGCTCAGAGCTTTTATTAACTTCAGTCTTCTAAATAATTTCAACACATTGTTATGGATTTTGACTGGGAATGTGTTGGCTTTCTTATTTTATTACTCACTGCGACTCCAACAGTTGCTTGCCAAATTATATCTGAATAATCACCGACTAAACCCATGCCTCACAAACAACTGTGTAAAAAAAAGAAAAGAGGAAAAAAGCTTTGTTTACAGTATGCAATATATTAACACATATTTATAGATGAATTCTTCATGTACATTTACTTTTAGGTCTTTCATAGAAATTTCATAGATTATAAAATATATACTTTTATTGCCTTAACATTTAGACTTATTATTCTTAAACCACTTTATTCAGTAACTACTCTGTATTATTAAGTTACTACAGTTCTACTAATAGGAAGGTGACGTTAAAGGGTTAACATGATGTATAAGGCTTAATCTATGCCTCTGTAGTCATCTCATATATTCACACAAAATTCATAAGATTTCAAAGAGCTGTGAGAAAACCTGCTAAATCGGTGCGTCGACCTGACCTTAAGCATTTGTCACTTTTCATATGCGAATTTTCTCTGAACTTACACTAGTGTACTTACAATCATTCCTTTGCCTAAAAGAGCCATCTTTTGATGAGGAGAAGAGCCTCCTATGGAGAAAGTGGTCCTAGGCAAGTCCTGATCAGTGTGTGTGTGTGTGTGTGTGTGTGTGTGTGTGTGTGTGTGTGTGTCACCCAGCCCTGGTGTTCTCTGTCAGCCGTGTGTTTAAATTACCCCCCACCGGCATTCAAATTACAGCCCCTATCTCATCAGTTGAAGGGTGGCGGCTCTACTGCATGATCACATTAATGCAAGTTCACCAGCCCTCTACCACACACACTCACATGCATTCACACTCACACACACACACTCACACACTACATAATGAGGCAAAGTCATCTTTCTCTGAATCCCCGCTGGGTGTACCTGCAAAGTACAAAGGCGCAGATGCTCTATTTTAGGAGCACCTCTTTTAATTTATTTCCTTGATTTGCCGATAATAATAATAATTGTGCTGCAGGTGCTGCATTGAAATTAGCTGCCACTTTCCCTGGGCGCTATCACCGAGCCATCGCCTTTTCCGAAAGAGGCCTCGCTCCTGCTCACGTGCCTTTCACTTTCTGCATCTCTCCCACTCTTTCTCTCGGCTGAGATATAAAGGCCGTAGCACCAGTTCCTCTTCTTCTCCTTCTTCTTCTTCTTCTTGTCCTCTTTTTTTCCCTCCCTGCTTATTCAAATCAAGTGTTAGAAAACTAACCATGTTTGAATTGTATTGGCGTGATGGCACGTTTACAATTTACTGATACTGATGCATAATAGGCAGCCGGGCAGACCCGAATGGGAAATGATTTTTTTTTCTTAGCTTGTCTGTATTCTAATCACAGTGTTACATGATAGCTTACAAGGGTGTCTTTGAAAGTGCCTCTAACTAAATAAATTTGATTTGAACAGGGTGTGTTTGGAAGATTGGCTTGTGCATATTTTGCCAGCACGCCAGGTGCTGTCAAGGATAAAGTACCTAGTTTGCTGTGTATAATAGGATGCGAGGCTTCCAAAAAAAAACTATTCTATTAGATGCGCTGGAAGCAGGTGACAAAGGGATCCCGGGCCGCCTAGAGCCAGCACTCTCAAAGTCATCAGTCAGTATGCTAAAGAGGGAATTGATGTATGTAGTGTGACACCACTTCCATTTATTAAGTTGAATAACAAATTGAAATGTGTTTCCCCTTATGGAAATAAAAATCACACAGTTAACATGTGATCATATGATTTTCTAAGAAATATGTGATCACGTGAAGGTCCATTTTACAATGTAACTACATCTGAAACCACATAGGTCAATTTTTGTGATTCTTGTGATTATTAATATGTGAAGTTCGTGAGACTTTTCTATATGGGTCAGAGAACATCACAAAACATTAGGATGCTTGGAAAGTTATGCTTTGTTGAAAAAAAAATGATGTGTGCTCCATTTATTCTGATGTAACAAGTAAGTCTTGCTTTTTAACAATTCCACTTGCACAATCAAAGGTTATTAGCTAACTGAAATCCTACATAGAAAGGTTTAAAGCCCCTTAATGCCCCGGACCCGCTAGTGTGTAAAGTCATAAATTCCTCAAACTCATAACATGTTTCATATTAATTTCAATGTTATTCTTGAATAATAATAATAATTATAACTGTATAACAAGCTTGGTCGAAGTTTAATAGTTTTCCTAAAGGCACGGACATAAGAACTTAGCAGTAGATTTAATAGCACAAATACTAGTGAAAGAAATGAAATAAATAAACAAACGGATCAACCAGGTGTGCTGCATGAAATAAAACATACTTTTCTACATTGTTGTGCTAAATCAGTAAATACTATGAGCAAGTACATTTAAAAATATTCTAGTAGTCTCCCTAGCCACTTAACATGGTCTTCTTTGAACACGTGATATAGTGAAAACCATGCATACTCTTAATACCGCCATTTTTCATTACAATTCCATCCCTAATCAGAGGCGTGCTGAGCCTCGGCTAAGATTGTCATCATCGTTTAAAAGGCTCACCAGCTCCGGCCTCTTGTTTTTCAGTCCAGCTGAGCTCTTAATTATTTGATGGGTTCATTATGGGCTGTAATTGGAGTGGTTCGGCACAAGCGGCCGTGTCCTCAGAAGGAGGGCAATAAAATCCAGAATGGACCAAGGGGGGCAGTGGAAAAAAGCCCAGGGAGCTCCTTACCCTCACCGTGACCCTCAGCTTTTTATCAACAAGAGACAAACAACCATTTTATAATGCAAATGATATGCACCCGTATTAGCATAGGCCCTTTTCAACTGCTGACCAATTAACGACCCGAGAGTCGTCATGTGATATCTCACCTGGTTAATACCCATGTGACAGGTGCACTGATGCATGCTGGGTGCCCTTATCATTATGGCTAGTGGAGGATTTTTGGGAAAGGATGCACGTCTTTAATGGCATTAGTAGTTTCTGGATGAATGATAATGAAACAATGAAAAATGGTAAAAACCTGCTGTCAGATTTTAAAGAGACTGGCGATACAGGTGCTGAATGTATTTGTTGTTTGTGTCTGTGTTCTATAGACTTTAGGGTTAATTAACCAAACATCAGTGCATACAAGCATTTTTTTTTCCTTTACTGAGCTCCAAAGAAATTCTGTGACTTAATTTATTAGGCTTTCATTTTCTTCTCGCTTCGTTTTTTCCTGTTGTGTAAACTCTGGGAACAACAACTCGGAGAGAAATTGAAAAGATAGAGAAAGGAAAGGCACCAGTGCACTGTTTCTTTAAGATAAAATATTCTACATCATAATTATCTCCTTAAGGTAGAAATATTAGCATATCCTCCAATCTTATTATCTGAGAAATTGCCTCATTAAGTCGGCAGCTTCCCCTTGTGCCCACCTTGCGCGCCATTGTCCATATTTCATCAGTGAAGCCATAGAGCTTCCAGGCAGCTCTGATTGGCAAGAGGCATATGCCTTCGTACGGGTCTCTATGGGGCAAAATGCCTGATTCTCGCTCTTTCTCTTTAATGGCAGGAAGATCACCATTAATTTCACATGTCTCTGCTTCCTACAGCCAACTTGCGACCAAGTGGCCTCCCTGCTCCGTTCCTGTCCTCTTCTCGAGTCCCTCCTGCCCTTCATCCATTCAACTGTTTCCTCCTCAGCTGTCCTTCATGTCTGAAAGAGTGTCGCCTGTCAGAAGGTGCTCTATTGCAAACGAGTATCGTGTCCCTTGGGGCGACGTGACACTGATGAAATTTAAGTTGGTCATCACACATCAACACACAGATTTATCTACAATTTGAATGGCTACTTGGACACGTATGTTTTATGAGGTCTTTCAGTGGCAAAAGTATTTTGCTTCAGTGACATCCATGTATATTAGATACGAGATTAGCTTTAGGCTTCTTCTTTTTTTCTTCTTCCATATTTATCCCTCATCTTTCAAACTCTCCATTCTATCTCTGCATACATTTACCAGAATAATCCAAATGATTACCACCACAAATTACATGTTACCACCATCAGATATTAATGAGATGGCCCAGAAGATCCCTAACGACTTAATCGGCAAAGATTTAATCCATGAAATGACATCCGACACCCATGAATCCATAATGAAATCATCTGTTTTAATCCCAGACAATAGCCTTCATAATCTTACAGCTTTTGCACAGCCTGAAGGATATCCGAGACTAAAGGAAAAGCGCGAGGAAGAATACACAGTAAGTATTTATACTTTATTTAGCAGAAGGTGCGAGATGCAGGTCCACTCGCTGTAACTGAAATCTAATTGGTTTGAAGCAATCTCTCTTATGGCCAAGTGGGTTTGTAATTCATACGTTAATTGAATCTATTGCTCAGCTAAATGATTTTGGTGCTCCATCTTAAATAGTTCGCCTGCAGCATGGCTGGGAGCTATAATGTTCTGTTCTGGAGCGTGTTGGTAAAAGAGCACTCATTTGGCTCTAGATTGATTAACATAATGATAATTTAGTGCTCTTTTATAATGGAAATTTCTCCACAATTATGTATTGTTTCATCAGTGTTAAAAAAAACCCAAAAAAACCCAGAATCCTCTGCTTTTAAATAATATACAATTTTCCAGGTCTGTGAGCTACAAATGAGCTAGTGATGCATGTGATATAATATAATATAATATTATAAAATAAGCAGCTTCATAACAAATGGCCAATTGAATAGTTTTACAAGTTACTGGATCATACACAAGCCTGAAATTCTTCCAATGATTAAAGAGAACCTCAGCAGACAGGCAAGACACCTTAGCGTAATTAAAGCAGAAAATGCCACAGGTCTCAATTACAAGAGAATGCTGCGCTATTTGTTTAGAGTAAATTAGAGATGTCATACTTATCACCGACAGCATCTTGGGTTTTTTTGGGGCTTGCGTGTGTGTATCTGCAGCATGTGCGGGGCAGGCTGGTCGAGTCCTGATATGCTTAACAGCCAATTTACAAAGGTCAGGTCCTATGGATCAAACCGTTCAGTAAATTGCACCTTCAAACTCATAAATGAGAAACAATCATCTCATGAAAGGTCACCGAGACAGCACTGCGGATTATAATAATAAAGTAAGCCAGCCTTGCTCCTCCACTAATTTACTCGCAAGGAAGCCGGTCTAAAAGAATCCCTTCTCTGTGTCTCTGTATGATACCTGCCTGACTTAGCGAGCGAGACAGAAGCGGAGTAGAAATTCTAATGAGGAGGTGTTTATTAATTTCCACCTGCATGGCAAAGGTGATCATTTGGACAGTGTAAATAGCACGTATTGCATATTGTGCGCACAATATCCTGCAGCAAATGAAACAATATGACACTGGATTTGCAAAGGAGCTCGCATGCTGTGTATATATATATATGAGTGATTGCGATGCCATTTGTGTCCCACTGATATTACAATTATAAATATGCATGTAAATTAAGGTTGAATTACGTTTTAAACACGGGTACAGCTTCAGATAAAGTTTCAGACTTTACCTAGGCATATAAGCATACCTAAACTCCAAAATTGCATTCTTTTTTTAAATCAATGTGCGAATCCATTTAACATTGCATTCTCGAAACAGACTTTTCCATGAGTCCTAATGTATCCGTTATACTTAAACCATGAGTAATGTATACTCTGATGTCCCCCAATGTCTACTTAACTGTAATAATACCAGTGGTGGGAAAAATACAAATAGGTTACTGAGATAATGAATCAGAATTGTACTTAATTAAAAGTGGAAGTATCCAGCCAAAAATATAAGTGAAAGCCAAAAAGGTGTTATTTTTAAATGTACTTTAAAAAATATATCTTTCAAAATAACGTAGGTCAAAGCATATGATGAACTTGCATGATTCATGATTAGTTTATACACTGATGAGTCTGAGTGGATGCTTTAACGTGAAACGTAAATGCTGATAAAATGCACTTTGCATTGCTGTCTCGTCCAGTGGCTGGATGAGAGAAGAAAGAGATGTTTGAAATTTGTAACAAACCTTTGAAATGCCTAAATAAAAAGAAAAGTGAGGGTTTTTTTTCAATAATTTTTAGTTTTCAGTTTCAATAATAGTAAATTAAAGTACAACTACTCCAAAGTAATACTCTGAAAGTATTCTATTAATAATAATAAAATATTCTAAGAAAGTGAGATTTTCATGTATTCCACAAATCACATGAAATCTGTATCATCCAAATTTCCTGAAGATCATGGGAAGAAGAAAAGTAAGCCCTCTATACTTCTGTTTTCTTTATTTATAGTGACTTTGTTATATTGGCTGCCAGTGTCACAAGCTGTCACCCAGATTATAACCTGAAAGTAGGTTATTAATTTAAATAAATCATTAGTATATCTTTAATGTCATCATATTTTTAGCATAAGCGATACACATTTTTGCATTTGTTAATTCTACTTAAAAAAAAGAAAACCTTTCAAGTATTACTTATTTAGAAGCAAAATGCAACCATGGAATTGAGAGGATTAAATACATGGTTTCTTAGATTTTAAGGCAAACTATATTAAAAATGTATTTTTAAGCATAACAAGAAATAAATAGAACCCCAAACGTTGAATCACCTATATTTATAACTATATTCATAGCTTACCTATATATAACTTACTATTACTTTATTACACATTGAAAAAGAATCCTTATATATATATATATATATACACTACCGGTCAAAAGTTTGGGGTCACCTTCTAATTCAATTATTTCTTTATTATTATTACTTTAAAAGAGACTGGATAATGATGGACTGTTGTTTCTCTTTACTTAGTTGAGCGGTTGT
>JAQMYM010000016.1:12058729-12070262 GCA_030014255.1 Parauchenoglanis ngamensis
CCATACGTGTTGCTTCATAGTTTTGATGTATTCAGTAATGTTTTACAACGTAGAAAGCAAAAAAAAAAAGAATAATCTATGAAAAAGAGTAGGTGACCCCAAACTTTTGACTGGTAGTGTATATATATATATAAAAATATATATATGTATGTATGTATGTATGTATGTATGTGAGTATGTGTGTGTGTGTGTGTGTGTGTGTGTGTGTGAGAGAGAATTTATTGTACTACACATAAGAAACTTTTGCTCAATTAAAACAGCCTGGTGACGTTTACTGAAGCAAACCCAAAGTTCAGCAGTATCAATAAGCCAGCCGTGAAGTCTGTGCCAAGAGTCTGATTACTTCACATCATCAGCCAGTGTCCATAAAAATATGACCTCATCACTAGTCGCTCTGATCTCTTACTCTGGCCCACATCCAAGGCGCGCACTTTTAATGATATCCACTAGACTGCTGATCTAGGACCTCGTCTTCCTGCAGTCGTAATCCCCGTCTCATCACGAGCTGCAGCTGGAAAACTGATTCAGAAACAACGCTGCTTTCGCCTTGACGATTCCCACATCACGACCTGCCATTCGCAGCCTGGTGGAGTGAGAAAGGAGGGGAGAAATGGGGACACTTTGCCAACCTAATTAAGCCTGCGGAAGGATCTATATGTCCAGGGTTAGCCAATTACAGCCTCATCCATATGAGTGTGTTAAAAGGAGTTCTCTTGGGAGAACCCGGGACGAGGCCAGAGGAAGCTCTGACAGGGTGTGCACATACAGCAGACACCGGTGGGGTGTGACGGTGCACTGTTCTGATGGTACATCCAGAGGAAAAATGAAAATGGGGGAAAAGAATTTAATACAGTCAAGACAATAGTTTTATTGGTATGGAGAGTGAAAGTAAAAGGAAGGGCATGTAGTACGAGTATGGCTGTACTGACTCACTGAGGAGTCATAATAATAATAATAATAATAATAATAATAATAATAAAAACAAACAATTAAATAAAATCAGTGTGTCACTAATAATAATATAGACCACACTGAAAATCGGAGAGGTTTTTTTTGTTTGTTTGTTTTTCATTTAAAACTGGAAAAAAACGAAAGTTACAGAATTTTGAAAAATGTAGAACAAAATCCAAGATTCTGAACTATTTCATGGTCACTATTTAAAACATAAGCAAATATGTCAGACCATGCATAACTCTTTGTGTAACTCTTAACGTAATGTAATACGTAGTGAATGGAAAATAAAAACATTTTCTGTAGTCACAAACAACTGGACCCCAGTTTAGGTTTGACAAACTCTCGAAAAATATCATAGCTTTCTATTTAAAGTTGAGAAAAAGAGCAACATATCCCCATTTACTAATAAAATACAATACTAAAAACTTTCCTCTTGAGACAATATCTAGGATTAGGCTTCATTGTTTTCCTCCTCTCTAATTTTGCTTGTCTTTTGTAATATCTTTTGGTTTTCTGAATTTATTGGTGCTTTTTGGTCTGAAATTGCACTTCAAAATACTTCTTGCTTTTCAGAAACTGTCAAGTCTATGAATGACAAATTAAAAGTCATATTTGTCATTATCCCATTGCAATTTGTAGGATTTTATTTCACCATGCTTAATTTTGCTGACTATGAAAAGTGATATTGGTTGTTGCTACATTTATGTGCCTTACATTGACATGAGTAAAAAGACAGTTGACTTTAGACTCACAAGGCTTTAAATGGTGATGTGATTCTGCGAATTGATATCAAACAAATCAGCAATTTAAGAAAAATCACAAACTTTTTTTTGTCACGTGTCTGTTTGAGACATGTAGTAAACCCAGAAAGATTTTGTAAAGCGCTGTTTCGACACCAGCTTAAAGTCACATGGGCCTCAATACAGCAATAAAGTAGTGATTTGAACAGAGGGGCACTGGTAAACGGAAAACGCCAAGTACTCTCCTGAGTCAAGCATAACGGTCGACAATAAAACATGCCACATACAGATTGGAATAATCACACATCTGTATGATTGAATTCTCCCAAAGCCCCTGCGTTAGCAACACTTATATTTTCTTTTGCAAGGCCGCCCCTGTGATCAAATGTAACTCAAAATGACTCTCCAGGTGTATCTGTTCGCCACTTGCCACTCGCCTGTCAGACGGGAGGGAAAAAATAATATTTAATTTCTCTCCCTGTCTCAAATGCTCCTGGAAGCTATTTGTACAAATGTTGAAGGAGAAAAGAAACGATTGCTTAGAGTGCGCAGTCAGCAGGGGGGTGACATGAACACAATAGGTTTGGTCAGGGGGGTAATTGCAGCTCATTGGGGTGTCAGTCTGAGGTGCGTTCACTCGCCACAGGCGTTCTGCAGCATTCTAAGACGGAGGGAGAGAAGTAGATAGCTTTATCCCTCGCACCATCCACACATAATCGCCCATTTAGACCACTATACTGACAACAGGGGGCAGTATTGAGTTACACTAAACCGAGCTTTCTTCATCCTTCACTCATTCTCACCCTTTGGCAAGGTAGCCCGCGGCAGCCGTGTGGCAATCCTTCTCTCTCTCTCACTCTCTCTCACCACAACCAGATGAATCTGGCAGGGGTCCAGACGGCCAGTGTGGCTGGATTAATTACACTTTTTCAATTAATGTTCTAACAACGAGCTGTTATGCGTTCCGATGATAAGCTCATGCACAGTGAAGCCGATTGGGGAGATAGCACGCTCTGATGACATATTATTAGTGGAGAAGAAGAGCCACATAAAGTTCTTCAGGGGTTTACAGATCCCTGTGATTATTACTTATGTCCAAACAGTACATGTGAACCAATCTCAGTCAATTCTGATTGATTTTTTCACGTTGATAACGAACTCCTACTGTTTGTCCTGTAACAGGTGATGGCTCAGGATCCATGCAAGCTATCAATGTTAAATATATATCCTGTCCAAACTGTAAGCCATGTTCAAAATATAACCAAAATTCTAAATATTTGCCAGTAGAGTATATCTGCTGTGAAAAGAAATTTCCTTTTATAAATAATTTCTAAATGCGCAATGTATATAATGGATACCTTGCTGTAAAAGCTGTAATATTTGGGCTGTTCTCATTTACAGCGTTAAAAAAAATCAGTTCTAG
Source organism: Parauchenoglanis ngamensis (assembly GCA_030014255.1). Taxonomy (NCBI): domain Eukaryota; kingdom Metazoa; phylum Chordata; class Actinopteri; order Siluriformes; family Auchenoglanididae; genus Parauchenoglanis; species Parauchenoglanis ngamensis. Next base: position 12,061,847 of record JAQMYM010000016.1, read on the forward strand.
CAGCACTTAACTTGATTTTTATTTTCACTTGCCCTAATCAGAACAGTCCATTTCATTAGACACTCTTAAAGATAATATGAATTAAAAGTGTGTTAAATTAAAATACGCGCTTCGTCCATGTGCTGTACAACATCATCGAGGGAGGATAAAATATTGAGACTTAGGGCTAGGTTTCTGTATGTTATTTCAACTCCATCTAGAGAGAGAGAGAGCGAGCGAGAGAGAGAGAGAGAGAGACCCCTACTGCCCTCTATCTATAAGACTGAAGGGCTGAATTCAACCCCCCATTAAAGTGTTAAAAAATTTAAATAATAAAAAAAAAATGGAACGTACTTTTTAATTAAAAAGGATCCTAATAATCCACATCATATTATATGGCGCAGATTCATCGGTCAATTTAATAACATGGAGCCTTTTGGATCTTAATATCTTTGGAAACAGGTTTCCTTCATAACTGAGGGGCTTTGTTAATTACACACTGGGCCTAATGATTCTGAATATTCAGTGGCTCTCGATGTTTTGATAAATGGGCTTCCACCAAGATTTATTCCTAATTATCTCATTTGTCTTTCTCCATTACTTTTTATAGCTTAAATTTATGAAGTCATTAAGACGTTAGTGGCCCTGATAATGATTAGGAGAAAGAATTGTATGAAAGTGAATTATACGAAAATGATTATGGCTGAAGGAGTGTTTAAAATGGAGCCGCAGAGGAAGTGGCGCAGGCTTTGTGTGAAGGTGCGGGGGCCTTGATGCAGGCGGAAATAACTGGGATTAAAACATCTTTGTCATCGCTTGCCTCTCTCTCGCTTCTTTCTTCTTTCTCTCCCTCTGTCTTTCTGCTCTCCCTTGCACATATTCATCTCTTAATGTCGGCTGGTAGCGCGATTCTCTTTGGATCCAGAGATGAGATCGGTCTTGGGTGGAAAAAAAAAATAATAAGATGGGGATTATTTTTAAAGTGGCCTTTTGTGCCAGCACGTTTGTTTCATTTCAGCCCATCTTTGAAGACGAAATGAAACACATAAATACAGGCCATTACATCTGCATTTGGGTTCTTTTATTATTATTACATTTTTACTGACTTCAAGCTTCCAGACCCACAAGCAAGCAGTGACATTTATTACTTATTTTCTCTCTCAGCTGCTTTTCCTTTTCTCTGCCCCCCTCCTTAATTACACAGTGGGCGTGATCAGGCCTTCCATATGTTGTTTCAGAGTCACTCTTCGTTTACACATCTGTTACGGTCAGCAGTTGGACTCGGAAACGCTGGTCAAGCCATGCGTTTTATTTTTGAGAAGCTTCAACAAGCGCTTCTCGTATTCACTTGAAACCATAATTGGCAGAAGAGGAAGATAATTGCTGGAACACACACTGTAACAAACTGCAAACTGGAAGACACACAGGATACCAAACCTGCCAAAAAGTAATAGGAGTAGAATTGGCAGGGTCTCTAGGACGCCTATACATGTGTCTGTGCATGTAGGTGTGTTTTTATATCTTTGCAGGAACCGCCAGTGATCCCAAAAAGGATAGGAATATCTGAGTTTTGACCTTGAGTGGACATTTGGCTGGTCCTCACAAGGAAAACTGGGGGAAAAAATTAAAGAGTAAAACTGTTTGCTTTTTGGTCACTGAGGTTAAGATTACTGTTAGAAGTTGGTATAGGCACAGCATTAGTTAACTACTTTGATAATTATGTAAGTGAAAAGTCCTCAGTGGGATAATAAGACAGGTGTGTGTGTGTGGGCGCGGGTTGATGTGTGGGTATAGGGCGACTGGATGAACCCCTGTCTGCTGAGAGACTTCGCAGAAGGGAGACAAACCCATCTGGTGGTGTCTATTCTCTGCGTCTCCCTCCCTCTTGTCCTCCCTCTCTCCACAGAGAAAGACAGATCTGAAGAGGCTACGCAAGGCCCCTGCTTAATTAATTATTTAATTATCTAATCAAGGCAGGATGAAGAGCATCTCCTTACACCAGTGTTAATTATGGAACAGCTGGGGCAGGGTGCTGGAGGAATACTGAAATGAGGCCTGGCGTGCTCTCATTTTTCTTCGTGCTCGCCCACACACTCTCGCTCGTGAGCAAGCCGACGGCCAGCAGGGAGCGCAGGGCCGCCACTGGAAGGCTTTCAAAAAAAGAATCGGACATGATTTTGCTGCCATTATCCAATAAGCCTGTATCGGGCAGTGCTTGATCAGTGGGTACGGTTCTGTGCTACTGACCAGGTTATGAATTCAGACCCCAGGACTGCCTGAGAGCTTTTCGTTGGCTTTTGAACAAGGCCCTTTACCCTCAACTGCTCAGCTCTGTACTTGGATTAGACTCTGCCTGACTTGTAAGACACTTTAGATAAAGGTGGCCACTATATAAATGGTTGTAAATGCAATGTAAAATGGATTGAAATGCACTCATGTAGCTATTCAGCCAACAATTATGCACGTCATGAATATACAGTACATCCATAATTATTCTGTAGATCCTCATCACTAATGATGTTACAATAACTGATAGTGTTCATACAGACTCAACATTTTCAGTTCTTATCTTCCCAGCAAAAATGTCAAAGAATCAAAAGCTTCAGCTTAACTTTTTTTTTTTTTTACTAATCAGAGTGTGAGAGCGCATGAGAGTGTAAATAAATCAAACAGGAACATGGGATTAGAAGAGAGAGAAAAAAGGTTCAGGACTGATGAAGCGTTTTTTTCTCACCGAAAAGTAAGAAAATATGATGGGAAGAAAGTGAATTTATTCTCATCAGAACATTTGTATCGTTTGCCAGATGTTAAGCTGTTGTAATTAGCCACATAGTGCCTGATTCAGTGTGTTTGCTGAATTATGTGTGTTTTTGCACTTTAAACTCAGTTAAATTTTGCAAAAGAAAGTTGGTTGACTTCTATTCGCTCATGGTGTGTGTGATTTTGACAGATCTGTGCCAGATAGAGTGCTATCATAGTCTAGCTACTAGCTAATGTCTGTTTTTGTCATGTTTTTCTGTACTGTATGCATTTAAAACTCAGTTAGATATTGGGTGAGAGTAATGCTATCAAGACTTTTGCTGCCTTTCGTGTGAATATTTTGTTTCATGAATATTTATGACTTTTCATTTGCATCAGCTCTTAGCAAACAGGCTACAGTGGCTAAAAGTGCATGTTTTGTTTTTTCTCTGTTCTCTGATTTTTCAGTTATATTAGACAAATTAATGGATCTATAATATCTATGAAGCTTTTATTCCCAGAACACTTCGACAGACACAGGTAATTATATTTTCAGAATGATAAATATGTTGTGCATTTGTAGTAAACAGTATGTTGGTACACCCACAGAACTGAATGACATAGAAGCGCTATGTAGCATCTATGTAGCACATCAACGTAGCCACTATCATGCAAGTGTTTTTGCGTAGACCACTGGTTTTGTGAACAACTTTTAAAAAATGACAAAAAAGCAGGAGCTTTAGGAATGATACTGCATTGGTAAGAGTATTCAGTACAAACTGCCAATCAAATGACAGTATAATTCCGGCCCCAAAATGAATACAGATACTCTCAAGTTTGTGTGAACTTTGTCTTTGAGTTTAAAGCTTACCCAGACATGTGCCATGCTGGCAAATGTTCAGCAAAATCACAACCTGTTAACCTGGTTAATAATGACTTATTTATTAATAATAAAACCTAAGTTTAACCCTCTGTACTTCATTGACATTTCTGATTTGTTAGTTATATTTCGTTATTGCCTGACCGGCTTAAGAGAGTTCCTCATCGTTCTCACTGAATAACACAGTATTTTTTAAGTGATAACCATGCTGATGTAGCAAATGTCAAAATAAAAAAAGTTTAAGAGTAATATTAGCATCCTTCTGTTTCTTGCTAACTCTATAGAGGTCCTAGCTAGCCAGCACCAGCGTACGTGCCAACTAAACCAATTCTAAAGTGATCAGATTGAGATGAATCACATTACATGTATCATAAAAAACATATCTGGTCCAGTAGTGTTTAATAAATAAATATTCAGATACAAATCAGACTGTCTTTTCTTAGCTGCCCAGATTTTGAGCACAAAACTGTCCTGTCAGCATATCTGTAAGCATGTTTATTTTCCCTTTATTCTAAATAATTTTATTTATAGGAATCAAATTTTTATTCTATTTAAACACCGATCATGTATTTTACTGTCTCTTAACAAAAGAAAGCAACCACTGCAAATCTATAAGCTTTTATTTGTGCATAAACTATTGAATACAGGTTCCAGGTTCTAAGGTTTAGCAACTGGGATCAGCTGAATGCTGGACACTCATAATATGGCAGCCTTGCATACGTGTTTTAGCTAATGCTAATCTCATACGTTGCTGCTTGTACTTCATTCGGTTCTGTTGGTACACCTATGGCATCATTGCTATTTAGCCACTCTATTTAGTGTATAAAATGTGGTTCGGGATTCAGTCCTAATTTCTTAGTAATATCTATTACTTGCAGCTGTAAATTTAGTCTGACGCAGGAAAGAAAGACACACAACATGCTAGGAAATATTCTTCACGTTTTTAATACTGTTTAGCTACCAGAGAGAACAAATTCCACCATCTTACATCCTACAACTTTAAGCATTTGAGATGACATCTAAAGTTGCAGTAATGGCCAGACCTAATGTACAAGTGTAATTTAGGTCATAATGTATTATGAACTCATAATAGTAATAATGTTCTATGCTTGAGCACGAAAATAAGTCAGGTATTGTTCCCTGCAGACCACAAATAAAACTGAATAGTAGAAATGACCTATGGTCAGATACAGTGGTGAAAATAGTACAAAATACACTGATGTGAGTAAAAGGACTCCTAATGTAGTAATAAATCATCTGGTGAAAAACTGCTCAAGTAATTACTATGTACATCTCTACAATTGACACAACTAATCGTAATACACATTTGAACAATTAACAACCTGAGCTATGAGTGAGTTGAAGCGAACTCCATCTCCATTATCAACAGCATTTAAAGAAAGGTAAGATTTACTGGCTTGCTAACTTAGCCAAATGCTATTGGGGTTTCAGTAGCTTGCTAAGTTCCTAACCTAGCTACCTAGCGAATGCTAAATAACACATATAATAACTTCATACTCTATCTATAAAAGATGCGCCTTACACATTGGAATAACCTAGGTTTAGGGTTATTTAGATATATTTAACACAGCATACAAATGCTACTGAACATCAAATGAACATCTGAAGTTTAATACAGAGCTTTCTTACTGTAAAACCTTAAAAGATCTCTCTAGCTAATCTAGCTCGCTCAGCTGTACATGTTTCTGAAGTATGGCCATGGTGCTAATCTCTCTGCACTGTCTCAGATTGCTGCTGATTAAAAGTAAATTTATGACAGGAAATGATGTCATTTTCATTGTATGTAATTTTGTATCTCTGATCAAAATAAGTGCAGTGAAGTTGAAAAAAAACCCTCAAGTAAATATATATGTGCTATGCAATAATGTAAAACATGTACAGTTATAATGAACCATGTACTCTGCAGTACAATAACAAGAGCACATGGAGTTTGTTACTTACAGATAGAACACAAGCATCATGAAGTATGTAAGTCACATCTTAACAACGTTGACAATAGCTGGGTTTCCATTGCAGTATTGCACAAAATAGACAGAATATTTTTAAAAATTGACAAAACACAATTGTGAATGGTCTGTGTTTCCATTGAGTGATGTTACGTGATTAAAGTTGGGTTTTCTCCTCTCGTGACGACTCTAACAGAGTGCTCTTTTTTTCCAAAAGGCTTGCTTTTCGTGTTATGTGATGTGATTTAAATGAGGAAAAATATGTTTCCATTTAAATTTTGTGAAATATTGCTTTTTCAAATCATCTGAAAAAGCAGCTCATCCGAGCGTAAAAGCCTTTTTGCGATATTTGATTTTGATATTTTTTCCAAAATTCTCGTGTTTTCATTCATCATTTTTTAGTTCGCAATTTCGAACTGCGCATTAAGCAGGATAATAGAAACAAGTGTCAACACAGTTAGGAAAATGTTACCGCAATGCCCTTTTTTGTTCATGTCTGTTCTTAATATTTTGCTTTTTCTTTCTTAGACCACTCAGAATATAAATTCATTGCTGACTGCAGTCAGTTGTGTTTCAGTGACCCAAAAACTCACAGATTAAATTTGTATTGGTCTTTTCAGATCAATGCACTAAAAGCATCTATGCAAGAACAGAGCAGTCCAATGGGAAGTCACATTTGTTTAAAAAATCATATGAATAAAGGCAAAGGAAACAAAGTGTGTAAACCAGTGAGTGATGCTTTTTTGGAGACTTGGAGACAGGTGTTAAATAGGTGCAGGTGTGTGAGTGTGTGTGTGTGTGTGTGTGTGTGTGTGTGTGTGTAGCATGGGAGTGGTCCAGGTCTCTTCTTAAAAACAAAAAGTGCTGAATGAAACTGGGAGACAGTGCCTAAGTTCACTGATAAACATATTATAATCATACCTAACACACATACTGAGTATATACAGATGGATTACAGTACAAGAGCAGGGCCTAAAGGAGTTCTACAGACTACAGACTGTTGTTAATGTTTTGGGGAAATGACTTGAATCATTTCGTGACTATAACTGTTTAGTTTAACTGCATTGTTTATGCTATTCCAAAATTTCTGGCCAGAGTTGATTACCTTTTTTCCCCCTACTTTTTTAAAAAGCTGAAAAGTGTGTGTGTGTGTGTGTGTGTGTGTGTGTGTGTGTGGGTGTGTGTGTTTAAAATGTTTATATTCTTTACAGTCTCTACACTGAGCCGATTAAGAAGATTGAAAAGGATGCCATATTGGTTTGCCCTTTTCATAAACATATTTCCAAAAAAATGTAATGAAAATCCGCAAATACCTTCTGTCCTCCTGCAACAATTCCCAATTGAACTTTTTCATATGAATCCATTTAAAAGTTATTTTCATTCTTTTCATGCTTTGTCCATTTATACTGTCTAGTTTCACTCAGAAAAAAATCAGCTAATGAACAAGGCAGGTAGGGCCAGTGGGATTGGATCCTGTCTTTGTAAAACACATTAGTTCTGAATTGTTTGGTTTTATTTTGTGTTGGGTTTTTTTTGTCTTTACTTTTCACCTTTTTAAGTCAATATATTAGAATACTATATTTTGTTGCAAGTGTTTTCAGGACAATTTGACAGAATTCGAATCAAAAACGAATCACTCTATTTTTAACAAGACTATATTTATTATATTCCGAAAAATACTACAAAATCCTCAACACTCATTTTTATTAATTGTAGTATTTTGGTGCAAATTAATAAAATTGATATCCAGAAAATGTACATGTTAGTTTAAAGAAATTTGCCTGCAGGCTAATTACCAAGTAACATCTAAAACAGAGAGCTTAATAATAACACAGTATGTTGGACATTTCAGTAAAGAGCACATTAGTTAAAGGACCACTATGTAAGATTTAAGGGGCTCTATAAGCAGAAATTGAATATAATATTTATAAGTATGTTTTCATTAGTGTATAAATACTTGTAACTATGAATTGTTGTGTTTTTGTAAGCTCAGAATGAGCCCTTAATTTCTACATAGGGAGCGGGTCCACTTCTATGGAGCCGCCACGTTGCGCCGCTACAGTAGCCCAGAATGGACAAACCTCTAAAGAGCACCTTTCAACTGAATCCAGAAGGAAGCACAAGAAGGAAGACAAAGAAGAAGCGGACAAGGAAGAAGAAAGAAGAGGAATCAGTGTCTGCTGGTGCTGTCTAACAAGTTTGAGAATGCAAATTTTGAAAAAAAGGAGGATCACACTTATTATTTAGCACAGAAATGCAAGGGAGTGTGAATGTAAGTAATTGGAAGTATGCTACAGGAACCTAATAGCCACTGTATATTCTAATACTAATACTAATAGAAGATAACAAAAATAATCCTAGATTCTTATTTAATACTGTAGCAAAATTAACTAGGAATAAGAAGGCCACAGAAACGTCCACACCATCAACATGCAGTAGCAATGACTTCATGACTTCTTTCAATGACAAGATTGACAATATCAGGCAAAAAAACACAAACTATGAATTTAAATCCATACAATCTGGTGAGCGACTCAGTAAACAACAATATAATTATATTGGATCAGCCATTAGAATGTTTTACACCCTTTCTAAAGACTGAACTAATCTCACTAATTTCCTCCTCAAAATCATCAGCCTGTGTATTAGATACTTTACCTACATGTTTTCTCAAACAGATAGTACCAGAAGTAATTGAACCTATTCTAAAAATAATCAATTCTTCCCTTAGCATTTAGGCTATGTACCTAAATCCTTTAAATTAGCAGTTATCAAACACCTGATTAAAAAACCTGATCTCGACCCCAGTCAGTTGTCCAACTATAGGCCAATATCAAACCTCCCTTTTATT
>JAQMYM010000016.1:12099598-12111329 GCA_030014255.1 Parauchenoglanis ngamensis
TCTCTTTTAAAGTCATAACAATAAAGAAATAATTGAATTAGAAGGTGACCCCAAACTTTTGACCGGTAGTGTATATACTGTTTTTTTTTTTAAACCAAGGACCCCATTTATCAGATCCCCTCAGTACAGATTTATTTCACGAGCATGTGTATAATATTTCGGATGTTTATTAGAGCAGAGTTTTATATTTCTGACCCTCCCACACAGAGAATCCATTAGACTGAGTTACAGGCCAACTTATTTCTTGAGTTATTGAGCATTGGATTAAACCTATTCGGATGTAAATATCGCGGACCCTTATTGAGATTGACTGAGAATGCCTCGAGCACTCCTAGTAAACATGGGTACCAAAGACGTTTATGCTTTGGACTCAAGAACTTGGCTAAGCTACAGTTTTCATTTGGTGTCCTTGCTGTAGATTACATTAGTGCTTAATTTAAACAAATGTTATAAATGTTACAGCTTTTACTGAGTACCATCTGAACACACCCTTACTCAGTTTTTAATAATGTTTGGACATTACATGGAGGAGGAGTAGTGCAAGAACATTAATCGGCTCATTCATCTTCACTAACAGGAGTCTATCCCGGGAACTCTGGATGCGCCAGTCCATTCCAGGGCACTATACACTGTCACACATTCACACCTAGAGATGCCACATCATTGCGTTTTTCTGGGAGGTGGGAGGAAACTAGAAGCTATGAGGACAACATGCAGAAAAACTCCACACAGACAGTAACCTGAGCTTAGGATTGAATTGGTGCAGCAATGCAATGTGTTAAAATGTAAAAAGCCTCACTTCCTGTTCCTTCTTTAATTACTGCACCTCCTAACAGTGGACTGACCCAGCACGCCTTATGGACCCTTAAGGGTGTGGTCTTAAACCCACCTACCAAGTTATAGTTCAATATCACAAAGCATTGCTGGGATGTTTATTATGGTTATGTTTTAGCGTATCACTGGCAAACATCACCTGATTACAGCTTGATCACCGCACTGAGTGTGTTGGAGAAGTAGCAAACCGTTTCAATATGTCCGATTTGGTTCTACGCCCTAAAGATTCTGTGATCCATCAGTTACGGGCTACAATGTGTCCAACTTTGGCCTGTAGATAGCACAAGAGGGATTAAGTAGCACACCCAAAAAATGATGAGAAGATTTTTTTAGACAGTATAAATCCGTGTGCCAAATCTCATGAAAAGTGTGTGATCGGTTCCATGGGCTGCTGTGGAGGAAAAAGAAAACATATTATCCTGTATAGGGGTGCTGTACATGTGTTGCTTGGACCCCTCATGATGATCCGAGCCCCTAAGAGGACGACTCCTTAAAAAAGATGGCGAAGGAGTTCAAATCGGACTTTAATCCACACTCGCCACGGCTCATTTCAATGACAATCTCCAGCGATGAGAAGTCTAATTAGAGAACTTCAGAGCTGAGGCTTAAGCTATCATTTTTCACCTGCTTAAAAGGAGTGTATTTCCCCTGATAGGGCCCTTCTGAAGGGTGATAATGGATGAATGAAAAATGGCCGGAATTGAGCTTTAAGTCCTGCTGAGATTGAATAAATGCTCTCTTACGTCTGGGCCAGAGATGGAGATGAGAGAGCGAAAAAAGAGAAAGCATTCCATCACATGAGATGAGATGAGCATATTCTTAGCCAAGGATATAAATCCCTGATGGGCTATTAGACGAAAGTCTTAACATAGGCCTTTGTTCTGGCTTTTTCAGTACTGCATGCGCGCACACACACACACACACACACACACTCACACACACACACTCAGAATCAGAGTCAAAAATGTGAATGTAACAAACACTGGAAAAACCTCATGAAGACACTGTGATATAAAGAAGCGCAATAAAGAGTAAAGCAACAAAGCACAGGCCATTAAAATAATTACAGCTTGCTAAAGCATCTGACTGAGTTCTCAAATCAGCGGTTCTCAACATTTTGCAGACATGGACCTCTTCAACTATAGAATATGTTCCACAGCCCCGTCAATCCAGATTTATTTTAATGAACAAAAGCCAACTGTTGCAATATTAGGCTCATGATTTAACCGTGTACAATAATATTTGGCTATTTATTGGAACCAAAGAGATTTTTATATCTGAACTGTTAACCGAACTGATGACATTATTTATAAACCTACTTATTGTGGTCTTAAACTTGACCGTCAAAAAGGCTAATAATCACAGGAGCTTAATAATAAATATAATAACGGCGATTTCGATGATGGTGAGCTGTGGTCTGCTATAACAAAAAAAAAATCACCCTGGTTATAAAGATGGTGGGAAAAGTATCTGGATCAGCAAGAGTATAGATAAAGAAAAAAAATGATGAAATGACCAAGTAGTAGCACAGCAGTTTTAGGGTTTTATGAGGCCAGATAAATTTAGCCTGTTCAGTTGTGGCTTAAAAGTAATGGTACAGCGACATGTACTGTTTTCGTACAATTTACAGGAAAAGATAAAAGATCGTTTCTTGTATGATTGCTATTTGTATTTTAATTGTAATTTACTTACTGTCATTGGGACAGGGAATAACTGTTAATTCATCATATATCAATATATATATATATATATATATATATATATATATATATATATATATTGTAGGCAAAGAGCCATTCATTTAGATAATGCAAACTGCTCCCATGTTAATCTTGAGGAAAATAACACTAAATGCTACTATTAGAGGTGCAAACACTCTGGAATTGAGGTACACGAGTGTTTTATTATTCCCCCAGACAAATGCGGGACATATGGCTGAGATTTGAGGATAAACTTAGAAATGATCTCACGCGTGTCGGGAAAATATGCACCTTGTTTACGTCAGGAGGCAGCAGGATTTCTGGAAAGACGTGAGTAAATGCTGATAAATAGAAACAAAAGATGCAGATGTGAGGTTTGGTAAGACAAAACCTCTGCTTTCTCTTATTCACATGACTACATGTGGGAACTGATGTTCTCTCCCAGACACACAAGAAAGAGCAGTTTAGCAGCATTTCATGGCTTTCGTTGCACTTTGTTCACAGACATGCCGGCCAGAGGCACTTCGTCCAGATGCATGCAACCTTCATGACATCATCGAGCATCTGGACCTTGTGGAACGTGATACGACCGAAGGGGTTTTTGCTGTCAGCATCAATCTGACACACACCTCGATAACCTTTGCTAATTTCCTATTTTCACTGACCAGGCATGTGATGAATGTGTCACACGACGTACAAACCGAATTAAAAAACAAAACAAGAAGAGTAAGCACATGCCTCAGAGAGGGAGCGCATCTATAAAGAGACGCTTTCCCCATAAGGCCGATGAAGCAATGGTGTTCACCGTTTTACAAGCTCCAAACAGACACTTCTCAAGCGTCTATCGTCACAGGAAACCAGACGGGAAAAGGCGTGCGACTGCACATGTGGTCCACGATATTACACAACTCTCAAATGCTGTGAATGGCTTTTAAGTAGTCGGAAATTTCTAATCTTCTGTAGTAGATTTATAAGATTTGGACTAGCTGGAACAATACAATCAGGAATGTGGGCCCGAGAGACCATTTAAAGAAAAATCTGATTGTTTGTATAAATTATAGCGCTGATATTTGTATTCCATATCAGGCATTTATCATTATTTCATGGTGTACAATGTGATGACTGAACATTTACAGAATATGATCTAATATACTGTGTGTGACAAACATGTATAATGAAGCTGTGGTCACTATAAACAAATTAAACAGTTAAATAGTTTGATGTGTCAAACAAGTTGTAAAACTTTTGTAAACTGTCTTGTAAATTCTTTCCCAAAGCCTGTATACTGTATATTCCTTATTTTAAAAAAAAGGGTCTATATTGAAGAGTATAATATAATATTATGACACTTATGATTCTACATATTATAAGTATATTATTGAATACAGACATATAATACCGCTGACATTTTATAAATATTTTCATATAAATTACAGTCAGATATGACGTGTACGTAATAACAATAATACACACGTTAACCTTCACCTATTTCCATTATTAGTTTTTTTGGGATAGCAGAAGATTAAATCCTACTATTTGGTCTGCACTACTCTATTGTAGATTATCGATATGGATGTGTCCCTGCTTGCTTTTGTACACTCAGCAGCACAGAGTTTACTTATAGTTTAATGAAAGTGAGTGTTGAGTTTGTTCTTATGGATAAAAATAGCATAATATGCCAATACCTTCTTGTGTCTATACTAAGCAAGAGACTTGTAAATCTCTTTTGAATCAATGGCGCTAACCTGATTCATTAGTGTGTGTATATAACTTAGAGAACTTCTTTTAACCTCCAAATCTGAGTGATTCATGCTGAGGCTTGGAACTGGTGACTCACTTTCTGCTATGGTGGTTGGTCCCACATGAGTCCCCTAAATGTTTTCACTTCCCAAAAATGACCTAAACTCACTCTTCAGGGTATATTCTCACCTGGATCCTGCAGATTTGTACCTTCTAATAACGGCTGCTGTAATCATAAAGACTGTCCCGTGCTCATCCCGGGACTCTAATTCACAACATGCTGAACTTCCTTTCAACACACGTACTGCTGTTCGCTTTTCTACACTTCTACACCAGTCTCGGGTTATAATCCAACTATCTGCTGTCACGCAGAACAAGAAGAGTTTGCATTCTCTTTGAGTCTGCTATCTCGCAAGGTTTCTTCCAGAGAATTATTCTGACAATGTCTGAATAAATAAGTTAAATAAATTGTGTGGATGTGGCCCTGACTTATTTCGTTTTGGTATTTTCAGGCAGTAACCTGACAAAGGAATAAAGAAATGTAGTGATACTCAATCAAATCAACTCCTCTTATTTCCTCTTGCTCGACTCACATTTAGCAGCCAGCACTGATCTGTAAGAAACCGAACAGGACATTAAGTATTTTGTGATGGATAATATTGTTTGCTATTAAATTTACAGTAAGAGAGTGATTTTTTTTTTTTTTTGAACATCACCAAATTTAAACCAAATTAGTAACACACCAACTTTATCTCACCCCTTGCACTAAAACATTCCCACAGTGTAGTGGAGTGCTCTGGTGGTTGTCTCTGACTTGTCATAAATTCCTCTTGCCAGCGTGGAACACAAATTCCATACCTGCTTGTGTGCCATGTGTTTTGTTCATAGTTTTCCATGTGCTTTTGTTTATTAGACCATGTTCCTTTGTTACTGTTTTAGTCCTGTCTCCTTCCCCTGCTCTCATCAGTCTGTTATTGATTGTGTTCACCTGTTCTGTGTCCTCAATGTGTCACTGTTCACATGTTACCATTCTGTAGTTCTTGTGTTCTGGCTCATGCCCTTTATCGTTCTGACCCATGTGTATTAGTTTATGAATTTGAATATGCCTGTATCTTTACCCTGCTCTGTATCATGATCATGATTCCTTGATTCCATGATTTCAAAACATGGATTCTTTTTGCACTTGCGTACACTTCTAAATCTTGATTAATTAAACACTGATTAAACAAAGAGCTCTTTTGTTTGAGGCTACTGATATGAGAATTTACATTTCCAGTGAGACACAAATGTGTATGCTTATGGTCCAAATCCATAATGAACAAACACATGAACGGTACAGTAAAAGCAAGACAAATTTAACATGACTATTTGGCTTCATTAAAACCTAAAACTGTTAAGTTTCAGTGGATGACAGCTTCAAGAAGGAGAGATTGGAGTAGGGTAAGAGTTAAAATACTTCACCGGCACCATCGTAATGAGGAATAATGTGACAAGGCGCCATTTTTATCAGCTCACCCAATATCTCATTTCATTCTGCCCTTCTTCGTTTGCCAATGTGCCGAATCAGACCGTCTCCACCCTCTCACCCAATTCACCGCTTTCCCCCAGGCTCTGTCACATTCCACATGCCTCTCCTTCTGAGTTCCTAAAATTCACCAACAGTGAACTTTCACAACTTCTAACCGTTACACGTTTTCTCTACAGTGATTGCAACAATGCTACTTGAACACCTTTCTCAGACATTCTGCATGACTAACAATTAGCAATTTGGTCAAACTGATTCACCAGAACATTATATGATTAGGTAAATGGTATGTAGTAAGGATCTGCAGTGTGTCAGCGGGACAAGCTTTGGCTGCACAAGCAGAATATGACCTCATCACCGACACCAAGAACATGTCTTGAGGCTCATACTGAAGGCGAATTACTATTACGTAATTGCTAGGGAGACTTACAGCAGTCCAGGAGCACTTTTTCCTTCATTTATTCTATAACCGTGGACAAATCAGTAGCCCACGCACCTGGGGCAGATTTCTCATCTGGGATATTAGTTTTTTTATTCTAAGTTACCAAAATCGGTACCTTGTTGGTACAATAATCAAAGAATTTGCAAAACATATTTTTATTCGGTATGTATGTTTTAACATAATGAATTCTACGGTCACGTGACACACCTCAACACCATAACACACAGGTATGTGGAAACACTGACGAAACCGAGGAAAAAAAGTGCAGCACAAAGTTGTCACATAATTCTCTGGCCAACACAACAGTTGTCACTTCACAGTTCGACGTACCAACAGAAAGTGATAGTTAGTTAATATAATTAAACATGATTTTTACTTGTGATGCATGGAGATGACACTGCAGTTCATAGCTGAAACTTAAGGATATAGACTAAACACTGTCTAGCCGCCAAAGGATTGTGGACACCTGAACATCTCACTCATGTTCTTCCTCAAAATGTTCCCACAAAGTTGTAAGCACACAGGATGACTTTGTATACTGTAAGGTTTCCCGTCACTAGAAGGACCAAACCTGTTCCAGCATGACAGTGCCATATGCACAAAGTGAGCTCCATGAAGACATCATTTGCCAAGGATGGAATGGAAGAATTTGAGTGGTCTGCACAAAGCCCTGACCTCAACACCAATGAACACCTTTGGGGTGAACTGGAACGCAGACTGCGCTCCAGGCCTCCTCACCCAACATCAGTGCCTGACCTCACTAATGCTCTTGTGGTTGAACGGATAAATCCCCACAACCACGCTCCAAATCTAGTGGAAAGCCTCCGCAGAAGAGTGGAGGTTATTATAACAGCAACCAAGAGACTAAATCTGGAATAGGATGTTCAAAAAGCACATATCAGTGTGACGGTCAGGTGGCCATAAACCTAGGAGCTCCCACTTGCCCAATGGGCTAGGTTTATCATTTATCCATCCCTGCAGAAAATTTTTGTTTTTTTTGTTTTGTTCTTAACGAAACAAACTACAGTCTCAAACGTATCCAAAGTCAAAGTCAGTGAAAAATCAAAGACCGAGCCGCAATCATCGGAGGCTTGTAAGCAGTTTCCTGTGACTGAATGAGGAGTTAAACCTGTATGTCTTTGGTCCATATCCTGCTGAATGATTGAAGAATAAATCAAAAGTAACATAAGCTCACACTCCATGTACCAAAGTGAAATGCAAACACCAAACGTTCAACACGAACGATCATGTGCTCCTGAAGAAGCAGAGAGAGCGATTGAGCTGGGTGCCAATGGCATAACACCATGACTCTGCCAGCACCGCTGTCATGGCAACGTCCTAACAATGGCGGTTACCACAGAAAACATTTGAATTTGAACGTGACCGTGGACAGGGTGAGAGGTTAACTCTGGACTGGACTATTTAACTTATTTTAGTTGATAAGTCAAGCATAAACACTGATTTATTGCCAAAACAGGTGTGAAAATGACACCCATGAATCTGCATGAATCTTGCACCTCAGGTCCGTGCTTGTATAGACCAGACTGCGGCAATTCAGCGTGATTCAGTAACAGAATCCCAACATCAATGCACCTTTAGTCAGAGCAATTAGTCACAGTCTAGAGGAGGTCTTAACCCAACTGTCGACACACTCACACACCTAAGCACACACACCCACACCCACATTTAGTCTAGCTCAATTCTATAATGACATGCTTGTCTGAGTTACTATAACACAGTGAACAGCACACATCTGGAACTGTCTTGGAATGACTCGATATCTCACAACACAAGCTCAGGCTTTTTGACTAAAGGAAGTATGTATCCCATAACTCACAACATGTTCTGTACATGTTAACCGAATTCTACTGTGTAAAAAAAAAAGAAAAGAAAAAAAAAACAACCCACTTTTCCTCCAAGCCAATAGTTTCCAGTTTAATATACAGTAAAAAACAATTTGCTATAGCAATCCTAAGATTACAGCAAGCCTTAATTACATCTGGAATTTATATAACACATATAAATTGCTTCACACACAGCACTGACAGACGCTGGAACCCAGCGGAAGAATCAGGTTTCTTCTTGGTGGTACTGTGCGTGAGGGAAAAAAACGCACGATCAGCAACTTCCTCCACTGGCTGTCCCACAGGGTGAAAATACATATGGTCTTAGCAAGCGCTTGTGTACTTTTGCTAAATCTAGAAATGCAACACACTAAGCTTTCTCTTCACTCTGTTTGACTTTATTCCACACTCACATGGCAGTTTAACAAAACTGAATTATATGAGTTTTAACATATCCATTTAAGGATAAACATTTACAATATATACAGTTGGGTCCATAAGTATTAGGACAGTGACACACTTTTTTTTATTATTTCTGCCTCTGTACACTACCTCAAGGGATTTAACATGAAGCAACATGTGACTGAAGTGAAGAAGTTCAGCTTTAATTCAAGGGGTTCAACAAAAATATTGCATTAACTGTTAACCATTTTTTCATAGTCCCTCCATTTTCATAGGCTCAAAAGTAATTTGCCAATTGACTGATAAGCAGTTTCATGGCCAGGTGTGTCCTGTTTCATCATTATATAATGATAATCAAGGGTTGAATTTGCATTTGGCTGCTGTTCATGGGAACTCTCAAAATGTAGTCCGAAGAGGTGTCGATGGAAGTCAAAAAGGCCATTTCTTTATTATTATTAGGCTGAAATTATTCTTCATTATTAGGCTGAAAAACACAAACCAGATCTATTACAGAGATAGCAGAAACTTTAGGAGCGGCCAAATCAACAATTTGGTACATTCTTAAAAAAAGGAATGCACTGGTGAGTTCAGCAACCAAGTGGTCTGGAAGACCATAGAAGACAACTAAAGTGGATAATCATAGAAGTCTTTCCTTAGTGAAGAAAAGCTTCTTCACATAATCTAGCCTAGTCAGGAACTCTCACAAGAAGGTGCACAAATCATTGTTAAAGTCTACAATGAAGAGACACCTTCATGAATGTACTCAAGTACTCAAGACTCAAATTTGACTTTGCTAGGAAATGTCTAAAAAAGCCTGCCCAGTTCTGGAACAAGATTGTTCGGACAGATGAAACCAAGATAGACTTGCACCAGAATGATGGGAAGAGAAGAATATGGATAAGGAAAGGAAGAGCTCATGATCCAAAGCATACCACATCATCTGTCAAACGTGCTGGAGGCAGTGTTCTGGCATGGGCATTTATGGGTGGTAATGAAACTGGGTCACTGGTGTTTAATGATGATGTGACTGCTGATAGATGTAACAAGATGAATTCTGAAGTGAAGACCTATATTTATGCACAGATTAAGTCAAAAGCTGCAAAACTGGTATGACAGCTCTTCATAGTACAGATGGATAATGACCCAAAACATACTGTGAAAGAAGCCCAAGCGCTCCTTAAAGCAAAGAAATAAATTAAAATGGAATGTTCTTAAATCACCAAGTCAGTCAACCCAACTGAGCATGCTTTTCACTTACCTGAAGACAAAACTGAAGGCAGAAAGACCAACTGAAGGAGGTCTAGAGGTAAAAACAGCATTAGGGGACCTGCATGTGCTATATTTATAATTATGTTAGCTTGGCCAATTACTTTTCAGCCTGTGAAAATGGAGGGACTATAAAAAAATGGCTGCAATTCCTAAACGGATAATGCAGTATTTTTGTTAAACCCCATAAATCAAAGCTGAAAGTATACACTTCAATCACATCTTGATTGCTTCAAGTCCATTGTGGTAGAGTGTAATGGAAAATAATGAAATAAATAATGAAATCTTTGTCACCGTGCAAATACTTATGTAAATCCAAGATAAATCGTAACACAATCGTTAAAATAAATAAATAAATAAATAAACAGTATAGGGATGACATAGGTGATATTCTATATCTTTCATTTATCATTTTGGGAATTTGTAATCTTTCTGGTTTGTCTGTATGACATCTGAAGGCAGGCAGTCCCTCAAAGGAGAACTGAGCAAGCTGAAGGCAAATTCCCTGCACAAGTTGTTGCTTTTCTCTTGGACAGTAGTCAATTGTTTTAAGTACATCTTGATAAGTAGGAATACAATTTGCCAATGATGATTCAGCAGGCAGGTTTTTGAACATGCTACCCATATGCCTCAACTACACCAAAGTGCTGACATACTTATCTCACACTTGTCAATATTTAGTGCCCTAAATGGATGAGGATGGGCTTAACCTGCCAACCACAGCCATCTGTCCCTCGTATACCCCTAGCAATCTCGTTGTCTCTAAGTAGGCAAGTTCACTAAATCTTTAAGCCCATTAAGAGGCTTTTTAAACACAAATTGTTGAATACTAGAAATGGATAATCTCCACAGGTCTGAGCTATTCTTCTGACCTATAATTGGACAGTGGTTATATGTTATCATTACATCAGCTTGCATTATTTACAGGAACTTGTGATTGTAAATGTAATTAGGAAAAGACAATAATAACATATTGTGAATTGCAGTAGGGCACCTGACATTTCATTTTGACACCTTTGTTTCAGCCGACTGTCAAATTTGATATAGCTTGAGTGGATTACATTTCCCAATTCAGCATTTTTGTGTTCCATTTATTCTCCAGTAAATGCTTTAAACATGTCAGGGCTGTGAACCCAGAGCTTCTTCCTAGAACACTGAGTGCAGGGCAGGAATTCCCCCTGGATTGGATTCACCCTGCTCTGAAAATAACAAATAGACCGAACATCGTGTTTTAGGGAGTCGCTCAGGATCGAACCGAGGACCCTGGAGCTATGAGGCACCAGTACTACCTGCTGCACCACCGTGCTGCACATTTGCGGATCAAGCAACGCAAAAATGTGATATGTTACAGGTGCATTTCTAAGCATCTAAAGCGTTTTTAAATCATCTTTTATACAACCAAAGTTTAAACACCAATGTAACCCTTTTTAATGCATCAGGTCTTATTTGTGTGCAGTGTGCAAGTGTCGACGCCATAAATCCATTCAAATCACACCTGCAAACTTTCTATGTTTTAAATATTGCTGCTGTAATCATAAAGCCTTCCCTGTGACCAACCCAGGGCTTATTCACAATATGCTCATATAACATCCTTTCAAGACCCTTAATACAATTTGCCTTTACCTGTATACAATAATGATTTATAATCCCACTATCTGGTGTCTCCCAGTAGAGCATGTTGAGTCTGGTTACTCTCAGGGTTTCTTCCTCATATCTTCTTAGGGAATTATTCTGCCACTGTCACCTCTGGGTAGCTCATCAGGGATCTAAATCTTCACTCAGATTGCTATAAAGCTGCTTTGTGACAATGTCAATTGTTAAATGTGCTTTACAAATAAGACTGAGTTGAACTGAATGGTTAAAATCATAATCTATAGCAATATTGTGAACATGATATCCGTTGGCACGGTGGTGCAGTGGTTAGCACTGTCGCCTCACAGCAAGAAGGTCCTGGGTTCAATCCCCGGGTCACCCAGGG
>JAQMYM010000016.1:12111429-12121493 GCA_030014255.1 Parauchenoglanis ngamensis
CAAGATGCTGGGATTGGCTCCAGCTTCCCCGCGACCCAGACGGATAAAGTGGTATAGATAATGGATGGATGGATGATATCTGTTATTGCAACGCAGCAGGAATAATCAATTGCATCAGCAATTGTAACCAGAATAAACACAAACACTCTGTTTACTCATTGTTTCACTGAGCCACAGCACGGTTTAAGTGAAAGCAGGAGAAAGTCCTGAGGTCAGAGGAGAATGGCCAGATTGGTTTAAACTGACAGGAAGGCTACAGTAACTCAAACAACCGGTCTTGACAAATGTGGTGAGCAGAAAAGCAGCACAGAATGCGCAGAATCTTGAAGGGGATGAGCTACAACTGCACGAGACCACATCAGATTTCACTCCTGTCAGCCAAGAACATGCCTACAAACGGCACAAGCGCCCCAAAACAGGACAGTTAAAGATATGTTGCTCTATTCCAGCCACAACTAAGTCAGAAATAGTGTGAATTAATGGTACCATCGTACCTTTGCATGTGTGTATATGCCTCATGTACTCTGGCTAAGGAGCTTACACGTGATGCTTTCGTTGGGCGTGTTGCTGAAATCCAGCTGCGATAGACTGTTGTTGTTGTCGACGTTGTCCGTGTTTGTTGTTTCCTCCATGCGTGACTCCTGTTCTGCGTGCTCGCTGCTTCCATCCCCGCCTGAGGATAAAAAAACACAGGAAGGCAAAAGCGCGCATTAAACACACACCAGTTCTGATTCCATATCGAGTTAATGAGTTCAGGGCAAAGTGAGGAACACGGACTACATATTAAACTCACAACATTTTCAGCTGCTAATTTTATGACGGGCAACAAACAGTTTGGTCCTCCCGGGAACAGTGTCTGTTTAGATAAACGAAGTGTGGCACGAATGCTTGCACGTCCACGACGTTTCTGCGTGGTCATCACGTTTGTAGCCACAACAGTACGTGCTTGTACATGTGGATGTGTGAGTGCGTGCATGTGTAGTGCACTGTGCATGTTTATATTCAAAGGAGCATTCATGCGCACTCTGTGTGTGCGTGTGTTTATGTGGATGTGTGCTTGTGTGTGTGGGCAAGCATGTGTTTTATACGCAAACGCTGGAGCCAAACGGGCTTATTATGCGGCCCGGTAATTACACACCGCTGTCTGAGAGAGCCTGAGCTGGGCTGACATCAAAGTGGTGCAGGTTTGGGCTTCGTTGAGGAGAGAAGAGCGCAGAAATGGAGAGGAAATGAGAGGAAAGCATGGGAGGGGAGAAGAAAAGTAGAGCAGCGTAAAGTAGGGGAAAGGAAAGGAAAGGAAAGGAGAGGAAGAGAATGTAGAAGAGGATCAAAGAGATTGGAAATGGTAAGGAAATGAGAGAAAAGGATACAGGGGGATAATAAAGAAAATAAAAGGGAAACAAGGAAGAAGGGGATAACAAGGAAAGGAAAGGAAAGGAAAGGAAAGGAAAGGGGAAAAAAAAACAAAAAAAGGGACATAAAGGAGAAAGATGAAAGAAAAGAAACAGAGGAGTAAGAGAGGTGGAGAGTAAATTACAGGAAAGCATGGAAGACGAGACGAGAATAAAGAACAGGACAAGAGCAAGGATGGAGAAAAGAAGAAACAGGAGGTGGAAAGCATATAGGAGATAAAAGGAGTAGAAAAAACAGGATGAGAGTTAAAACAGTGCTATGCTGAATTTTGCTCAATGGCCTCTCTCTCTCATTCCAGGCCAAATGGGAGCCAGCTGGGCTTTATTTGCTGTCCGGTAAATACCCAGCGTCCCCCTTTGCAGCTCCGCCGCTCGCCTTTCTGTTTATTTGCTTTAGTCACTCGCGCTCGCTGACTCCTGTTTTTCTTCGCTCTTGGCAGCCTTCACTTGCGTTCCTTATTCTTTTCTGGGCGACATACTTTTTTCTTTTTTTTTTGTTGAAAACTTGAGGACAGGAAAGACATTTTTTTGGAGCACAGGAGAGGGGTCAAAGGGTTACTGTACTTCTCAAACAATATGGAGCAGACAGACTTGATGATGACAGCATGACATCTAGACACCAGAAGTTAGCCCTTCATTTGTTTTTCCTCAAGCCAGTTTCTCCTTTCAGCACACACACACACACACACACGGCACGTTACCAAGACAACTTATAATGAACTTCCTCCCCCATTTCCTCCCCAAAAAGTCCAACAGCTGGACAGTCCATGGGGACATGTCTCCACTCTTTATACATATAGAGCTTGACGCCATTTCCCAGCATTTCAAGACACTGGCAGAAACTTCCAAGAAAGTTTGAAGTGTTGCTGGAGGAGCATGTGATAATAATCAGCTACTTATCATGATATTCAACGCAATATTATAAAGATGGACAGTTCAAAATATGTTCAACATTTGCTATGGCTGTACTCTTGAGAGTATCATTGGTATTTCCGACCAGCTGACTGGAGGTTAGAATAAATTTTTCTAGGTGTTGTTTCATTTTTCTTCGTTTGCCTGGTTAAATGGTTTATTTCCATAAATGTGAATTATAAATTCGCACTCGAAGCCTAGTCTTTCTATTAAATGTGCTACTACAGTTTTACTGGAACAATGTTACCAGATCTAAATATACAGTACATTCTGTACCATGAAAATGTCTTCCAGTATCTTGACATTGCCCACGTAAACAAATGTATTATTTCTGCCATTTTGTGATACAGTACACATAATTCTGTGCTACCTAAGCGCATGCATTTCTCTGGACCCACAGCTGAAATACTCCCCCATCTACTACTACAGGACTTACTGCCGCTCTCTCTGGATATTCTCACCATGTGGACTACATTTCAAAGAACCCTCACTCTCTTTCTCCGTGCCTCTTTCATTACCACCAACGAGAGTGCCAGGATCTACACGAACTTCATTGTCAAGGGACGCACAAATCTGAACGCAAAGCCTGTTGCGGACTGGATGCCGTAAAACTATGAGCGTGTGTGTTACATCTTACTGTGAAGACGTAAGCAAAAAGACAAAGACAGAGAAGCTGAGGCTGAGAAACTTCCTCGGACTGAATTACAGGGTAGATTTAAACTGTGGCTTTCTTTGTGTGCGGTACAGAGGAACTGGAGCTGAAAACAGACTGAGATCATGTTCAGCGTCACATGTTCGGCTCCTCTTCATGACCCAAAAACATAGCCTTCATTACCCATGAACACAGGCTTCACGGCTGCTCCAGTCCCACTGGTCTGGATCAGTGGGTATTAACGACTGGAGCTGAGCCATTATCAAGTGCTACGCCATTATATTCCATCATAATCCACTCCTAATGCAGTCCAGGGGGATCACATAAAGCCAAACCATGCTTTCGAAAAGGCTTCTTTCGCAGTCGAGAAGAAAGCAGTATGCATTATGAGATATCAGATCATTTGGGACTTGCTCGGTGTGGCAAAGCCAGGATGACCAAATTTCCTCAATAAAAATGTTTTAATTCAGCTAAGAGCGTTTCCTTTTACTCTTTTATGGTCATATTCATTGATACTAGAAGTTAACACAGGCATTCGTGCATTGTTTTCCTTAAAAGCTTGGTGCATTTGGAGTAAAAGCTGTTTATCAGGCCAAACGTTGTCCACAGAGCCGATCCCTGGTCCTCTTGAAAACGGTGGTCTGGTGTTTGCTTCAGCCGAACCCTGGTGTGATCCGCGTCAGTTGTGGTCGCTATTCACTATCAGCGTTGTGCACCAGGTAACGTGACTGGCTCAACTTGTCACGTTACTTCCTGTTTCAAGTTTAAGACAGAACACCTTCTCGAAACCACAGTTTCATAGGACTGAAGCAAGGTTACTGTAATCAGTTCTCCTTCGTGGTGCGAGTGCTTGCACCGAGAGCATCATAAAAAAATGCCGGCCTAGCTAGCTACTTGTTTGCACGTATTCCTACATGGTGATATCCTATGCATCCGAAAAGTCTTTTTCACTTGAATGTTGGTACCAAAGGAAGATAATAACAGCAAACAAATTTGACCCCCATTTATTTGGAGATAATAAATCTCCAGTTAATTAGAATCAGACTGAAGCCACAGTTTTAGGATGCACCATGGGCATGCTACATGCGTGATCCCTCGAGGTGAGAAACATGGAATTTTGTCTCAACCTGTAAACACAGTGTTTTCATATGTTTCCTCATAAAAAAAAGTGTATGAATAAAAATATACTGTTATGGCTGTTGGTCATAAAGACTGCTAAACTATGTGACATCCTGTTTAGCCTTAAGAGGCCCGCTTGAGTTTTATTATATTTTTCCCACAATAACAGGAACAGGCTAGTATCTTAGATTGCTGTTTGGAAACTGTAAAGTAGCACCTAGCATATCACACTTTAAGATATAATGGCTACCACTTGCACTGGATTGCAGGGTTTAAGGAGCCAACAATATAGAGATTTATACTACACTCAGGGCTTAGTACTTTACCACTCTGTCTTTGGTTAGGGGTAAAAAAAAGACTTGGAAAAGAACTGGATCCGACATAGTATATGCCCTTATATACCCAATAGACTATTATACTTTTTTCTTGGACAGATTTCAGGTTCAATATATCTATACTTGAAAAGGGACTACCATAGAATTACAATGAAACGAAAGGTTCTTCAAGGGTACTTGGGAAAGCTGAAGGTTCTAAATCTTGCTAAATTGTTTCACTTTGGATCCTATCCTGTCAAACAAGGAAACCATCTATTCTAGGGTTCTACATAGAACTCGAAGAGAAACAAATCAAGGTATCCTCTTGCAAGGTGGACTGTAAAAAAATGGAAGCTAATTCCATTTCCAAATAAAAACCTGATTTACTGTGTGACGAGCCGGACTAGGTCGGACCGCAACATACAAAGGAATAAAGGTACAAGAGTACATGTCCTTCCCTCACTCCCTAGCTAACCCAAAACCAAGAGGAATGTGTTTTTGTTTCTTTTCTTTGGTTAGGTTAGTTAGTTCACTTTGTGTACAGTTAGAGGGAACTTTGCTTATTATTTTGGCCTGGTCATCTTCTGAACCTTTAACCACTTTGAGGAAAAAAAAGAGTGAGAATAAAATACAAAGCAAACACAATCTTGGTCCTGCTTCTCCTTTATTCCTTTGTATGTTGAGGCCCGACTTAGACCGGGTCATAAAAAATGTTCCAACTGCTCCATAAGGGATTTACCTCGAGCAATACATGCCCACACTACCTAGCCAACAGAGTGACTTTCAAAATGTTCTGGCTTTGCCTTTACATGTAAAATTTCTGGTTTCTTTGGTTCGATCCTCAACCTCCAGGGTATACGCTTGCCTCACGCCCAGTGTTCCTGGGATAGGCTCCGGCTCCGCCTCAGCCCTGACCAACCATGACAAAGCAACTACTGTGAGCGGTTACTCAACCTTTTATCTTTATTCTTTCAATTTTTCTCCATACTTTGGTCACTTGCTAATTCCTACCCACCAGCCAGCTCTCCTCAATCATGCCACCAACCGGAAAGGGTGAAGGCTAACATGTGCTCATCTGAGGCACATGCTGCCAACCAACCATAATTTTTCAAACTGCATCACATGGCAACATAACACACTCAGAGGAAAGTGCTACATATCTTCCGTCTTCCATATACATCAGCTTCCAGATGCCCATGATTGGCTAGGGGTGCTGTGATTGACAGTGGAGTACAGTCTATTTTGCTCCTTTGACACTGTCAGGACTTGGACACACTTGACAATCATTTCCCAATAATAGAATCCGGAGACTTCTAATGATGTTCACGGTGGCACAACAGAAATGTGTTTCCCTATCATTATGGCATAACGAGTTTGAATCTCAATAACACCATAGCAATCTGAGTCCGGAGGTCCGAGACCGGCGTAAATACCCCCACTCTCCGCGTAGGAGGGATCACAGCAAATGAGTGAAAATGCAAGACAATACATGTATATTGCAAATATATATCAATGGATGTCCCTAATAGTGAAATTGATGTATGGAGTAAGTCTTAAGGAGTAATGGAAGTATCATTATTTGGCTAGGATGTTGGGAAAAAAAAAGAAAAAAAAAAGTTATGTTCGAGAGAGTTCAACATCTCCTCTCTCAAGTTTTTCTCTCGTTGACTTTATACCTGCAGGGAGTGCTCCCTTATTTACTCTCTGGAGACGTGTGAGAGCACAGTCAGTCTTTTAGGAGCTTAGAGTAGGCAGGTATGAGGTCTGGTATTAGAGACAGGGGAGCCATGTGGCTTTACAGGGACACTTTGAAATTCTTCCAGTCCCTCCAAACCCTCCCTATCCCCCTTTTTGTGGCAGAGTTGCTATGTCTCCTAACAACTCCCCACTAATACCTGTTCCAAAGTCAGTCAATGAAGCGAGAGAAAGTAGTACATTGGTTTAGACGTGTCGTCTCGCCAGAAAAAAAGGAACTGACAAGAGAC
Organism: Parauchenoglanis ngamensis; assembly: GCA_030014255.1. NCBI lineage: Eukaryota > Metazoa > Chordata > Actinopteri > Siluriformes > Auchenoglanididae > Parauchenoglanis > Parauchenoglanis ngamensis. The sequence continues at coordinate 12,117,824 of JAQMYM010000016.1, forward strand.
TTAGGGATGTTTTACACCCAGCTGAAACTGAGAACTTGGCAAGAGTGAGATGCTTAAATAAAATTAAAAAAAAAATACAAAAAACTTTCTCAAAGTCACAGGCACAAAACTTTTACTTAGGCTCCAAAAGACCTTCCCAAGAGCATAGCAGCTATTGGATAACATGTTGTTTTTAATGAATCGCAATTATTCACATCAATCTGAAAATCTTTTCAGCTTTAATTCCACAAAGATCGCAACTGCAGCTTCATACCAACGCAGCTGCAGAGACAAACTATTCGTTCTCTGCCAAAAACAAAGGGCGGACCTTGAAGACCAACATGCTGGGCTTTTGGAATGGAAGATAATTACCTAGACTGATTAAAACCATCACTTGTTAAAAGCCACTGAAGGTGATCCACACACTCACACAAAGAAAGGCAGCTTTTAGTCAGTGACCTTAATCAGAATGGCAGAATGTTGAGTATGCGCATTTCACATATGGCACATTTATTTACTTTTCCACTGAAATGCAATAAATTTAATTCTAATTCTCCTTCTTATTATTATTATTATTTAGGGTGTATTCGAATACACCATGAATGGGATACCAGTTCACGATCTCACTCACGTTCACTCACTCTGTGCTGCTCACTGAGTATTAACACACTAGTGCACATCAATTATAAAAAGCGCACACTGTATTAGCCTATTGTAAGCATGATCAATCCTTCAAATGTTTTCAAGCTGCCATTTGGGACTTTTTTTTGAATCTCGGAAAGGTCATCTTTATGACCAGTGAGACTGAATAAATGCAAAGCTGCACCAGATCAATTTTTCATTCCAAAATATTCAGACTTAAGTTAAGTCCAAGTTGGAAGTTTTTTAAACTGAAAAAAAGAAAAGAAGAACTGCTAAAAGAACATGATAAACGTTTCCAGCAGCGTTCTCCATATTTACATGGTCAAAAGATGTAGGTGAGAAATAACTAGCTATATGATAAACAGCAACATTCTTCTATTCATTTCTATCAATTAGTTCTCCTTTATCAGTCACAGTGCTGATTCTTTGCAATTTGCACATCACCAAGGCTGTCATAGTCAAGCTGTCTAGTTTTGGCAGGCATACATTAGGTAATTATAAGTATAATTGTTCTAAAATAAGTTTGAAATACTAAAAAATATATATAAAACGTATCACTTTTCATTATGCAATATGCATTGTACCACTCCAGAACATTTTGAAAGCGGATTTGAAAAAAGAAAAAATAAAAGTCCAAAATAATGCGAGATGTAACAGATGGAGAATTTCAAATCTGTGTGACTGATAATGTGACAAACTTAATAATAATTTACTGTTAATTTAACGGGGCAGATTTCTTATTACGTTTCTGGGTTTTTTGTTTGTTTGTTTGTTTATTTGATTGTTTCTGCAATATCTCCTCAGATGTGGATTAATTCTGCCGAATTTGACAGAAAGAAACCAGCTATTGATCAAACTTGGATGTTCGTATATATAACATATGTACTTTGTCCCTCAACGGTAAGAAACCGTGAATATATTAAATTATATATTAAATATATTTCACAATGTTTTTGTTGATTTTTTTCCCCTGTTCCTGTGAACAGAATATTAGTTACAGGGCCGGTCAGACAAAACAAAACTGGTAGTTTATTAAAGATGTCTAAAATCTTGGTAGCTTAGTATGATTTCCTCGAACAGCAAATGCCAGACTTTGACCATGGTGTTGGTCCTGGTAGGTGGTGTGGTGGTTAGCACTGTCGCCTCACAGCAAGAAGGTCCTGGGTTCGATCCCCGGGTCACCGTTTTCCTCCCACAGTCCAAAGACATGCGGATTAGGTCAACTGGCTACTCTAAATTGCCCATAGGTGTGAATGCGAGCGTGCGTGGCTGCTTGTCTGTGTCGGCCCTGTGGTGGACTGGCGACCTGCCCAGGGTGTACCCCGCCTCTCACCCCAAGATGCTGGGTATTGGCTCCAGCTTCCTCGCGACCCAGACGGATAAAGCGGTATAGATAATGGATGGATGATACTAAACACATTTTGCCAGTTCAGTCAGACATCCCAAATTCTTTTATGAACCAGACTTTTGTGACAGACATATAAACAAACCAATAATAGCCCAGAGTAGGCGGTTCCATAGTTCACGCTTCCTCCATGATTTGTCTGGAAACACGACAGCATGGCTGACAAAATGGATTTTAGTGCCTGAAATATTCAAGATCGGTTACATGGAACTGCTGGATTTTATACAGAACAAACAAAGGTTGTTTGTAAAACAGTGGTTTATTTATGACATTTATTGTGTGAATACTATTATTTATTACTTAGAAAATAAAATAATAATTAATAGACGAAACTAATAATCTTAGTGCAAAAAAAGAGATAGAAGTGACCTGATTAAGCCAGTGGGCGCAGAACACATTAACCTTTGACCTAACTTTCACATCCTGTGAAAGAGCGCCATTTTATAATAACATAAAATGGATCGTTTTTTACTGCATAAATGTGGCGTCAGACAGACACGAGAGTGATGGTGAGCGTGTAGACCATATGCCGGCACACTGTTCTGTTATGAAGATGTCTAATGGCAAGTGAAGGATTTCCCCCTCTGTTGCCTATTATGAGTTTGATGCATTTGGCGTACAGCACAGTACAGTACAGAGTACACTAAAAAGGGCATAGAGGCCATTATTCACATGCACTGTGTTATTCTCTTTTTTAGGGAGTACAGCTATTTGGGGCACGCTCCTGTATTATGTGCTTAACTTCAAAGCAATGGCTTTTAAATGTTTGCTACGGTTAACTTGCTGAACTTATTTCTGAGAATTTGTTTGTCACAACGATTTACTGAATGATTAAGCATGACCTAGATTTAGGTTACAAGGAAAATAATCTGCGCATGCACACATTAGCTAAAGCTAACGTGTCGTGTGTACAAACTAGCATGTACATGGAATGGAATACTGTTGATTCTTTGTAACTCCTTACAATATGTTCATGATGAGGTGCGTTTCTGTTTCTGTTTGCATTGAGCAAGAAGGTTTGTGTGTGATTTCACTGACAAGTCGCACTGCATGTCCCACCAGTCGTCATTGATAACTGTTGTGGATGTGATCGCGTAGGCTGTGTGCACACATGTGTATACGTTTGTCGCAGGTGTTGTATTAGAGAACAGTGGTTAATGAGAACCTAAATTTCACAGCACCCTCAATGAAAGGCCAAGCTACCCCACAGCACCAGCAGAAGAAATTCTCTGGTGCGCCCCTCCCGTGACCTCACCGTTGGCGGATGTTATACAGCTCTAATGCTGCAAAAACACACAAAAAACAGCCTTAAAATGGGAACGAGCTTTTGTGCGATCAACTATACAAACAGATTCAATAAGAAAACTTTTTACAGACTGCCAAAAGCAAAAGGAGGTAGTTGTTATTAACTTGTTATTAACTTTTTCTCATTTTTAAACAAAAGTAATATTTTAGTTAATAGGATATTATATTTTGCTCCAACCTTTACAAATGTTTGTAAGTTACACTGCACAACAATTTTTTTGAAATGTCTTGCTTCCTGAAAAGTTTTTGCTGATTGTGACAGGTACCTACTGGGTATGCACAAATATAGTTTCGGTTTTACTGCATCACGTAGGAACTCTGAGAAATAGACATTTATAT
>JAQMYM010000016.1:12121593-12134309 GCA_030014255.1 Parauchenoglanis ngamensis
AGCGTCAAGCTCGTTCAGACCTGCCCAGGCATGCCCAGGATGTCAACTTCCACAGAACAGCTTCCAACCTGGCCTGACTCCATGCCTGGACATGCCCAGGCTGCACACACCGTTGTTGATAAGTCAGTTACGGGAGCGAAAATGTTTGGATACAAATATAAGAAAAAATCATGACAAAACTGAAGATTTCGCTGAAACGTTGATGGGTAAATTTTGATGTGATATTCGTGATCAGCACCCAAAAATCTATAAGAAACACCCAACCGTGTTCAAGAAGCAAAAACTTAGTTGTGCGGTGTTATTATTGTTGGTTATTAATACAATGAAACAAAAGTACATATTTTTTTTTTATTTAACAAAAGGAATATTTAAGTTGATAAAGCATAGAAAAACAAAGGTTGCATATTTTGGTAAAAAAATGTCTTTACATTTTCTTTTTTTAATTAAAAAATATTGTGGCAAAATTGAGTCGTGAACCCAATATCGTGAATTGAATTGAAATGTGAAATCATTACATGCCTAAGTATTGCAGTGTTAATTTTCTGAATATTGTTCATCTCTAGTAGTTAAGAATGTTACACCAAAGTATACAAATTGCAGATTTTTAAAGAATGTATAAGTATCTATTAATTATGTACATGTGATCTGTAAGTGTGTGTGGAATCTGGAATCTGCATGCTTTGTAAATTAGGACAAAAGCTTAAGGAAGAGCTTCTGAGTATATGATGGGGCAGACAGGAGTAAAGAGTGTGTGTAGTGTGAAAATATTTCTGTATGTGTGTGTGTGTGTGTGTGTGTGTGTGTGTGTGTCTTAGGGAATGTACTGGATGAATAGATACAGTGAAAACAGCACTCAGCCATTCCAGCAGGGTGAGTGCGTCAATAAAGCCCACTGTCTCGCTTTCTCCTACTCAATCCCCCTCTCTCTCTCTCCCTCTCTCTTTATCTCTCATTTCATACTGTCTTTCCATTCATCCATTCAGAAATCAGGACCATGTGAGACCATGCAACCCAACCATTCAGCCCTAGTTCTCTGCATATGCTTCATCTTCAATGGTCCCTCACAGCATTAACATGTCCTGTAACATTCTACACGCTACAATGCCCCCCTAGGCTCTCCTCAGATGAAGATAAAAAATTATCAACCCGTACAAAATGACACCATTTCTGACAATCAATGGCTGTCATGTAATTATTCCTATCCAGCTGCAGGATTGTAAATGCAGTGCAGTGGGCTGTGAGAAACAGGTGGTGCTGCTTAACCGAACGTCTCAAATGGATTAAAAGAAAGACGCCGTTCCTGGTTTCGAGGTGCGCATCCATCATCCATCCCTCGTTTGCGTTTTCCGCAGGTCTGTTGCAACATTTGACTTGATTTCGCCACTACGGGCCCTCAGGGGAACAATTAAGGGGTAAAGAGAAAATAATTAGCTGCTCTTCCATGACGGATCTGCCAGTGAGATGCACTGATAACTGTGTCGACGTCTTCACTAAGCCTCAGGTCTAAGACAATAGGCTCCTAATCGGCGCTTGTAAGCCAGCCAGGAGTGAAAACAGATACCCGACGAGAAGCTTCAAAGCCGCACACTGGAATTTGTCCAAATACGCTGATTTAGTGAAAAGAATAGGGATCGACGGGCGGAAGAAAGAGCGTAAGCTCATTATATGAGAAACGACGTGGCGTTTAACCGGCTTTAGATGGATTTATTCAAGATATATCTTGATTCTGAGGCTAGGGGGTAAAATCTGCATTTACGGTGCTTTGCAACCGTCTACGTCTACTTAAAGACAAAAACATATGCTTGTGCAGTCGTGAACCTTTGGCAAGCACGGATCAACAGGAAGCTGAAAATGAAACAATGCTGGTGAATGGCCAGTCTCGTAAGTTACCTCTGATCCTGCTCTCTCCTAGTCCTTTTCTTATTCTCGGTTGTGCCTCCAGAGGTTAAAACACACTGCAGGAGAGACTAACAGCAGTTTGAGTCTGCCACCTTACATTTGGAATAAAGATACTGGAAGATTTTATTCATCCCTTGGTTTTGGCTGTGATTCACACACTGACTAATTCCCTCAAAATGTCTGAAAACCATCAGCAGGGCATGAAAGACAGTTTCGCATAATAAAACACTGGTAAACGTTCATGCACAAGAAACGTTATATATCACTTGATACCAATTTTCTTTTCCCATACTGAAAACCTGAGTCAGTCGAGACTGGGAGAATTTTTTATAACTTTTTATTAATAAACTTTTTGTGGTTACTGTGAGTTTTAAAATTAATACACTGAAACGCTTCTCTTAGGATGGGCATCAACAATTACCATACTCAAAAAATAAATAAATAAATAAATAAAATAATAATAATACTAATACTAATAATATCGCACTACAAAGGTGTGCAAAATTGGACAATTTTAGTTTAAGGAATTCCAGGGGTTTATGATTAGGGTCATGTTTATTATTTAGTTCTTATCGTTATGAGCCACTTGAACTGAATAGCTTTAATCAATGACTGTAAAAACCATGGACAGCATGGCTCCCTGCTCTTCCGCTCTATAGAAATGAAGCCAAAATTCCTCCACCATTTTGTCAAATTTGGAGGCAGAGTCTGTGCAACAGGGACTTCCTGCTGCTGGAGCCAAAGTCTGCGCAAATTTTGATAGCTGGATGTCGTTAATAGTGAAATAATACAGCTGTCAAGGTTGATAAATGGCTAGGTAGCTAGTAGTGCGATTTAACTAGCCTTAACCTATGAAAATGTCTCGATGTTTCAAAAGTTTTTAATAGAAATTGGTTTTTTTTGGATACCGTATTAATCCCTGAGAGGAAATTCTTGCATTTAACCCATCCAGGCAGCGAGCACACATACCCAGGCAGTGGGCCGCCACATGCTGCGACGCCCGGGGAGCAGTTGCTCAAGGGCACTTCAGCCATGGATGCACAGGGAAGGGAAAACGCTGTTCATTCACTCCTCCAACACACACATTCTGCGCACAGGCCCAGAGAACCGAACCGGCGACCTTTCGGTCCCAAACCCGCTTCTCCAACCTTTAGGTCACGGCTGCAGTGTGCATTAGTGCATGTGTCCAGAAATAAGTTCAAATAAGCAGGTATATGACTGTAAATTCTGTAATGAAGTTAACTGGCTGGCTAAGAACTTAATTAGAGCACACTTGGCCTTTTATGCTAAAGCAGACTTACTGAAAAAGCAGCAAAGAACTTTGCATGGAAGGTCTGTTGGTATAGCTAAAAGCACAGCAGGACATGGCTGTCAAAATGTTTACATTTAACAGGTATAAGAAATTGTACTGTATAACAATGGTAGGTTATAAACTCAGCTACTCCACGTAATGGCACGATGCTGATGCTGCAATGAAGGCTGTCAATCACTTCATTCCCAAGTATAGCCACGCCTTCAATACACGTACAATAACATTTTAAACACTGATTTTTGGGGGGAAATAAACAATGTGCAGATATCAGCATAGCATGGTTCGAATTACACAGTAGATAGAAAGACAATTTAGATGAGAAAAGTTTAGATAGGCTCTTTTGTCATTGAAACACGATGGGGATGGGCAGTGCTACAGATGTTCCTGCTCCCAGCCAGCAGGGGTGCTAGACCTGTGGATGCTTCACTTTTTAGAGACGTTAAGCTGTCCTTGCAGTTGCTAGGTTTAATCAAAGCCTTGCTACCAAATGAGCCTACAAACAATGTCAAGCAAACCTGTTGCGTTCTGTCGGTGGAGGGTTCAGAAATAAAAATATATGGCATGAATAATTAGATAAAATGCTATTGGACACATTTAAATAATGAGCATAATATTTGAAGATCTGGATTATGTACAGAACAAGTCTGTAGCATTAGTTTACTCATAAGGAGGTCACCGGCTGGAAAAAGTTAATACTATGGAAATAATACCTAGTTCACCCTCCCTCGGCTGTGCACAGAATGCTGGGAAACTTAGTTTTAAAATCTTAAATAAAAATGGAACCACTTTTACTAATGTGTTCACCATTTAAACATATTTAAATAGTCACTCGCCTGCCAATTTTAAACAGTGATGATGTGCTCGTAACAGATTTTAGTTCCGATTGGTGCCGTCTCCATCATACACATACATCAGGAACTTTACGAGTGGTTTCTGTGAATCTGGAGTGATCCATCAGTCACACAAGAAGTCATGAAGTTATTTCTTTATTCCAAAGACAAGAGGCAAAAAAAAAAAAAAAAAAATCATTTAATCCAAGGCCAAGGAAGTCATATGGAGTGCATTTACCTCCACACACACGCCTGCGTGAATACTGGAAGCTCCATACGCAGAGATACACAGGCAAAAAAAGATGAATAGTGTCCCTGCTATAAATGTTTTATGCCCATACACAAGTGCCAAGAGAACTCCTATCAGAATGAAGGAAAATGAAAGAAAGAGCGTTCTATACAACAGAGGAGAATAGAGCATGATATTACCAGTAGCACTTCAGAGTTTAAAATGGCCTCCTCCATGTAAACAACAGACAAGATTCTGTAACTTTATGCCTGAATGAGAGCAAATCACTATTTTCTGCCTGACGCAAATGAATGACACTGTTATTGGCAGAGTACCGATTCAAACCTATGCTTTTTGTACATCTGAATGACCATGAAGCGTCATTCTAGCCAATTCTATCCCATTATGTTCAGCCAAAAAACTTTATTCAACCAGTTATGGAAAAGTTACAGTGTCACCATGTTTAAACTTATGGAAGTTTGTGAACGTTTACTCTGAGTGTACTAATATAGTGCTGGAAGCCTCTAGTATACTTCAGGCATACTAGCATGTCTTGGGCATGAGTCATATGTTGATAACTTGGTTCGAGTAATAACATGGTTATGAAATGTATATCTGAATACAGGCGTTTTAAAATGTATTCCAGGTCTTGATTTTACTGCGCAGTATTACAGTAGCCGACACTTTTTGTCTTTAAATGTGCTAAATACAGGTAACTTGTACCGCACCAGTGATGAAGCGAACCTGGACGCATTTCTTTTTAAATGCCTGCATTTATAAACTGATGCAAATGTACAAATTCATTCAAAACAAAGGTGACTTGGTCCGAATCTTGTATCCTGATGATGCCACAGCATGAACGGAAAAAACAAACAAAACAAACAAAAAAACCTGCTGTATTTTAGTATGAAGGTCAGCACTAACTATTTTGGTGTCAATTACATTAAACATATTTTACAATTCCCTATAAAGAAGCACATGGGACAAGCACATGGGTAGTACGCACAGGACAGAACCGTATGTTCTCTCTTTTATGCACTACCCACGTGTACTAAGCTGCTGTAAACACTAGTGTGGCATGTATGAAGCAATTCACGAGGAAATGTGAAATCGACACAGAACACAATAAAACCCCACATCGCTGATTAGGCTGAACGTATTTATTTTTTCAATGTTCTAAAATTAAGGAAATGAACAGCAGTCAATTTTGCTCATAATTTTGCCTACCATTCCAAATCGAGGTGTACATTAACATGGGGTTTTAGACAGTGTTGCCAGGTCCATGGTTTTCCTGCAGAATTGGTTTGAGGGTTTTAGTCAGTCTCCTAAATAGTTCTGTGTATGAGAAAGTACTAATTTATACTAAATGCTAATTTATAGACTATTTTCAGGCCTTGTTGAAAGAACTATTTAGGGAAACAATGTCTTTTAATACTGCTCGTCAGTTGAGGTCAAACAGATACGGCAACCCTGTTCCTATCACATGCATCGCAAACACATGCACGTCAATTATGCACCAAGAATTTAATCGCATTAAACGTGGCATTTCCATTTATCCAAGTGTTATAGAAGCCGCAGTCGACCACAAGAAAAAAACTGAATATGGTTAAACTGCGCACTTTTATATGAAGGAGCTTATTCTGTGCACAGCCGCTAATTAATTGAATCCAATAAGTAGGCAAATGTCATATCAGCTGTACTAATGCTCTCGACAATATTTAAATGTTTTGGCAAGACAGTCTTTATTTAATAAGAACTTTATTGAGCATTATCCTGCATTTCCTCTTTAGTCGCAAGCTTTTTCACGCGTCTGTGGTTGACCATATTCACCACTGTGAATTATCTAGGTAGTCCCAGTCTCAGTTTGCATGATGAGGTACATCCTTAGTAATATAAACTTTTAATTTCAGACACATTGTGCCAGCATTTTGCATCTGCATGAAATTACATTTTGCGCTGCACCTTCTGGCATACGCACATCTGGCCATTAGTATACATGGCATAGCTTCTAAACATCTCTCTCTGTATTGGAAGACGAGAACACCATTCTTCCAAAAGATAATCTCTCAGTTTGATGATGATGACGTTGAAGGACAGCGCTGCCTAAATCTACCATAGGTTTTCAATTGGGTTGATACGTGGTCATGGCAAATGCCATAGCATATGATTTGCATCATTTTCATCCTCGCAAGACTGTTCAGTGAGCCCTTTTCCCTGCCCTGTGGATGGGGGCGGAGTCACTGTGGAACAGACCACGCCCATCAGGATAGAAATGTGCCCTCATAGGATAACGGTAATCATTCAGAAGAGCTTTGTACTGATATGTAGTAAGACTTCCCTCTAAGGCCACAAACGGTCTCCAAGCATTCCAGCAAAATAAATGCCCCCAAAGCATTACAGGGCCGCACCGTTCACTCGGTTTATGCCACACACCAACCCTCACTCTTGCCTTTGCACTTTCTGCACTGGAACGCTATTATAATATCCTCTCTAGACTGACCACACCCTGCCTACCCTGACATTCTGAGTCACCTGAACAACAGTTGCTCTTCTGTTTTTCCTTACATATCACACTTATGCAGAAGGATTATGGGCAATGTGCTTTTCTACCACAGTTTCCAGCCCTATTTACTCATAAATCTAAATGCTGCTGTCATTTTATTCACTCATCCTTTTGAATCATTTGCCACGTGAGCAGACATCATAAATTAGAATTTCCAAAATGGAGGTCAAATATGTCAGCTGAGTATTTTATATACATTCTGGGATGTCTACTGCTTACCTGTATCACAGATTTTCTCTTTCTCTACTCATTTATTCAGGGATTTTCGTTTAATTCATCACCTTACAGCACTTGAAGAAAATCTACAAAAGTATACTATAATTTCATTAGGTTAGCCTTGGGAAAACACTGGGAAAGGTTATGCATGCTCTTATTTCATGATGCACGCTGTAGAATATGTTCTGCAATATACGCAACTGTCAAGATATCTGCAGAAGGAGATCCGAGTTATCCTGTTTTCCGAGGACAGAACACGGCTGAAACGTCTGTTAAACGGGCCGTTTTAGAGCTGTTCCTACATATATGAGATTGAATTTCTTATGTAAATAATTATTCTTATTTGATGGTGACTTGACTAAACAGGCAGTATATTGCTTTATAATCAACACATATTGCCCAGATCGTAACTCTGTAAAAAATAGGAATATTACAGCATCATTGCATCTAAGCATGATGATTTTCTACTACTGATTTTCGCCGTGAAGGCAGACGGCCGACAGACACGCTGCTGTGAAACCAGCACATGCCAGCTATGTCAATGGAGACAGTGTTAAAGCTCAGACAAGCTTCATATTCTCAATCAAGCTCTGGCCTGAAGCCTGTACTTTTAATGTATCTCAAAATAGACACTTTTTTTTATATATATTCTCATGATCTGGGATCAGATCTACTCGGAGTACACTGATCGGTCACTAACAAGGACAGATCCAGAATCAGCGCTCTATACTGTGCAATCCTCCGAGGTCAAGCAATGAAAGGACGCTTTTGTACACGTGTGAGTTCAGTTCAGGTGTTTGTCTTCAGAAGTAGGCCAAGCTAGCCCATGAAACTGAAATGCCATTTAGAAGATTAAAATGTACCAAAAAAGTATAAAGATGCAAGGAAAGGTGTCGGTTCTTTGGGTGTGAATACCAAGCTTCATGTTAAGCCAAAGAACAATGAATAGCTGAATGTAATTAGTGGGTACGAGGCAGACTTAAACAAGGCCTAGTGGGCAAATTTTTGACTGTGGTTGAGTTTTCATGGCCCACTGGCTGTGGCAGCCGTGCAGGAACTGACTCGCCTTGGCTTGGTGGAAATAAAGCGCTGGGCCAGGACTTGCTAAACTCTGTCTGCTAAAAGAACTCCTGTGGCAAACAAGTAGGGTAGCATATAGGCTTGCTGCACTCAGAGGCTTGAGATACACACACACTTAAATATAAAAGCACAAGAACGCACACATACACATGCCCACATATGTGCTTTTCAACACTGGTGCAACCCAGTGGCCTTTGGTTATAATCAGGATGACAAATCAGATACCACTCCCAGGAAGAGGACAGCGAGATCAGTGGGTCGTTCCCAAGTGGATTATTCCTAACTGTCCTATTCCCGAGACCCTCCCCATTAAAAACACATCAGAGACCTTATAATCCTTTTCATTCCTCCAGTCCTCTCTTTTGTTCAATTCTAATCAACACCCAATCTAGAGCAATGTTATACTAGCTTGTCTCATCACTAAACATGCCTAGTGCCTGATTTTTTGGCCTAGTTTCAGGTATAGTGTGGTTTTGAGCTATAACTTCATGTTATGTCGGTGCTGGAGTGCACAGTACCAGACTGCGCTACCCAAGTACGTTTCCAGTGTGCCCCATGACGTGCGTCCATGGATGCCATAGACTACAATGGCCGTGATGATACATACCTGCTTGCAATCACGGGGAAAAGACTACTTGGGGCTATGCACTCACACACAAGTTGCAATGTTTCTGTTCAGTTAATTATATCGAGACACGTACATCGTGTTGATGTTCTTGTTTTGACCTTGGTCTTGGTATTCTGTGTTTTTGGCTTTTGCTCTTGACCATGTTTTTGATTGTAGCTGTGGATAAAACGCCACATATCCGGATTTGCAAATTTTGTAGAAAGCTGTCAACCCTGGTTACTTATATTAGCTCTTCTGTGTGTGCTTCAGTGGTGATGGGAAATTGACCTACTGTGGTGAACACAGTTGAAAAAAACAGCTCAAAACGAGTTGCTGGATGAATGTATGTTGTTGACTTTCATCTGTCTACTACGAGATTACTTGATAATATAGTAGCTAGATAGTAGCCAATAGCATAAGTCTAGCATGATAGACTCTTAATTTAATGTTGTTATCATTAATGTCATCCTGCCACAACAGAATTTGTTAGCACAAACCACTGCTGGATATCTGTGGGCAGAGGCTATGAGACTGAGATTGGATGCCAGCAAACACAAGATAACCAACTCCAAACACAGTCCCAAATAAACTATATTCAACTCATGCACTTGGTCTGATTGAGATCAAAGAATTACCCAGACACTGAATTTCTTCTCATCAGGTATTGGATTAACTCATCTGTCACCAATCTGTGATCCGCTGTCATGCATTTGAAAGCATTCTTACCCTAGCAAAGTACTATAAACATCCTACCACAGTAAAATAACAGATGAGAATGAGGCCACCCACTTCACGTATCATGCATGTATCTGACCAAAACACCGTGGGTTATTCAGAATAGTTAGATAATATAACTAATTAAGTTATATTAAACTAAGTTAAACTAAGTTAATATAACTGAAATGTCAGTGGGAGCTGGTGGTGAGAACATTGTCCCTATCAAGACTACCAGTAAGAGGAGCAAACTGCCCCGAGCTGTTCAATTTGTTAACAAAACAGAATGAAAATTCCTCTGATAGTAAATTTGCTATGTAAAAGATACATAACTCGAATCAGTTTGCATTGCAAACTCTTAATTAAAAGGCTAGAACTACTTTTGTGCTCTGACAGATGTGTCCTGGTGCCGCTTATCCCTAGACATATTTCTTGCTTTGCATTTAAGTGTAGAATATGCAAAGCAGATCCAAATAAAATTCATGATTCAATTCGTTTCTGTAAATACTTTCTGGAAGTTCTTTAACATGGAACAGATCACATCTACATTCTATCATTCCTACTGCAAGCTAAAACAAGTTACGTAGATCGTGCTGCCCTTTTATGTACATTTTGGGAAACTATATCTCCTCACTAAGCATGCTCAAGAGCACAGGAGGAACTGAGGAAAGTACACTTTCTGTAATCCAAACCAAATATACTGTATGTGCATGCAAGGAATGCATTTAGTATCCACGTTGCCATAGAAATGAGAAGCATGTGAGACATGTCAGAGTGGAATTGTTATTTTTCAGTCGCTTTATTTGCGTCTCAAATTATGTCTGATGCAGAAAAACATACTTCAAATGCCCTAATTAAAAACAAAGAAATAGAGAAAAATGTTTCTTCGACTCTTACACCCATTCAACCTTGCAATTAGTTTTTAAGCTTGTGATATTTGTAACGCAAATTTTGCTGCCTCCAAATTAGATCAGTACATGAAGGTTTTTTATTATGATTCTATTTCCTGTCTGATTATTTACACACCAGCCTTTATACAAATGTGGCTGTGGACTAGTAGATTATACAGACCAAGTTCAATTGTTTTCATTTTTGTGTCCTAACCAAGCATGCTCGACAGAGCAGTAGACTTTGCTGATGTGCCCACCTGAGTTGGGGCCATCGGGACACTCCACTGGCGGGCTCTCTGGGCCGAGATGGGCACCATCTGGAGGCTGAGGCGAGCTGGCACCGGGGCTACGGTCCTCCTCCCACATCTGCTCTGGAGCTGAGAGCCAAGAGACCAGAATCTATCCTGCACAAACAGACAGCCAAGAACATGGTTCACCAGAGACCTTGCCAACACAAGCCGTCCTCGTGTTTGGCGTTTTAGGCAATCCAACTCACAGTGCTGGAAATCCCCCATATGTTTAAAGCAATAGGCTGCTTGGGGTGTGATGATTGGCAAGATGTATCCGAATAAGCAAAAGCATGGGCACAAGCGGGCATAAGCCAAGCCAAACTTCGATCGGACTGAGGCTGACTCAGAACATTTATAGTGGGCAAATCAAATTTCGGCTTTTTTTTTTTTTTTTCACTTTGAATCATAATCATTTTTCAAATTATATCATTTAAAACGTGCATGGTATTGATTTCAGCATGGGTTTGCACTTCATTTGTAACAATTTACATTAGATTTTACATTAGGTTAGAGTTAGGGTCAAGGTCAACATCTGTATCCTTTAAATCTTACCTTATAACTTGATTTTGCTCATGGACAACTTTGTGACTGTAATAGATTACTGTAAAGTTTGTTAGGCTGTATTTGAACACAAATTTGTCACATAGAACTTTATAATACTGAAGTCCAACTTTCTCATGAGATCTGCTAGACTTTTTGGATGATATTGATTGTGGGGGAAAAAACCAGAAGATCTGAACTTAAAGGCAACCCAAACTCTATGACCTTAAAGCAGCCTATAAACAGCACTTACTTATGGAGCAGAATGTCAATGACTAAAGTAATTATATCCAGTTTATACCAATCTCGCTCTATAGAGACCAAAACAAGTCTTCAGACCGGACTGAAAACCTGTTGAACATGTCCAAATTCAAGGCTTACCTTAGAGGCACGACGTTATTTAGCGCTGTTTCAGTAACTCCTACTCTTCCTCTGCACCGACTTTAAGAGGACCTTAAGCAAGTCCCGTTTGTGCGGTGAAAAGTCGCGTCCTCGTCATGTTCTACCGATATCTGTGTCAGAAACTTTTTCTGTCTGAGCTGCTCTTAATCACAGCCTGCACCACACAAAGCTCAACCTTCACCAACTTCCAAAGACTTGACAGCTCTCTCGATACTGCAAACTTCCAGAAAAATAGTTTACGTTATTCCCAGGAAGTGTTAAAAAGACGCAAACAAAACAAAGAAGTCAGTGAGAGGTCCTCGGGAGGTTAAACACGCTGCGCTGTTTTCAGGGCTTCAGCTTCAAGACTTTCAAACGGGGATTCACACACAAGCAAGCGCGCGTGCACACGCACACGCACACGCACACACACACACACACACACACACACACACACAGGAAACTGCATCCCAGCCTGATCACTGTGCTGCTGCCTTCAGGCAAAAATATAGAGAGTAATGGTTTATTTACTGCTGTGTCATCACAAATAAGTAAATAAGTAAACAACAACAATAATAAGTATTGTTGTTGATTAATTGTTTACTTATGTGATCACACAGCATTGACTTTTTTGTTACCTATTTATTTATTTATTTATTTATTTATTTATTTATTATTATTATTATTATTATTATTATTATTATTATTATTTAAATTATTAATTGTCATTAACTTTATCCTGATCAGCATCACTGTCAACCCAGAGCCTGACAGGAATATATCCTGGATGGGATGCTAATCCATCGCACCTTGCAAACACACACACACTTATTCACATTTAGTACTCATTCATAAATCAAAGAACCCAGAGGAAACCTATGTGGACGCAAGGAGAAAATGTGAAACTCTGCACAGACAGTAACCCAAACTCAACCCAACCCAAGCAACCCAAACTGTGACCCTGGTTGATGACGCTGCTGATGCTAATGATGATGGTATTTATTATTATTATTATTATTATTATTATTATTATTATTATTATTATTAATAATAATATTATTATGATGATGATGATGATGAATATGAGCGGTGGTGCAGTGGTTAGCACTGTCGCCTCACAGCAAGAAGGTCCTGGGTTCGATCCCCGGGTCTCCCAGGGTGCCTT
>JAQMYM010000016.1:12134569-12149569 GCA_030014255.1 Parauchenoglanis ngamensis
GGACTGGCGACCTGCCCAGGGTGTACCCCGCCTCTCGCCCGAAGATGCTGGGATTGGCTCCAACTTCCCCGCGACCCGGATGGATAAAGTGGTATAGATAATGGATGGATGGATTATTATTATTATTATTATTATTATTATTATTGGGCAGCATGGTGGTGTAGTGGTTAGCACTGTCGCCTCACAGCAAGAAGGTTCTCTAGGGTGCCTTTCTGTGTGGAGTTTGCATGTTCTCTCCATGCATGTGGGGGTTTCCTTCGGGGACTCCGGTTTCCTCCCACAGTCCAAATACATGCGAATTATATTAATTCGCTACTCTAAATTGCCCATAGGCATGATTGTGAGTGTGAATGGTCCCAGCCACTAGGGGGCACAGTTATTGTCTCGTGGTGCAGGTCCCAAGCCTGGATGAATTGGGAGGGTTGCATCAGGAAGTGCATCCAGCAAAAAAAAACCCAGCCAAATCGATGAAACGGACAACAGACTGATCCGCTGTGGCGACCCTGATCAGGGAATAAGCCGAAAGAAGATCATTATTATTATTATTATTATTATTATTATTATTATTATTATTATTATTTCTAAACATATTGTATTTGGTAGTTGTACTTACAAGAATCATGGCATCCTTCAGAACGCATTTGTGCCCTAGTGCAACATATGAGAATGAAATTTGTTTTGATTTCTCATGAGATCAGGTTGGCCAAAACACACCTTACATTGTAATTAATATTTTTATTTATTTCTTCATACAAAGAGCTACTCTTCATTTATATTTTACAAGCAAAACCCCTCCAAACACCCTATAAACATATAATATGATGCAGGGTGAACTTGGCTGTACTGTGTTCCTGAGGTAACCCTGAGTTTGTATTACTGTTTTTTTGTAATTGTATTATTTTGTTTTTAATTTCTAATAGGTTTGTAGTTATACAAGAATCAGCTCATCTCTCAGATCTCATTTTGTCTCTAGTTCAACAGATGAGAATCACATGTGCATTTATTACATGATAAGAAATGCCTGGTGTCTCGTGATTCGTAAATCAGCTTTAGCTGCTGTCGGTGCTTCGTTTTCATCTGGGTGATTTTACGCATTCCAATTTATACTCATTTTATCAGCTTTAATCTTAAATTCCTTTGTTTTTACAATCACAGATATTTCTTAGGCTACCATCAAGTTCACGACAAATAATTTAGGCATTTGTGTATATACGTATAGTGTATATAATAGGGTGTTTAACAGGTTTTTCTGTTATGGGCAAACTGATCAACTAAGCCAAATTAAATGAGCTTTTGTTTGTTTGTTTGATTGATTGATTGAGTTCAAGTATATTAAGTGCACGAAATCTATCCCTGTCCCCAACTTTAACTTTTCATAAAAATTGAGTGGTGCAAATTGTTAGGAAATTATGCTTTTTGTTCGTATTGTTATTGCTATTATTGCCACCTCACAGCCCCAGGACCCCTGCTTTAATCCTGAAGCTTCAATCCTGAGCTCTCTTTGCATGTTCTCCCTTTGGTTTCCTTTTGGTTATTTAATTTCCTCTCAACGTGCATGCAGATATGTGGACCGTGCTGTGCTAAATTGCCCCTATGTGTGAATGTGCGTGCCCTGTAATGGACTGGCATCCCATCTGGGGCGAAATGGGCTACTTGCACTTAGGGCTATGACATATTTCCATTTTTGAAATAGTGTGACGCCTTTCTCCATCTTACTAAAAGGAGCTTTGCAAAGGTTTTACACGTACAATGAACATCATTAACATTCATTTTCAGAGTTTCCGAAGACATCGTGTGTAAAGCAGCACCATTGCCGTTATAATGGAAAACCCCGGAAGCAGAAATGCTGTTTTAGTTATAATGTGTACGTGTTGTTGTGCACATCAACGCTCATGCCAAGTGTTACCAGGATAGGCTCTGGACCCACAGCAACCCTGACTACAATAAAGTGATTACTGAAGATGAATTATTAGTTTAGATTAAAGATCTAAAGAATTATTATTAGTAGTAGTTTACTGATTTGATTTAAAAAAAAAATCACTTTAGTCTATCACTTAAAGGATCACTTACACTTGCCTTGACAGAGATAGAGAGAGGGAAAGTGAGTGAGAGACAAAAATAAGCACTATATCCCCACCATAATGCATACCAAATGCATTTTCCTGCTGTGTTTACAGTATTACTACAGTTCTGTAGGACGCAGTTTAACACGTTGCTCCATGGAGACAGTGAGATGCTATTCCTCCCCATAGGCACAGTTTAATGAAATAATATGACCCAGACCAGACCTAATAGTGCTTGGCCAACCACCAACACTGTTATACATGCTATATGCCTAAAGAGAAGCTTAAAGAAGCCTATACATTAACATATGGGTGCCTGGGAACTCCAGCTCAAGGTATGCAACGTGTAAGTTCAGGTTTTGTCTTGAGAAGCTTGAGGAAAAATGGCATGTCTAAGATAAGCAAGCAGTGGAAGCCATCCATTGGGAAAATTAAAGGGTGAAGTTAAATTACATCTTGTTTTTATTCAAATAGATGTTATGGTGTAGATGGCTAAGATCTCCCTCTTTTTCACTAAAAAACATTCATCAAAATTAATCCCTTTTTTGGCATACAAATAGTATTACTTGCTGTTGACAAAATGGATTAAAGTGGATTGAACTTTATACTTCTGCAGAACCACGAACAAAAGCACCACTAACCTTTGTAAGTAAAATATGCAGAATGTTATGAAGCTGAAGCTGGGGCTGATTTCTTTCTATCCCAGGCACACACATTTGGCAAAACAATAGGTTGTGTGTATTGGGGCTAATTGATTTAAGCCAGCTTTGATACCCTGACACATACATAACATGCCATCATTAGTTATTGAGAAAACGCACAGGAAATCCAATAGAGGTAATAATCACGAATGAGGTCAGTTCTTTTCTCGATCATTGATTTTCCAAAATGCCTTCGGAGAAGTAAATTGACGAAGCAAGAAATGTCAAAATGAAGTACGGTTACATGACAAAGACACATGAAAAATATTCAGTTCGAATGGTGTTGCCTATCTGTCTTAATACCATAAAAACCATAATTTCATAATTGTAATGCCAAGTTACTGAATATTTAGCAGGCTCCTTCAATATGAAGACACAGCAAACAAATGCATTTGATAAAGAAGTGTATGAGAGCTTGCGACTGATGAAGAAGAGGAGCGATACTATTGATGGAAAGATGGAAAGAAGAGCTTGGTTTCCGTTGCAGTTTTACGCAAAATATAAGCGATATTTTAAAACCTTTTGACAAAACACAATTGTCAATGGTCTGTGTTACTATTGAGTAATGTGATGCAAATAAAGCTGGGTTTTCTCCTCTCACAATAGCTCTCACTATTTTTTCATTCTCATTTGCTCTTCAGTTCATGTCATGTGACTTAAATGCAAAAAAACCGTTTCCGTTTCCGATTTTCCATTTCGCTCGTCTGAAAAACCGTCTCACGTGAGCGTAGAATACGTTTGAGTTTTTTTCCCGAAATGTTAATTTTTTAATTCATTATGTAAAATTGCTCATTACGCAGGTTAATGAAAACAGGCCTAGTGTTAGGTTAAACCAATGGCAATTTGAGTAGCTTCTAGAGAAAGGTGCTTTATAAGAAGAGATAAAGGGCAGAGCGAGAGGAAGGCATAACATACTGCAGATATCTAGCAGGACTATTCGAGGTGTTATTTTAACCTTTTGATGCTGATTGTTTTCAGTGGCTTTGAGCAGTTTGGAATGGCTCAAGAGTAAGAAAGGGAAGTGGATGAAAATGTGGTTCCAATCACTCACAAAGATGCTTTTGTTCTCCTACTGGAGTCCTGTACGAGCCAGTGATCCAGGCCAGTCCTGGTCTGTCAGGGACTTCTTAATTAGACTCATTAGGGTGGCCATGAGTGCAAGGTCGGATTGTGCAACAGAGTCTGGGACATGACGTGGACAGTGTGTTGTAAGATGGATTTTAATAGTCGTAGTCATTACGTAAACAGCTCGGAGTCTGGGGTGGATGGTCTTGCAGGAGTGAAGTCCGTGAGGGCTTTATATTGGCGCGCAGCATGAGATCGGGTTAATACGGGTCCATTACATCAGTTGTGAATTTATGTAATATCACTTGCTGTGCAATTTTTGGTTTTATTGTTTTCTTTTTGGCTGCTCTGACAAACCATTAGTTCTTGAAAAATGAACGAAATGCAATAATCATACCTTGCACCTGCAAAAAAAAACGTCCAGAATGTTTTTCTAGCAAGCCCTTCTCAGAAAAGCTCGATCTTTTTCGGGTTTTGAAGCTATGCATATTTAACATATGCCAAGATTAAAGAAGAGAACCCGATCCCAAGTCTACGCAGGTTGCAATAACACTCCACACCCTGTCTGTGTGTCAGCATGAGATTTTCTCAGGAGTGTGAAAGGACTCGGGCTTGGCCTGTCCCAGTCTGTTTTTTTCTTCCTCAAGGTTTTTTTTTCCCCGCGCACTCACTTTTTGACTGGTTTATTTACCCCTCCTGGTGGACAGAGCCTGAAGCACAGCAACTGAAACTGAGGCCATGGGGCAGTCGGCATTTCCGTGTCGTGCTCCGTTACATCATGCCCCGAGGAACAGGAGACGATCCGAACAGAAGATGCGCTAAAAAAAAACTGCCATAAACATATTGTTTACTTTAACTGTTACCTAGTTTTATATGTGTAGGTTGATTTATTTGTTTGTTTGTTTATCTAATTTGTTCATTTATATACATTTTTATTAAACATTAATTTTACACTTTAAATAATAATTTTATTCATTTCTTCCCCCCTTAAGCTAAAATGTCCTGCTTTACCCCATCCCTTGTTATAATTATGTCTTAATTACTTATTTAAAATTAATTACTTCATTAAAATAGTTCTTTTCAAATAATAAAATAACTGAAAATGTACAAATAATTGATCGAAATATAATTTTTGTATTATATTGTTACCAACCCAGTCAAATCTGACATGATTTAATTTCTGGACCTAAAAAAAACATATTTATTACAACAGAAATCAATTACTGTGAAATGACCCAACATTCAAATGCAGCTACATATCCATAAACATTTGCTTTGCAGTTCGAAAATCCCATTGTCTTTTAAATTCTTTATTGAGTCACCTTCAAATCATTGTGATTCACTAAGAGAAAGCAATAGATTGCTGAATGTGTCACTTCCTGGGATCGGTTGATTAAATACCGAGCCTTGATTTTGCAATTTAGTATTTGACTGAATGTACTTTTGTGAAGCCTGGTAAGTCATGAGTCATGCATCACTAGCAGTTTAACAATAGCTAGCTATCATTTTATCCTTTGAGATGAAGGTCCTTGGCAGCAATTCAGACAGACGGCTTGTAAAAGAAGTAAAAAAGAAAAAAAAAAAAAAAGGCGGCGTATGTGAGGTGAAAGTAAAAATGAAAAGCGAATAACTATCATTAGTTTGATCCTCTTAGCCAAAAGTGGCACTTGTAAACATTACCCCATTACTCTAATTTTCGGCTAGGCTCTGGACAGACCTCTCTCCAGATGTTTTTACCGCAGAGCGTCGCCTGAAATCCCATCAAACGGACATTTCGCTTGTCCAACAGACTGTCGAGATCTGTACAGCAAGTGCTGCGTAAACAGCTTCACCACCTTTTGCGTGAGCGAAAGAGGCCCGATCATTTGCTCATGCCGAACTTGATATGGCTAACTGTCACATCTGACACTGTTTTCCCCCTCATCGTGTCTGCTCCTAATCAAGAACACATTGTTTTATTCTATTTAATTTTTTTGCAGCTGTGCAGAAAGACAGATGTACGACCTAGTAAGCATTTCTCACACGTCTGGTCTCCAAAACCTGAATTAAGCCAAAATGCTTTCACCTGCAAATGAGCACACGCAGTGGACACGGCCGTGGACAGTGTAATAAGTATTTTATTGCATTTTATAATGCCATTGTCAATAATTAGTACAGATTACATGCAACTAGAACTACTGTACAGTTTTTTTTATTGTCTGCATGGGCAGACACAAGAAGATTCAGGTTACAAATACACAGATATATGTGTTTTTTTTATACAGCATGAAGAAAAATGGCAGTGACTGGCATAAACACGGTCACCCCAGGGTTAAAAACAATAACGGTGGCTGACTAGTTTTTGCCCATTTTTTTTCCTTTTTTTTCAATACCGTCTCAGAACCACCATGTGTTCTTTCCCCTAAAGTTTTCATTCAAAAGTTTCAAACGAAATAAAAAGGTAAACAAAAAAAATATATATTTATACTAAACTAAGTACATAGAAATCACTGCTGATAAAAAAATGTACACACATTCTTAAGATGCAAATGAAAGGAGTTGCTAAAGTGGTAGATCCATTCGATTGGCCAAAAACAAACAAAAAACAAAAAGAAAGAAAAAAAGGAAAAGATAATACCGTCAGGCAAAGCTCCTCGGCAAGGATCCGTTTCCTGGATAACGTCACATTTAAAGCTGTCAATCACACAGAAATGGAGCTCAGACAGCGCAATAGACTTAATGGTAAACACACACTGGAAAAAAAAAACGAAAAGGATTTCGGGCGGGGAAAAAAAACAGGAAGTGACATAGATGGTCGAACGCAGATCAAGAGGAATGGAAACCTGTTTGGAAAAGCTTCAGATTTCTAAGAAGGAGTTTGCTAAGATCATAAATAACCATCAACAGCTCTGATTCTACAGGTTGGAGCAGAAATCGTGGTCCCATTGTTTTAGAGATCAAGGTCAGCATGCTTAAAGAGAAGAAAAAAAAGAATCAATAGAATCAGTGACGGCATGGAAACGGCGACAACGCATCAGCTTCTTTTTAATTACTAAGCCATTAATGCCAATTAAGCTAATGAGAGCCTTGCTGCGCAGTCCACTGGGCTCTGAGCCAACGTGACGAATAAAGACAGACTCGCTGTGATAGGAAACACCATTGCCAAGTGAGCGACAGCTTCGAGACGTTTCTGGGAACTACAGGAATGATTTGGTTTAAAGGGAGTCTGTACAAATACATCTATTGGCACCTAAAAAGGACCAACAAACACCTCAACACCGAGTTTTTTTTTAAAGCAAGAGAGGGCTACGTCTTTTTTTTTTTCTTCGCCAGGTTTTGTATTTTCCTCTTTCTCCTTGTTTGAGGTTTTGGTCCTTTCCTTTGAGGAAAAAAAGTCCTTCTGAGGTATCATTGCAACAATGAATTCAACTTTTTTTTTTTTAAATGTCGTTTTCTCTCGGTTTTTGCCGTTTCTTTTCCTTAAAAATGCATAAACGCAACACAGAGACAAAAAGAAACAAAAAAAAAAAAAAAAGGAAAGAAAAAGTATCAAAATAGACCTAACTAAGATAAATATACAAACTGGTGTTTTTTTTTTTTTTAAATCATTTTATCTAAACCACTTAATCTAATTTTGAATCTTGAAGTCATTTTTTTTTTGTTTGTTTTTTGAGATAATACACTTTTAAAAAAAAGCATCGTCCCAGATGTTTTGTGAAGACCCAAAAAAAAAACAAACAAAAAAAACAAACAAAAAAAAACACAGGAGTGAAAATAATGATACCTGCAGCACATAATATGATAAATACATACAGCGTAAGCAATACAGTATAGAAAGTTTTACAATAGCTAGAACGATGATGTAGGAAATTAACATTAAAAAAAAAAAAAAAAAAAAAAAACACCGCAGGAAAATATATAAAGACAAAAAGTGTGGGGGAGAGAAATGCCCTTCAGAGCTAAGCCGAGCTGTAATATACAATAATACATCATTACAACAAGATTGAAAAAAAAAAAAACAAAACCCAAAAAACATTATGGTGATCGCTAATACCACTGACATACATCAGTCTACATCGTTATAAAACAACTTTGTTTACAGGTGTGTACCTTAAAGCACGATTGACGTTCAATGCAGCAGTTCCTTATTACTGAGAGATTCTGCACAGTTCCTGTTTCTCTTCGCCTTATCGTAGTCATCTTTAGCATGGACGTTTAAGCTCTACGTTTATCTTTGGGATATTTTGGTTTCGCCTGCGCTACGTAGCCAGCTTCTTTGCAGCTCGTCTTTTGAGTGATCAACAGGATGAAGGATTAAAAAACAAAACAAAAACAAAAACAAAAAAAAAAAACCTAGGGTTAGGCACTGCTACACTCAACGGCGCTGCTCGGTGCGGTGCTCCGTTTCCCCCCCTGACCCGAAGCCACCATAAAGCCACGCTCTGCATTAATTGGAAAGCTGAGGGTGGTGTGGGGTGGGGCGGCGGTGGTGTTTGGGGGGGCATTTGAACGAGAGGACCCGCGTTAATGCATTCTGCCCATCATCATTTCTGACACTGGCCCATTGAGCGCACTCTAATGACCGGCCGCCTCATTGGCTTAAAGCAGGGCCTGGCCCCTCGTTATGCATGCAGAATTAGAGCGCGCAATTAATGCCTCCTCGCCGCAGACCTGTACACAGACACTATGCTAATAGATCACTTAAAGATGGTAGATGCGCAATTTGGAATAGACGTTTTTTTTTTTTAAATAAACGTTGACCTTTTAATGCTTCGCTTTTACTTAACAAGCTTTTTCTTTTTTTTTTCTCTCTTTTTTAAATAAGGGGAGAGGTAGTCATTACTGTTTTTGTTTTGTTTGTTTTTTTTCGTCAGCATGGCGCGTGTTGTTTCGTTCATGCAAATGAATTCAGGATCAAGGATCGCCAGACAAGCTTTATTAGCATATTTTGGTTTGCAACTATTTTTTTTAAAAGATAAATAGGTACAACAAGACGATGTATGGAACTATAAATGGGTTTCATTGGCCATTTATTTTGTGGACTATTTCAAAAAGGAGGTAGCAACATTTTTGGTTTTTATCTATTTTTTTTTTTTTTTTAGAATGAAATGAAATATTCCTATAGCAGGCGCATGGAACGGACCTCGGTTACGGAAGGAGTGTGTTGAAAAAGTCCTTCTTAGATTTGAAACGCGACTTGAAGTGCAATTAGCGTTGAAGTTGTCCCTCAGCTGTGTGTTGTCGAACGGATATCGTTTTATTCCGTGTCCGTCATCCTTCAGATGAATACTTTTGAAATGTTTGAAACAGTAATGCTCAATGGACTGGGTCAATAAAACCACACACAATGCGAGTGCGACAAGTAATGAGTGTTTTCTTGAGCGACAAAAACATATCTAATGAAAAACGAGGATTTGTGTATCGAGCATTGGTCATTCAAGTGCCTTATGTCTGTGAAAGTATTTATATTATTTACTTGGACCTTGAGGCGTTTTCAAAGGTTGTGTTCTTAACACTTAATGCTGTTGCCTGAGCATGAGAGGGTTTTTTTTTTTTCCTTTTATTAAGTGCTTTAATCATCTAAGGAACTGAGAGAGGCTGGACAATACTGCTTCTTTTTGGCCTTACACCACATAGGATTATATCACTCACTTTACATACTATATTTAAACAGCTTTTCTTCCCCCCCCTTTTCTTAAACCACCAAATTCTCTTTTGCATCTCATACTTTGGTTTTTGGAATGTTCTGTACTAGACGTCTTTAGATCACTTAATATTTAACATAAAAAAAAAGAATAAAATAACAGCGTAATAATTTAAGGAACAACTGTACTGGGTTTTTTTTTTTGTTTTTTTTTTTGGACAGTATCTTTAGGAGGAACAAAAAAAACAAACAAAAAAAAAAAACTTTTAAATGGAGGGTATTTGGTTTACTAAAAATCTCTTTGGTAACCTGTAACGAAAACAAACTGGGAAGAGAAGAGAAGGAACGAAAAACTTGAATTTGGCATGGCACTGCTATGAATGTTGACGTGTTTATCCAAGTTCAGTGAAAGCTAAAGTTCTCACATCGAAGCTCAGACATTTTGGAAAAGCGTCCGCGTCTCTAGATGACGTACAGATCTCCGAAATGGTTCGGCCACAGTAAGGATCCCCCTGACGAGGTGAGGGAATACCGTGGGTTGAGGTATTCTGTGACCACAATATCATCTCTTTAACACAATGCTTTGTATCGCAGCTGAATTTCAAGAGGAATTACCGAAATAAAATGATAAATGCTTAAAAAATCAAAATCAAAAATAAAAAGCATGCCTCTAGGGATCTTTCAGGGAACCTGCACATTCAAACCCACTTTGCTGGAGCCCATCTTCCTGCTGTTATTAAACGCTCTTCATTTCTTTTGTGGTCCTTGTTTCTGTCGCTACCTTGATGGTAAGTGCTCTTCTCAATCATTTTTAAGTAATAGCTAACAGGGCATTATGGGAAAAGGAAGGATTATTGAGATCCCCTCCGAAATCCAGCCCGTTTGGAATGGTAACAATTCTTCAAAAAAAGCAAGAAAGTATAATAACAGAAAATCAACCTACATATTTAGAACTAAAGTACACCACAATGTGAAAGGCTGATCCTGTAAGTCGCTGACTGGGAAATAATGAATGTGAAATCAAATGTTCATCAAAAAGAGCATTGAAAAGCTACGTCACACGTTTGAATCAAAGTTAAGAGTCATGTCTCGGAGCTTCGACGCCTCATCGCGGCTGCCGGTGCTGACACACCAGTTGGTCCTGGCTGCTTTTCCTGAAAATGGGGAAACAATTTCATCTCTTTTTTTTTTTTTTATCTTTGACTGGTCTAACAAAAGCAGAAAGAGAGAGAGAGAGAGAGCGAGAGAGAGAGAGCTGTTTGGTTTCTCGCCATCAGATATTCGGCTATCAGATCATGATCACAAAATGTTAACACTGCTCCAAGACTGGAAAACTCCACCTCTCTTTTTTTTTTTTCCCCAAGAGTTCAGAAATCTTAAGGTCAAAGGTCAGGGTAAGACAAAGGGAGTCAGTTGCTCTGGTCATGTTTTGATCCCTTGGTTGTTGTTTTTTTTTCTCTTTCTCTTTTCTTTAGTTCAGCAGAGGGGCAGGACACCCCTGACCGAACCGAAAAGTCCAGGATAGAACCGAGTTCTTTCTAATGCTTTAGTTCGTGTTTTCCTTTGTTGGATGCGTGAGCGTCATTCCGAGGTAAACCACAGCTGCAGTTTTATCCCAAAGCAGTTCTCAGGCAAAAAAAACAACAACAAAAAAACTAAAGCTGATAAGACGGGAGGAGCAGAGTGAGACGCTTTGCTGCGTTTCCCCGTCACTCTGAGACTCTGTTCCGAGCACGAGATACAAACCGGCTGCACCAGTCTCAAATACACGAGTGGCTTACAACTTGTCTCTGGGACTTTAAAACATTTTCTTAGTGAAGAGGAACAGAAAAGTAGAGAGACATAAAAAACAAACAAACACACAAACAAAAAAAACGAGCTAAGGATTGAAAAATAAAATGCACGGTGGACTGATGAGGGGTACACCCTGTTTTGGTTTTCTTGATGTTGGGGTTGCTTCCGTATCATCTCTCTTAGTTTTTCCTCTTTGTGGTTATTTACGCCTCGCGCAGGAAGGAAAGGCGGGGCCCGCGAAACCCCGCCCACCTTTACTCCAGCTCCTCTGTGGGAAGCTCCTCCTCCATGTCGCGCTCGTCACCGGGCATGCTCAGGTTCTGAGTGACGGACGCGATGAGGGACACGGGCCGGCTGTCCTCCTCCAGCTCTGCGGGTTCCTCCTTCACGTGGATCTGGTGTCTGAGGCACCGGAAACACACACACCCATACACACACACACGAAACCAAATTCAATAACACTAGCCATATTATTTGGCATACATTTTGCAACTCATAAGCTGTTATGGACTTACATAACGTAACATTACAGAACAACGATGTCGAATTCTCAAACATCAGACTGGTGCGGTTTCATTTTCTAGAACAGCATTACTCCGACTGTAGCCTTTTTTTTTGTCTTAACAACTTCAAGAGGGGGAGAAAAGGCAAGGCTGGTAAGGCAAAGCTTCCTTATGGCCGCTTTAATGACACCGATGACAAGAAATAACTTGTTCTGTGGCCTTTCCTCATCACTACATATAACTGTACATGCTAACCGTCGTTCTTTAATAAACGAAAAGCTGTAATTGTTGACAACCTTCCGTTGTATAAGAGGATTAATCATTTCTGGATGCACGCTTATAGAAAAATGAAATCAACCTTCAGGGAAGTATCTGTAACTCTGCATCATGCTGCATCACACTACCTCATCGTGGATTATTTATTTCTTTATTTATTCATAGTAGTTGTGTTTAATCCATTAGCCCGAGAGGTCTCACTTTTACAGTTCCATTTTAGGGCAATGTATTGTATCTTCAATGCAATAAAGGGACTTCCTGTGATACAGGATTACAGACTGGACAGAACCGGAGGTCACGTGACGGGGAATGAAACGAGCTTTCGCTTTCGGATCTCCGCAAAACCCCCCGTCGCTTCCGTTTCTCTCAGGTGACATGTGATATGGGGTTTCATAAATAGAACGGTTAAAGACAGTGAATCTCGCTGAGACGCAGAGTTGCGAGGTGTGTAAATGGATGCTTGTGTCTCTGTCACTGTCCTGTCTTACCCGTACTGTTGTGGAGACAGGCCGGGGCTGCAGCTGCCGTTGCTGTTCACCTGTTCCACGGTGCTGCTCACGTCGTCGTGCCCCACGTGCAGCATGTTGAGGCTGGCTCCTGTGCTGTTGTTTATCAGCGTGGGGCTGTTCAGGAGGCTCAAGCTGCTCTCCGCCAGCGCCGCCTGCACACACACACACACACACACAGGTGAGTGATGTGCACTAATAGTATAAATCATGCAGTGGGTGGAGGCATCACATTCGTGATACTGGGTGAGGGTGAGGTGGCACAGGTCAGGGCAGTGCATGGGGAGGATTTATAGCTGTATTAAAGCTGGGAGGAGGTGGAGGCACGCCGGGATCAGGTAGTGACTTGCAGTGCAGGAGAACGCAGCTGGCCTGTTTTATGACGGACGCTCTGTACAGGCCCGGACATTTCCCCGCGCTAACTTCGTCTCAGACGCCGTGTTTCTGCTCCCGTGTTACCTGCAACGCTGCATCGCAGAGCTTGCTCGGTGAAATAAAGTCCACATGAAAAGCACGGTGAAGCAGCTTTCTGTTTTTATACATCTTGCAACGGAGAACAGAAAGAAACTACGCTACATGATTTGCAAAAACGGCATCACGTCTCTTCCAGTTAACGTTCGGTTTTGACTCTCTTCTTCCACATACTGTTTTTAACGACTTCTCCTGTTTTTAGTTCATCTCCTTCTGATACTTCACAAACTATTTTATGTGTTTCTCTGTTTTTATTTACTCTTATTCTTGTCTTGTTCCTCTATTATTATTATTACTACTATGTTCCATTCTCTTTCGAATCACATTTCTGCATTTCTTTTGTATCACACAGGTATCCTTTTACTACTTTTTATTCAAATAAACAGTATGGACGGTGAAATATTAAGAAAAAAAAAGCGTCAAGTTTCACTTGAGGTGAAAGGACAAAAGAAAGCGGTCACACTGGAACAAGATTTGATGGAGGCTGAGAGCTTTCGCCTCTATTTATTGTGTTATTTCGCCGTTTGGTATGTGGTCCGTGACTGGTGGCTTTTTGATAGAATCTCATTGCACATGTTAATGTATTTTCATAACCGCAATTAATAGACGCATTTTCGGAAATTTCATCTAACTTCGTTTGATGTAATGCCTAAAGTGTGATGAAGCGGAGTCGATGGGCTCACTGGGAGCGCAGGCTGAGAGAGATCACCACTAGGGGTCCCCTCACGTCCACGCAGCAGACACACACGAGCTCGGCTCGACACTCGCACAGCCGTGCGTCCTTTCAGATCGCCTGAATCCTCAGCTGCTCTGGCTTCTGACGTCTTCGGGCCTTATAGCATACATACTCACTAGCCTTATTGCTTTTATTATTACTTCAAAACTATGTTCAGAAAGACAGCATTTTTTTTTAAATTCAAGAGGAAAAAAAAAGAAACAGATAAATAAAAGCCAACAGTTTATCCTTCACAGCCGTAGATATATATATATATAGCCATGAATACCTGCTGAATTCTTACGCTAAGACATAAAATTGATTTGTTCCTAGTTTGAGAAATGGAAAACGAGTTTAAGAGGATAAGGGAAGTGTAAAGTGATGGTTGGCAGGATCAAAAACACACATATTGATGTTTTAATGCTGAGAGGAAAGGAGTTCTGGTCAGTGTCTCCCATTCTGGCTCAGTGGTTTCAGAATAAGGCGAGCTGAGAACTTTATGTGCGCTTTGCGCCAAGCCAAACGGAAAAGACTTGCCAAAACGTGGGACCGAGTACGACAGGGCGAAAACGTAGGCGTCCGTTTCGTTTTCAGAGGGAAAGGGTGGAGATGGGGCATGCAAACCGTGTCAGACCTGATTGAAACAATGCTTTTTTCCCCTTTCTCTTTTTTAAGAAAATGACAAAACGAGAACTGGTTTCAACGGTCTTTGATTCAGGGAGCCGTTATAAAATGATTCTCTACGCATGGCGAGTCTAATAGCAATGACTTTTTCCTCACTTTTCACGCATAACGAACGCTGTGCCTCGTCTCCAGCGCACGTTACACTGAGCCAGAGTTTTTCGCAACAGCGTCCAGGCACAGATCTGTTTGAGAAGAAACATGCAGTTGACCTGCTGGTTCACGTTGCCCTTTCTGAATTATGTAGAAGTTCTGCTGCGTGCTCTGCCGAGTGTTCTCCCTGCTCCGTTTCCTCCAACTCAGGAAGGAAACATGCGTTATTATTCCACATGTTCATTGTATTCCTGAAATATTTTATTAAGGTTAGGACTTGCACAAGGCATGCCTCTTGTTCAGTTCTTTTTGTCCTTTTTATTTATAAAGGCTGCAATGTGTCTAAACATTTGCTTTCAAAGTGAAGGCACGGGTCGGAGTTCGTCAGCTTCAAATCTTCTAGCTAGCTTGGCTAGTTTATGACATACACATGGCGTATGTGCTAACCTACTGCTTCACATTTCACCATCCGATAGCTTTAGACTGGTGGCAAAAAAATATTTTGGAGA
>JAQMYM010000016.1:12152069-12160977 GCA_030014255.1 Parauchenoglanis ngamensis
AACACCGTGTTATTAAAAGGTGTGGTTAGGCAAGCAGCTGCAACAGCGAATCAAAGTAGCTCCTTTCATTTGGAGCAGGACAAGAGAAAAAAACCCTGAATTCTATCACAAAAACATATTGCGTGGCGGCGTATGAGGTGGCTTTTTATACATGTGCGTCAAGTAACAGGAGGAAAACGGCAAATCTGCTGATCAAATCAAAGAGACTCCGCCTTTTGGTTTTCTATGAGCTCACAAGGCCAAAGCTCTTTTTCCCCTTTCTGTGAATTGGCTTTTCCTCCAGATGATATTATTGATGTTTATTTGTTCTGGCCAATCTTTCAGCTGAAAAAGCAGGAAATAGTATTTTATCGCTGAAACAAGGGGTACAAAAATGCTCAAGCTAAATTAAGCAAAACTGTACGTGTTGGCACCTCTGAAATGCAATACGTTTAATTAGAAGTCATTCTTTCGATTCGTTCAATTATATGACGCTTTCAAGTAGCCACAAATCAGTCGTTCGTTTGGATTTGTCATGGACGTGGATGCGCTACAACCTTAAAGCCTTGGCCTGAATGTAGGAAAACACTGTTCCTGGGGGAAAAAAAAAACCTACCCGGTCATCTTTGGTGGTCTCCTCTTTTGGTATTCCACTTCGTCCACAGTCCAAACGGCACCCTTGACGTTCTCCACTCGCACGAAGCATTTGTGGAGGCTCAGGTTATGGCGCACGGCATTCTGGGTAAATCGAGAGAGAGAGAGAAAAAATGTAGATATTCTCCGAAGTGCATATGAGACCAAAGGTACAGCTAGAGATGAGCGTTTGTTAACGGTTTCAATATATCTAGATTAATAAATGAATGTAATGTATAGATAAATAAGAATGTAAAGAAAATGAGACACTCAAGAGAGAGAAAGAGAGAGAGAAGGCACAATGCGGGCTGGTCACGTGTTATTGCTTGAAATGCAATTACAGTACTGCTTCGTCTAAACAGTCTTTAATATCGGCATAAATCGTATACCTGCTTTCTAATTAAAAGCCTGCTTGTGGTGATAAGCATAAAAAAGGCTGCATAGTTCAGTTCAATGAGGGATGTGTGGATGTGAGTTTATCTCCTCATCTCATATTCCTCCCTGCATACACACACACACACACACACACACACACACACGATTATGCTTTCTACCACAAACACACACACACACCACCAATTAAGTGCATATTCCACAGAGGAGCAGTGACCCCGAGGTGCCACACCGTCACACCAGTAGGAGAAGAAGAAGAAGAAGAAGAAGAAAAAAAAACCTGTCTCCAAATGCTAAAAGTAAGAAAAAAAAAAGATGCGCCTTTCTTCCCCCACCAGCAAACCCCCATCATTTTAAAAAAAAATTTCACTAATCAGCCACTATCCAGAATAACACCCCCGAGGGAAGCCCCTTCCTTTTCATCTGCTATTTGTAGTTTGTTCATGCCCAATTTCATTACCAATTTTAATTCGTGTATAATTAAATCCTGTGTATTTTTTCTGACACGCTCCTTTTTTTCCCGCAGCCCATGAGGGAGGGACTGCTGATGCCGGAATCACTCCTAACCGTAATTACAAGTGCCATAATCAGACGAGGCCTCCCTCCTTTGAATAAATTTCCCGGCGCAGGAGCGATGATGCTTAGTTTTGCAAATTAGTATGACCCCAATTTCAGCCTGCCACCTCGCCAATTTTATTTGCATTCCCATCCGTGATGAAAGACTAATTCTCCCAGTTAAAACATTAGCGGCAATTTAAAGGGGGTCAGCCTCGGCAGACATAAACAAAATGCTTTGCCGGCCGGGTGTGCGCGCGTGGCGTGTGAGGGATGACGGCGTGGATGCTCTGGAGAGGGGGCAGAGATATTAGAAAAGATGGAACTCGTGACGTGGGTGTCAAATGGGTCTCGCCTACTCGAGTGGCGGTGCCCGCACAAAGGAACCGGCGTGCCAGACGCCATTTTAGCATCTCATCAGGATTGGTTATTCGTCTTCCTGTGGCCAGATTAACCATTTTACAGCTGCTTTAAACACTGATCAGCATTACGCGGACGTACGGTTAAACGCTTTCCATCAATTAAACACTCCAGCATACAAGGAACTTTAATGGGCTTAAATACTGAACAGTTTCGAGAAGACACAACGAGGCATCTTCAGTGCCACAGACCTGAAGCGTCCTAAAGCGTCACACGTCAGACAGTTTTCCCTCTTTGATGCTTGTGCTTAGAAAAGAAAAAAAAAAAATGAGATTTACTGTTTAGATTTGAAGTGTAACAAGAAACACTTGACCTGAGATCAAACAGTCGTCTGCAAACGCACGACAGGAGAGTGTGGAGCGAAAAAAAGAGCGTTAAGATTTATAGATGCGCATCATGGTTCTAGGCAAGGTCCATCTTTATACCTAAGGGACCGCCTGTGACTGATCAATGACTTCCTCCTGCTCTTTCTATGAAATATGAATGGCCATTAACCGAGCCAGAGAACATAGAGCCCCATTTCTACATTTAATACCGTGGCCAAACGACTGGCGTGCGAGCGAGCGAGAGAGAGAGAGAGAGAGAGAGAGAGAGAGAGATTGTGTGAATATATTACAAAAGAGAGAGAAAATGGGAGGAAGACAGTGGCAGATGAGAACACGAGGAACTATTAATTGTTAAATTTCATAAAAGTGAAATGAGACGTTACAGATATTCAAGCCACCTGTCTTCTCTTCTGCTTCTCCTCATCGCTCCATCTCTGACCTCTCTAAACTGCTCTCGGGGGTAAGCCATTGCTCCCTTTTTTTTCCCCATTCTTTTCTCTTTCCCAAAGTCCATTTTTTTTGTACCTACGCAAAAAGTTCTGTAACATCGCAGTCCTGACGCGGCCTTAAAACGTCTTGAGGTTTGCAATTTGATGCCATATCGATCAAAAAAAGCAACGCAGAGGAATGTAGTGAAAGTCACTAAAGAGACAGAGTGCACAGAGACGGAGAAAGATGAAGTGGAAGGCAGTTTCTGTTCTTTTTCACCATCAAGTCTCTCCTGTCTATGTGGTAACTGAATCGCATGTGGTTTAAAGTGTGTGACCGGACATCAAAAACACACACACACATTAGGAGCCTGCGTAGACAAGCCGTGCTAGCTGTGGTGCCCAGAGGAGTGCCAGGCTCCTGGGGAGAGATGCAGGGCTGCGATACGGCGGCACAGAGGCGCAGCGCTGAGCGGACGCTAATCAGCGGCCCGAATTAAAGCGACCGATAAAGGAGCGACGTGCCTGTGGTGTGATAAAACAAACCTTTGTGTGTGAGTGTGTGTGTGAGGATATGGTTGAAAGTGACAGAGCATGACTCTTGGTCCCATGCATACACGTAGAGTGACAGGCTTTTGAAATATTTTGTGCTTTCACACTTCAAGCCTATCCAGTTTCCCACCAGTTTAAACCAGTGGTTTCTAACTGGTGCTTAGTGAGCAGTAAAGCGTGTGTGTTCTTCTTGTCCATCAAAGTTCCAAAACTCGGTGCACTTTTATTTTGAAAGTTCTCCAGTATGCCTTGCTTTCAGCTTGCGTTTGAGACCAGGAATCAGCAGGCTGATGTTAAACAGTGACATGAAGGCCTTCAGTGAAAAATGAAATTAGCCTAATGAAAAACACACATTTATACACGCTCGCACGCACGCACGTAACAGTTTAGTAGCTTTTCAAAGAATATCACAGAATAGAACTAGATAAAATATGGATTCACAGGCAGTGAGGATGGAACAGAAATGTATAGTGTATGTAATAAAGAAGTCCTCAAAAGGTTCGTAGCAATCTACAAGTGTTCAGAGGTCTAGGCATCTACATAGAACCTTTAAGGAAATTCCTCAAGATATAATCTTTTTTCTCCTGTTAATTCAAAGCTGCTCATTACGACTGCAGTATGACTAAATGTAAGAATCTTGAAGTGGTTTCATTTTTTATTATTATTATTATTATTATTATTATTATTAACACCTACTCCTGGCTTATCAACTAGATCTCCTGAGAAAAACATGTTAAAATTCAAACATGGGCAATTTGGCTGTATTTGGTTGAATTTTAGACTAATTGAATTGGTAGAAATTCACACCTAAGCTGAACCACATGTCTCTTCATCCAAATTGATTTGATGACTTTAGAAGTATTCTGAATTTGTCTAACGAGTCTAGTTCTAGCTGTCTAGGTTCTACTTGGAACCTTTAGGAATATCGTCTCACTATCTCGTGATTAACAGTTACAGAAGGCCGACAGGACGAGCAAAAAAAAAAAAAAGCCCCAAGTGAATATTTCTTCTCTACCAAACACCAGGCAGAACGTTGGCCGGCTACAGGAGACAATAGAGACGGCGGATTGGGACATACACAAAAGAGCGGGATAGACAGAACGGAAAAGAAAGCAGGCGGGGTCGTGCCCTGGCCGGCCGGGAACAGAGTTGGCATCATTAATTACGCCTGCATGTTATCAGAATGTGGCCCTTGGCACAGGGGCGGAATTTACTACTGTTTGCATCAGGCAGAACAATGGGGCTGACTCAGTGCGTCTGCGGTTCAGCCATGTTGCTAGGTGGAGGGAGCAGCCGGCCTTACAGGCAGGACGCTTACTCTATGAAATGACCATATGAAACATGACTCAAAGCGTGAATCGAACAAATAAACCACACTCCTTTCACTGGAAATGTTTTCTTAACTTGGCAGATGATTAAACTAAATCAAAGAGGACGAAACGTGCGGCTGTCCCCGCCAAGAAAGCCCTGGAAAAAAGAATCCGATTATTTTACGACGCCGATTTCATGTCTCACCTTCCAGGTTGCCGTATTTCTCCTGAAATAGGCGAACATTCGTGTAAACCAGTTGTAGATCTCATTGAGAGTCAACTGTCGCTCAGGGGATTCAAGAATAGCCTGGAGAGAGAGCGAGAGAGAGAGAGAAAGAGAGAGAGAGAGAGAGAGAGAGAGTGATTGAAAGTGATTGAAATGGCTGCTATTAGAGACACATTAGCTGATGAGCCATCTGCAGTCACTGCGCTATAACTGGAGGTGTGCATTTCAGCATGGCTGACACTGTGCTTGGAAATGATCATAAATCCACAGTTATGAACACATGCATGCTCACACACACACACACACACTCTCTTTCTCTCACACACAGGCTCTGGCTCAGACTCTCTCGTACACTGCAAAGATCCAAATCGAACACCTTCACAAACTCGTTTTTCTCTTTCTGTCTATTTCTTGTTTCTTTGCTACACGTCTGGAGTGAGTATAATGTAGCCAAAGCACACTTTTTACAGTGCGGTTGAACTCAAATGTGTGATTGTTAAATGGTTAACTTCAGTTGCATTGTCGTCTCTGATTGTACAGGTTCGGGTTCGACTGACTTACATGCCGTATCAGAGAAGCGTACGTGAACGGAGGTCTGACGTCAGCATTTTTGTAGAATTCACAATTCTGGGCGAGCTCTGCCGGAAGAGGAGAAAAAAACAAAAACACACATATAGATCAGGGAAGAACTTAATGTAACACACATCAAGAGGTCAAGTCTAGATGGTGAGTGTGTGGCCAACGGGTAAGTGTGTGTGCTGACCGGAGGCGATGGGGGTGCAGTATTTGTCGGAATTGCGCCGGCGGATGGGACCGACACCGTGTAGGCTGGAGGAGCTGATGACGGACGGGCCCTGCCTCAGGGGGGTGATGGGAGCTGCAGCCGAAGTGGGAGGGTGAGGTAAACCCTCAGGGAACGGCTCGCTGTCCCGCTTCAACAGAGAGGCGCTTGATGCCAAGTTCAGCTACAGATACACAGAGAGAGAGAGAGAGACGGAGAGAGAGAGAGAGGGAGGGAGAGATAGGGCCAAATAAACTATTATCAATGTTTAAATCAACTCTGCAAATTTACTTTTATAATGATCAGCATAAATAATAATAATAATAATAATTAAAAAAAAGTTTAGAATGAAAACCGGTAAAATGACAGCTTAAAAAGTCTTTTTTTTGTTTGTTTTAATTATTAAAAATGTAATTGTAGTTTTTTACATTTAAAACTGTCTAATGAACAATAAAACTAACTTTTAATATCCTACTGCAGAGATTTTTACGGTCACTTCGCTAACATGCGCCAAACAAACTTTCCCTTTTTTACGACTAAACGGAAAGAGCTTTTGTGTCTATTTCCATCAATTTAATTTCCATTTGCCGTGCTAATAATTGGGATGGAAGAAAAAAAAAAAGTGTAAGATTTAGCATGGTCAACAGTTGGTAATGGGGGGCTAAATCAATTGTGTAAATTTAGATCCTCGCCACAAAGCTCCTCAGTCGACCACAAAATTGTTTTTCAGAAGTTCAAACACGCTTGCTTTACAGGATCACGCTATCCAGTTTCATTGCAGCTTTGATTCTTCCACGCAGCGCTGTACAATAATCTCCAGCCTCCTCATTACAGCGCAGGGAAATATAATCGCCGTAAACTCGCTATCGCTCCCATGCTGAGAGGCGCGAGCCACGCCAGGGCCAGTTGGCACACAGGCTCCATTATAGGACAATCCGCTAAGATGGGATTTAAAAGAAAAAAAAAAAAATCCCCTTGTGCAT
This sequence comes from Parauchenoglanis ngamensis, assembly GCA_030014255.1. Lineage (NCBI taxonomy): Eukaryota > Metazoa > Chordata > Actinopteri > Siluriformes > Auchenoglanididae > Parauchenoglanis > Parauchenoglanis ngamensis. The sequence goes on from JAQMYM010000016.1 coordinate 12,158,656, forward strand.
CTTTGACACATGTGCATATGCGCCAAAGCTCCTTAGCGGCGCGCAATTAAAGTGATGCAAAAGGAACAAAAACAAAGCAATACAAACGGGAGGAGGGTCACAATCTGGCAACAAACAGCACGTGGCTGTGGTTAGCCGCCCTCGCTAGCGTTGCCCAATTAGCTACAGCGGGCGCGCGGAGCAGCGCTGGGAGATGGAGGGAGGCTTTTCCAGGGCTTGTTTTCCTCTAATTAAAACCATCACAAGCACGTGCAACACCGGAGAAAGGAGGGGCAGGAGGTGTAGCACTAGATGGGTTTGAAGCTAATATGGCGAATTACACCGCACCACCCCTCCTCACTTTGTGGGTTTTTTTGCCTCTCCTCACCTCCTCTCGTCACCAAGCCAACCTGGCCCATCTCCAGTAATTAGGGGGGCAAAATTGTTTAACAGGTACTTAATTAACGCTGGCGCCGTGCCAGCTTGCCATGACGCCCGCTGAACAGAACGGCATCCTCGTGAGGGGCGGCGCTAAGCTCCTCCCCCTCGCGAGCGCAGTGATCCAGCCCTGACTTGGCACCCCATTACCGCTTTGACGGGACCCCGTGGCGTGGATTTGTCTCCAAACACAACCGGAGACGCCGCCTGGTCTTCCGCCCCTCCGCCCCGCTTTTTATATCCCTGTGCCAAATTAAGACACTCCACTTCTAATTGTCAATTAATTTCAACATCTTCATATTTTAATAAGACTCCTCATCAATCTTGCCATGAAATATTCATTAGACACCTAATCACTGCGAGTCGGGCTTGGAGAAAGAAAAAAAAATTACGGAGAGCTTTGTATTAACTCACAAGGTAGGCTACAGTCTCTCTCTCTCTCACACACACACTTACAGACAGCACACACAACCGCAAGCCATTTCATTTGTGCAGAAGCAGAGACTAGTCCAGCTGTAAGTGATTAGTTGGTGTATGTAGAGCCTAACACTGAGCCTGTGTTTAAACTGCATTTGAGACGCTTGTTTAGACACACGATTAATGACTCAAGAAAACATGTGTACTTAGATAATCGGTAAACATTTAAGCCTTCGTGTTGCATACCCTAACATTCAACAGACACGGCAGGTCTTTTTTTTTTCTCCTTTCATGGCCCTCTAGAAAACGTTTAAGGGCTCCAGAGAGCGGAGAAGGAAAAGCGCAGTTCCTTGAAATACCAACAGAGGGCACTGTTTTTACTTTGGACATACACTGCATGCTACGTTACTGAGCAATTATTTTATTACCTCATTTATTTGTTCTGATTTAAGGACGTGGATGCAGATGCAGAATAAATCCAAATGATTCTTAAAAAAAAAAAAAAGGCTGCAGCTTGAGGCAGGGTTAAACGTCACACACGTACCGGTTGGTTGAAAGGCTTTGGCTCTGATGGACGCATGTGCAGGTGGGTCATCATGGCCTGCAGACGCTCGCTCTCCTTGGCCAGCTGCAAGCAAGCAAACACACGTTTTAGGAATGACAGAACAATAAACTACAGAGCCGTATGAGCGTTTGTTCTCTTTCAGACGGACATCTCGATTATTTACAGTTTGAGCGAGATGTAAGACTTTTTGGCTGAACGTTTAAAAAAAAAAAATCCTGAAACCCCAAAATCAGATTAAAGCTTATGTTTTGTGATTTAGGTAACTGCGTTACACATGCGGATCAAATCAGCAATTCCTGTAGAAATTAAAATGACATGTAAGACTTAAGATATGGTCTGATCCATTATTTATTTAGTTATTTATTTGCCCCTCATATATGGGGGCAGACCTGACTACAGTGAGAACCAACAGATCCGACTCAGTCTTTTGTAATGAATAATAGGATTATTACATTTACATTTATGTCATTTGGCAGACGCCCTTATCCAGAGCGACTTACATACAGCTGAGCAGTTGAGGGTTAAGGGCCTTGCTCAAGGCGACCCAAAACCTTCCGATCACCAGTCCAACGTCTTTACCACTGCCCTCATGCTGCGGCTAATAATCATGTTATCCTATCTCCCTGCCTTATGAAGTCTTGGTGTAGAAATTTTCTTTTTCCATGCCGTTTCAGTTCATTAAAATGTCCATGTTCTGGTTCATCAGGTTACAAACGGGAATCTCGTGTGCTGTATGGTTTTGCGGTATAGATAACTTCTTACCCCCCTCTCTGAAATACAGAGTGAGATGACAAAATATAAATATTTTAATAGATTTATTCAGACATCATGTGATTAATACAAGTAACCTTTGGCCTCTACAATTACAAGAGGTGCTCAAAGTGATGGCCATTAGCTTCCAGACATTTATGTGTAGAAGTGTT
>JAQMYM010000016.1:12161077-12175458 GCA_030014255.1 Parauchenoglanis ngamensis
CTTCATAGTTTTGATGTATTCAGTAATGTTTTACAACGTAGAAAGCAAAAAAAAAAAAAGAAAAACCTATGAAAAAGCGTAGGTGTGTCCAAACTTTTGACTGGTAGTGTATATATATATACACATATACACACACACATATGATATATAATGTATTTATTGCATCTTTTAGATATTTTGAAAGAAGCGCCATCAGGAAATCGGTCCCCATCATCAGTGTAAAACTGATAGAGCTGTACACTCAGCGAGGAAGAGCGAATCTGGACACCTGCATGCAGGTATAAATATGAACCGTAGTCCATAGCTCAGTGACATGTTCATATATCATGTTGCACCTCAGTTTCAGAATGGAAGCCCTCTTTCGCTCTCTTGCCCTGCAGCTGCACTCATCTGTGTATGACGCTGAGGAACGCTAAATCCAGCATGATGTGGTGCTCATAAACTGCAGCTGCCGCCTCAGCACTCTTCTAGAGTAACTTCTTACTAGAAAGGATGATGCACTACATTCACAGATGAATAGATAATTGCATGTAATCGTTGATATGGTGACGTGCTTTTGAGAAGTGGCTTTTTCATCGTGCAACACAATATAGTGTTGCACGATGTTTATTATTTAGCATTTTTGGCAGGAGTCTCGGGAGCGAGCACAACTCGGTAAACACGCGAGCTGCGTTTACGTTTTGTCTTGGTTCCTTCAAGAGAAAAAGAAAATAGGCTGGTGGAATAACTGTTGGTTTCCTAAATATGACTGTAAATGAATAAAAATTATGATGTGACATTTTTGACGAAAGAGCTTTTATTGTTGTGGTATAAGAGGAATGCAGAAAACAGCACTCCTCATTATGTTTTATTCCTTATATATGTGTATATTTGTATCTTGTAGAATTTGATACAACGGATATAATTACATATAATTAAATCTAAATTAACAAGCAGTCATGTGACGTAATTCTTGCAGAATTGTTACATAAATAAATCTGTGACTGCGTATGAATGTATGGATGAGCAGATTTGTATCATTTTGAATGAAAAGACACATTTTAATATTAAAGTCAGGGGCTCCAGGAAAACATTATGGAATGTTTGAACATGAGCAAAATCGAACTAACTTTCTTGTTGCACTCATAACATCACAGACGAATGGATGAACAAGTGGATACATTATCGATCCTGTAATGTGGAACATACAACAAACAAGGATATTTTTCCAGGATATTCTACTGTAACTGTGCTGCGGAATATAGTGCATGGTTTATTCCAGTATAATATGATGTAATGCATGCTATGATTTCCATAACTGTTTAAATAAACCCAGTTCCTGGTAATGCACTCAAACATCTGGCCCTGACATTACAGTTATAAGTGACAGTATTAATTTTTTAATGAAGAGCAATCCATTCCGTATTGCGATATATTTCGCCGCCGCAGTCAGGACTGAAACAACCAGCATAATCCAATTTGGAAATTCCAAAAAATGAAGCGCATTTATTCCACAGGCCCTTCAGCGCTCAGCCACGGTCCCTGCTGTTAAACCTTTACTTAAAGATAATTTCCCCCTCTCTCTGTTTTTCCTTCTGTTGGTGTTCTGCTAGCTCCAGCCTGTTTATTTGCTCGTTATCTGATCTGTGTGTAAGAAAGTATCAGTCAAATTTGGTATGAGACAAAGATTTTCTTAACCTCAGGATGAGTCTGGAAAGGTTGCTTTTACAAGCATTATTTTAGGAATGAACAGAAGGATGGTGAAAAATAATGCGACAGATCAGGTGAGTGTGCTTATTGAAGAAATGGTCATGGTGCAAAAACCCGCCAACTGGGCCCTTTTACTATTCTTTAAGAAAGAAAATCCCCCGCTCCATTCTCTGACAGCTTCCCTCGCTCATGTCGCTGCGAATTACAGTGCACCGGCTTGTGTGTGTGTGTGTGTGTGTGTTTCTTTCCCAGACTATGTTTGCTGTAGCCGCTGGGTTTCTCTTAATGTGACCTAATGGTGTGTCAGTGCGGGCCGTCGTTAAGCATCACTACACGCTCTCCAGACAGCATCAACATCCAGTCTGATCACACACACAGGCACTGGATAACATCTCACCAGGTTGATGTGTGCTAAACGTTTGACTGACAGCACGACGGATGCGTCTTAGCAGTCAATCTGACCTGGAGGAAGAACTCTTGTTTGGTAGGCCTTTTGTGAACTGAAAGTGATATTTGAGTGAGGAATAAAACATGAAGAGACATACTGTTAACGGAAAACACTGATTATTCTCCTGTAACGCCACATCCTGAAGTGTTTTAGTCCTCTAGCGCGACTGCCCCCTTTCATGCATTTTTATCCATTTATAGTTACATTTAATATGTTGTGGAATGTTCACGTGGCAAGTAAGTTCCTGCCAACAGCTAGAAACTGTCAGTCTGTCACCAGCCTCTCTCTCTCTCTTTTTTTTTTTTTTTTTACTCTTTCTCGAAGTCAATAAGACAAAAATGCAACTTGTCATGTTACCGAGAAGCTGAGAAAGTGCTGACACTGGAGACTCCTTCCATAAATGTTGTATAAGTAATTACAGAAACTTTCACCTTACCAAGAAATGTGCTTATTTGTTCATTAATAAGTTTATATTATGTGGCGTGTCTGCTATACATGTCCACAAGCGTCTGTATGAGCTGTTACCATAGAAGCAACGATGCATGTGTATTAATGTAAACAATGCTTCATTATAATATTTCATTATAATTAATTATCGTTTCATTTTTGTGTAATACCAAAGACAGCAAAGATGCTTAGAGTTCTGTATTATTCTCGAATACACAAAGATTAACTGGATATGGTTTGTGTATGCGTGTGTGCAACTGTGAGTGTGTGTGTGAGCATGTGTGCATCTAACCTGTATCTCCAATTGCTGAACGACCTGCATCTGCACCCGACACTGGGCTGTACTGCGGTCGTCCAAGGCATGTTCACTGTTGAGGTGCCTGAGAGAGAACGAGAGAAAGGACACAGGACTAACAGTTTACTCTCATGTTCAATATTTAGCAAAAGACATCCAAGATAGCTTACATCAAGTGATACAGCTGGTTTTAATAGCATTATCTGATTTCTGGGGATCCAATACTAACTTTATCAGCAGAAATTCACGTTTGTTGCAAACATTTGTTAATTATCAAATTTGTACCATCAGTCTGGCCATCTCCATAGAATTTATAATATAAATCTTTTGGTTTGCTTTAGTGTAGTGCATTGTGGCCAGGGTTCCGTCTATCAGTTTTATCGAGCGTTCCAGTGCAATAGCATGTGATCTGTCTAGCCCAAGTACAAAGGGCTGAAATATAATGACAGAAGGTGATGCAAGCCTGGAGCTCTTTGTGTTCACAAGGCACATTTTAAGCGAACCGCAATGCGAACTTGAAGTGAAATGAACTAAACCACCTCCTAAGGTGGTCTCGGTTTGTTTCGTTTCAGAGGGTTCGAGTTCTTTTGGAGTTTTTACGTACGAGCAGGAAATGCTGTTGTGTGCCATCAACATTACCGTAGCAACTAGCAGTAAAATCATCTGCTAAGCTGGGAGTCCATGTGGATCATCTGCGTGAATCAATTCCCTCATAGATGGTGATCAAATCAAAAAGCGTGTTGGGTCTGTTTTTAGATGTGCGTCCCATCTTGTGAATTCCTAGAAACTGATATTTCTGGATAGTATAATACACGCGTAATGTTTCTTTTTTCCATGAGTCATGGTGGAAAATAAAGGACAACATGTCCTGAAGAAAGTGTACGATTATCGCAACGTTTCAACTGTAAATCAAATCGGTGCATCCATAGGAACATTCATGCCATGAAAATATGAGCAAAACAAACAGTGAAGATGTGTGTGCAAAGGTGTGAGTGTAAACGAGAAACCTAGGTCATGTGACAGGTGCTAAAATGAACACTTCGTGTTTCCACGGTAATATTACTTTTTAATTTACTTTATTACTAAATAACGTGAACAATCATTGTGTTTTACTACAGTTTAATCACTGTTATTGGCACAGACCAAACAAAATGACAGCTCATAATGCACCTCTAAATCAGTGTTTTATTAAAGGCAGGTGCTATTCTAATAGATTAAAAGCTTATATGCAGTGCTAGTATGAGGTATAAAACAAAAAATATGTTGCAAAAATAAAAAAACAATCGCTTAAATATAGGGAGTTAAACATGTTACAAATGTACAAAATCACTTTAGTACTAAAAATCTAAGGAAACCTTTTCACCCGAGCCAAAAAAACGAGTTAAACACTGCAAACAGAAACGCAAAACCACACTGGAAACTCTATCCAGCTTTGCCTGCAGACGTCAAGCTCATAAATATACCCGAGGGCTTAGAGAGAAATCTGCCAACATGCTGAGGCATCTTTCACCAACGCATCTGCCGCTATCCGTACGTCTGCTGTCTGCCTCCGTTTAACACACGCAAACACACAAACACACACACAATTTTAGTACTGCTGAGGAGACAGATTAGGGCGTGTGCAGCGTGTATTTAGTGCTGCAGCCACCGCAGCCTGACAACACACACAAACACGGAGGTCGAATCCAGCGAGGATGTCCCGGCCAAGCATGACTTCATATAAACAAACAGCCACATCAAAAAAAGTCCAGCCGCTAGATAGTTTGATTATTTTCCCATTCGGAGAAGAGGCTTGTGTCCGAGCTCTTTTGGGCTCTACGCGCAAGGAAACGCTGCACAATGGCGGATTTCCACCCAAAGAAACACTTTTCACCCAGTGTATAAACTCTAGTTCCTGTATTATGAAAATATAAATAATATTAGCATGTGAAAGGGGTAGTGAAAGAGTGTAGTATTGTGCAGTGTTGCGTGTGTGTGCTTGGGTGTGGGGAGCGTTGTAACAATATAGTGTTGCACGATTGTTTTGGGATAAACATTAGGAGGGGAAACAGGAATACACACATATACACACACACACACACACACACACACACACACACACACAAACCACTTGGGTTTTTTTTTTCAGTTCTAGTGTGGGCTATTAAATAAGCAAGTATGATAACCCAGTCACGTCCCTTATTAAAAAAACAACACAAAAAAATCCAACTGAAATGTCACAGATGTCCAAGTCTTGGAAAAGCAATAAAGACAGGATCGTGCTTTTTTTTTTCTTTCAGTTTAACTGTGTTTTGAGAAATAATAATAATAAAAAAAGATCAGGCGCTGCAGATCACGACCTTTCATGAGTGGGAAGGGGAATTAAAAAAACACCTGGATATGATATCATTTGTTTTCAGGGAACAGTCAGTAAATCCAGTTCCCAATCAGCGAGTCATCCGAACTGTGTTTTTCTTCATGAAGCAATCATCTACCTCTCCAAAAACAAAACAAACAGATGACGCCCGGAGAGAGAAGGAGAGAGAATGACGGAGAGTTGATGAGCTGAAAGAGTGCGGGAAAGCGCGATGAAGTCACAGCGAGAGGAGTGCGGACGATCCAAGAGGCTGAAAGTTGGAAGAAAGGAAGGAAGAATGTGGAGAAACTGAGAATTTGGAGCGAAAAAGCACACACAGAAGAGATACAAGAGCCTGCGTGTGTGTGTGTGTGTGTGTGTGAGCGTGTGTGTGTGTGTGTGTGAGCATGTGTGTATAGTGACTGCGTCGAGCATATGGAGGGTCTGGGTGTTAAACTGTAAATAACCCGGATAGGGCAGGATAGAAGCATGCTGAGAAAGATCACAAGGTCTCCCGTCATTCCCCGTTCCAGGAAACAAACAGTTTAACACACACACACACACACACACAAACTTTCCACTTGATACAATAGTCATTTGCCCACTAAGTGCCAACAGTGATGTCATAAACCACAGGTGTACTGGAGGTCACATGACCACACACCTGGCGGGGTGAATTTAGCTAGAGTTCATAGGTCATGAGAAAGCCCATGGAAGACAGAAAGGGTGTTTTTGGATGTCTCTGAGTGGAAAGAAACTTTAAAAAGCTTGCTTTCCTCACGCTTAAGCCCCATAAAGCATCTGCTCTCTGGGGTCCAAAGGTTCGGGGATTAGCTGATCCCATGGGGAAATCCTGATCTTAAAACTCACACACGTACTCGCACACATACCCCGTTCTCACTCTGCTGAGTCATATCTCATAACCACTGATCTACAAATCACTCCCGGTCTAAATCTCCTGCGATCGCTCTACTCATCGGGGAATTCCCGAGCCAATGCAAATCGCTCATCCTCTGATCCCCGCGTCTTCATTTATCTCTCCATCACTTACTGACTGACATACAGTAATAGTGTCAGAATTTTTTTCTTCCATTTTCTTTTTTGAGGCAAATTGTGAGGAGGCAGACGTGAGGAAATTAAATGAAAACAATGATGTCATATGCTCCACTAAGCCAGACGCAGATAGCTTTTTTCCCCCCTTCTACATGTGAATGATGATAAAAACATGATCTCACTCTTTGCTTTCTCTTCCTTTTTTTCTCTCTCTCTCTCTCTCTCTCTGAACCGAGCGACACACCACATGCTTTATGGCATATAATAAACAGTAGCCGCACTTTTTTCTTCCAACGGAGCCGACAATGAGGTACTGTTTACTCGCTGGGATCTAAGCTGCATTTACGACGACTGAGAAAAAAAAGTCAAGTGCCAACAAAAGGCCTGAGTATTCTAACACATGTAGTCTGGACATGCCAGAGAAAACTGAAGATCATTAAAGAGCTCAGGGGCAGGAGAGCGAAAAAAGAAGGAAAGGATGGGGATTAGTAGTGAATGGGTGTTTTATCAAACTTGCACTACTCTATAAGGAAGAGAAAAAAAACCCAGAAGAGGAACAGACGCTACAAGTGGCAGGCGGCCAGACGGATCTATAGAGAAGAAAAAAAGGGAGAAGGGAGAGGAGGGGGAGGAAAAAAGTCCACCCTGTGCTATCTCTCTTCTGATACTGATGACTACAAACCGCTGGCTGGGGCACGAAGGGCAGGATTGACAGCATTATCTGTCCCCCTCTTCCCTCCCCCCTCCCTCTCTTTCTCTTCCCCTATTTTCCCCTAACATCCCTTTCTCTGCATGCCCTGGGGCTCTGTGAAATGAGACACCGTGCAACCAAACAACAGCTTTGCTCTTAAAACTTTCCCAGACTCCCCGGCTCTTTGATGTTTGTGTCAGCAGCCGTCATCTCTCTGCCACTCCAGCTCCCCCTAAACCCCCTCGCTCGCACTGAGCACGCTCCTCAGGCCGGTCGCCAGGGACGCTGGCGGGAAATTTGAATAATGTCTTGGAAGAGGCGGAGCCCGTGAGCCCGAGGCTAAACCTCTGCATAGAAAGCAGTGTGATGTGGACGAGACACCTGATGTTTCTGCCTTGTCTAGTGGCTAGTAAAACACACACACGCATGAAAAAGCGTACGAGAGCAACACCTGGTACACGGGTGACTGACATAAATCGGCTAACAGGGAGAAACTGTCAATAATGTAATAATTGTGACATTTGACTGCATTAATACAAATGACAGATATGAATAAATGAAGTGAGACCCACAGAGAGAGAGTTCAAAATGGCCAAAACACACAACTGTAAACTACATAGTGCCTCAGTATGTATATTGCACTTTACATAATATTCCTCGTAAAAGCACGTGGTATGCTAGAATTACAATTTGGCTTATTATAATCTGACTTCCTTTCAGTTCACTTCAGAATGACCTCAGACTGCTAACTATTTCCAGTTACTGTGACTTCAAACTGTTTATTCTTTATTTTATTTGACAGGGACAATACAGGTAAACGTTGCTACATAACTAGCTATTAGCTATAGCTAATGCGCAGCTCCTGTCTTCGGTTAGGCTTTTTATAGGAATGAATCATCTATAAAGCGTCATACACACTAAGTAAGCAAAGACTAGACATAGAAGTAAGCATCTAGCCTTTATTTTGAAAGAGGAGTACAATATAAATACAGTAATATCACAGCTAGCACAAATGGCTAATTTGCTGCTCTGCGTGAAGTTAGCCGTCACTGGCAGTTAATTAAAGGGCTGCTGAGGAAACAAATGTTAATAAGAAAATGTATTCATTTGTTAATATGTGAAATAACATGACATACACTAGTACGCTAACAAGCTATTAGTTGTTGGGTAGGATTAGCTTGTTTCCAAAGGCAACAAATTAGCTAAGCTATTTTTTTTTGGATTAAAGGCAACATTTAGCCAGTCTTTACATGTGTATTTCATGTCACTATTGTCTTCACTAGTTCCCAGCTTATTTTTCCACAAAATATGTACTTATTTACTTATTACCTGGCAGTCATAGCTAACTTCATACAGAACGGAAAACTAGCCATTTACGCTAGCTGTGTTGCAGGTGCATTTACATTGTACTATAGTTTCTAAAGCAGGTTTCTTATTATGTTCACGCTGCTTCCTTATTGCGTCAATTTAGTTGTATCCACTTAACATGAGCTAATTTTGGGTCACAAGCTGTGACACAAAGTGATGTTTTGTAATATAAACCCACATCTATCTGTAAACTTTCCACATGAAAAGAGAAAAAACCAAAGGCAGGCAGAAGAGCAACACTGGTATTGATATTCCTTTCCTGCTTTACCAATATTGTGACAAATTTGTAATTTTCACTGAACAGAAAGAGAAGAAACAGGGAAAAAAATAAGGAAAAGAAGGGAAATACAGAAAGAGAAGAGAAGAGAGACTCAGAAGAGGCTTACAGGCCTCTAGGGCAGTGCAGTGACTCAGCCTCATATGACAGGCGGACGTGTCAGCCCTCTTTCGCTGTGAAGTCTCATTATTTTAACACACAAAGACAACGGCGCTGTTTACGGCCCAGTCCTCGCTCTGATCTGCTCCTCTCTTTATCTCCCCAAACCCCCTCCATCCCTAAAGACTGCACTGCGCTCCAAAAGAGAGAGGGATGCGGAGAATAAAGGGAGGGGTGTGTGGAGAAGAGCAGAGGGAGCTTCCTTTTTGATGTCTTTGCTAGCGTCTGAGAAACAAAGAGCTCTAATTGTAAATGAGCTAATTAAGTAAGCTGCTAACGAAGCGTGAAAACAATTTGCCTGACCCGGCAGAGGGATGCTAGGAAGGAGGGAGTGAGAGCGAGAGAGAGAGAGAGAGAGAGAGAAAGAGAGAGAGAGAGAGAGAGAGAGAGAGAGAGAGAGAGAGAGAGAGGAAAAGAGGGGAGCAGGGAGTTAATCAGGGCCTGGCAGCTTCAAGAAGTTACAGCTACCTGGTGACACACACACACACACACACACACACACACACACACACAGAAAAGAGGGCAACAGGAAGGAAAGGGGTTTTCAAGGGATATGTCACACCATGGTTGCTCAGTAGGGCATGACCTCTGGACATGTGTACACTGGCTTCCTAAGCGAGTGTTAAGTGCCTCTTTTGGGAAGGAACTCATAAAAGAAGCTAACGCTGAAGATGGAGGAAAAAATACCCTCACCAGGATCAAATTTCAAAACTGTTCACCTTCATTTAGAAAGCTAATTTGAAATCCTTATGTTCTCTATGCTGGATATTCCAAATCGTGTTCCAAATCGCCCAAAATATGAGACATTTTTCATGGTTGTCTCATATGAACATCTGGATTGAACTAAATGCAATTGTAGAGCATTATACACTTGTACTCAATGAAGTGCCCAAGTATCGTAGGATAGATTGAAATGTAATTAGAAACTCGGTGCAAATCAGCTTTTAACATCTGGACACCCACCATTCTTCCTTGCTCCTGGTTTCCAGCTGTTTTATCCAAAAGACGCTTTCTAAGATTTGGTGCGGTGTTTGGAATGACCCAAAACTCAGCTGGAAGGTGCCAATGTGGGCAATCGGTTTTATCTTAAATTCTGGGGGCGGTTTAAATGGTCAACTATAGAATGTGTAAATAAAATAATAATAAATAATAAAAGAAATAATAAAAACAGTACTTCTACTACTACTAATAATAACAATTAGCAAATAAACAAAGAAAAAAATACTACTACTACTATAAATAATTCGTCTTCTTCTTCTTCTTCTTTTTTATTATTGGTTTGTATGATCAGATTAAAATCAATTTTAAATGCATCTTGGCCACACTTGCACCTGCATTCTTATACGAATGAGCACTAGGTAGATATAATCCTGATACATAAGATCCATGAAATGACCAGATACCAATCTATATCAACAATATAAACAATATTAATGGCGATAGCCAGACAAACCCAGATTTGGGAATCCTTGTGATGGAATGTGACAGAGAGTGTTTCCTTTTTTCCCCTCCTATTTGGGACATCTTCCTAGCATAAGCTCAAAAAGACTGACATATAAAAAGAAAGACCATGAAAAAGTCACGCTCAGTGCACTATGAGCACTTCGTTTAACATCGACGTGTGTTTGTACGCAACGTTCAATCCCACAGCAACGCAGAATCTCTCACTCCGTCACAGGCAGGAGCATCCTAATCCTCCACCTCGCCGTGGAATTCATCCCTCCTTCTGTTCAAACATTGCACCTAAACACAGCGTGTCTCTCCCTCTCTCTCGATTAGCCTTTTTCAGATCCTTATCGCTGTGCGTGTGTGGAACGTGTGTACGATCGAGTGCAGGTGTATTGAGAGGACGGCCGAATAGGTGTCACTCACTTAATGAACTGGCCAATGTCTTCGCAGAGAGCCTCGCAGCCGGGCCATTTACACTCTCCGTGGCCGTAGAGTGGGTGTGAAGCTGTGTGTTCCTCATGAGACGAGCTGGAAAACACAGAGGTGAATAAAAGAGAGAGAGAGAGAGAAAAAAAGAGGTGTGGTTATAAAAATATCAAATATCAAATCAGGCAGGAACAGGAAGGAGAACGAAATGCATCAATTCTTTCAACTCTTTATACACGTCAAAATTCTGCTTTGATGCACAAAACATCATGACACGATTTTTACATAGGCTTATGATTTTTTTTTTCAAATGTCAACAGTACTTTTACATATCCACAGTAACATCTCTGATGAAAAACAATAAAAAAAAAATGAATCCAAATTGAGCCTCAAGAAAGCTAAAGAATCATTTTATAACGACTCGAATCACATTTTAAACCCGATTCACACCTAGCTTATTTTTTAAATCTGTCTACGTTTTCACGCAGGGACGGTAAAGAGAAAGATGAAATATAATAATATGATAAAAGAGGAAGTTCTATGATGAGAACTTGAGAAACGTTTTCTCGACAAATGTTGCTGACACTTACGCGGATAAAAATAATAACGATGAAAGAACCGTTAAACACAAAAAGATCATTGTTTCCACAGATCACAAGACAAATCATCCCCAAACACATCAAGCAGTTCATGAGGAACTGGTCAGGTTATACAAACAGAGGCCAACTGCACCAACATACTCACACACCGAACACACACTCCAGGCGTTACAGCAATTCAAACAGCTTTTAGCTATACAGTAATGGAATGTCAGCACATCACCCACACCGTGTGACTGTCTCAGTAATAAAATTTCATTCTGGATCTCAAACGTGCCCTACTGTTTATACTGCATGTGTCTTTTGCAGGATGAAAGCTTTTTAACAAAGCAAGTAGTGAGAGGTTTCTGACATCTGCTGCATATCTTCTAAATGAAAACCATCATCTTGAAAAAGCAGCTCGAACCATGTGTTTATCTCTGTTTAGCATCCAAACAGGCCAAATATACCACTTTCTAACCACGAGCAGGACGCTTTAAATAAATGTCCTTTCTCTTTTCTCAACTTCTCTAATCTTATAACTTACGATATCATTCCAGATCCATAGGAGACTTTCAAAATGTACTATATTGTATTGTGCAAAGTTTTTGGGCAACTGGGAGAGGTAAGAACTATGGGACAAATCAAACAGGTAAGCACTATGTGCTGGAAAACCTTGAGGGAGGACGAGTTCCTGAAACTTTAAAAGGATGTTCACGTTTTCCTAATAACGGCTTCATCCACAGTTTGCTTCTCAAGCTTCTTCACTGCGCATAAAAGATGTTTGGGGGGAAAAATGCAGTACTGCAGCTTTATTTGTGTCAGTCACATGATAATTGAATTGCACAGATGCAACTGTCAAAAATAAAACTGTGTTCAGCAAGTTCTAAGTATACACAGACGTTTGTTCTTAACATATTTGTATTGATTGATAACATGATGGCTAATTTATTGACCATAAATCATATATATATATTAAAAAACACCCTAAAATCTAAGTATTCCAAGAAAAAAACCCTCCTGAAGCTCAGGGGTATTAAACTATAAAACAAATGAACAGTCCAGTTACATAAAATTTCTTGCTTACAAGCACCAACAACTAACATGACTGAATAGTGACAAGTTAATTAGTAATTAAAATGTTCGTGAATCATTCATTAATGATTCGTTCATGGCTATAAATAATTTGAATTGGTTGTGTTTTGTTTCGTACTGAGGAAACGTTCATGTCTCTGTCCATTCATCTTTAAACATCCTGTTTTCATCATATAGCCAGTCTGATGAGCGAAATAACTCACATAAACTGGATAATCCTCAATAGAGGATCAGATATAGAAGCCAAGGTAGATCATATTTAAACTATGGTCACTGTTTTTATTCCTATATCATTTTACAGTGTACTTGTTTTTATTATTTGCTGTGTCTGCTGAGAATTGACCCCCCTGTTGCATTTTTTCAACAGAATATTTTAAAATGTTGGGTCAGGGCGTGTTATGTAAGTATTATATACCTGCACACTACAAAATTTTAGCACTTCTAGAGTAGTGGACCAAAGCAGTTGTGTTATTAGGTGAATTTGTATGTCAAAGTTTCCCAAAGTTGAACTTGATGTGTTGCAAAAAACGTTCATCATGACAAACCTCACTAAAAAGAATGTAAACCCGCTTGTAGTTTTTTGCTTTCAGAACGCTAGTACTGTGCCTTAAGTGTGAGAGGCTCTCAGCTTTCGAAATGTTCAAACTTTATAAATCTCGTAGTGTATACCCAGCTTAAGACGGCTTTTGAAGCACTGACAGAACTCGCTGGAGAGAGCGGAGGGGGGTAGGACGCCCTCTGAGCGCTTGTTTAGTTTGAGACGCTGCCATTGTGTTTGTTGTGGGTGGATCGGGTCTTCTGGTCTGGCTTCTGTAAAGACCCACAGCAGATTAGTGCTCTCGCTCTCCCTCTTTCTCTCCTCTCATCTTTCCAGCCACGTCCATCCATCTTTCATTTCAGGCCTGGCTAGCAGCCACGGGCTAGCATGTAGCGCAGAAGCCTGGACCGCAGGATCCTCCGTCATGCGCCTGATTTCTGCTAAGCATGAAGAGGAGGGGAAGCTTGCGGTGCTTTCGGGTCTGGGCAACTCGTCCCTATTCCACATCAGAATGCCGTTTAACGCAAAGCAGCTTGCTTGCAGATGAGGTTCTCCTGATGTGGAGAGCATACACACGCCGAGTACACACACACACACACACATGCTTCTTCTCTTCTGTCAGATGTGCTGGCAGAGGAGAGGCCACTCAATTCAGAAGCTGCTCTGACTCCAGACATTACAAACTACTGGCAACCACACGGTCCACATGCGCCATGCATTAGTCCTGCCGCACTGTTTTTCTTCTGCTCTGTGTGTGTGTGTGCGTGTATGAGAGAGGGACGGCAGGGGTTAGAACACCCATTAAAATAGGTAAATACACACCAACACATCCAAAGTCACATAGTATGGCAGGTGTGTGCTTATGAGTGTGTGTGTGTGTGTACTCACTGGGTACTCTGTATAGGAGTGCCTTTGGGGTAAGGGGTGAGATGCTCGTCACTGGACTCCCCCTTGGTGAAGGACGAGATCCACTCAAAGAGTCTTGCTCTTAAAAATGGAAGGAACTGATCAGACACAGGCACACGCATTGTCGTTCTCCACCTGTCTTCCTCTGTTACTTCTTACAAACACACCTTAGTCCCATCTGAATTAAACAACTGAGCATTTACATCCAGCACACACACATAGCTAAACTAGCACAGGGGTGTAAAGGACGTTTCAGTAACGCCACGTGTAGGAGAACTTGCACAAGCATCAAATATTAAGTTAACCCAGGGCACTTTACACCAGCACATCAAATAAGACCCTGACAGCACTGGCTATGAAATATTAGTGTGAGCAAACAAAACAAGCACTTATAAGATACAGACCTTTCGACAGTGTGCCACGTACTCACAGGACGTGCTTCAACTGTGCTATTCATATCACACTCCAGATGTGCTTTTATTACCCCCTCATCATTTTTTTTTTTGTTCTTACTTCCATTTGGTTAATATTTCAGTGTTGCAAGCTTCTCAACACGCAGACAGGGTCGAAAGTAAAAGCAGATATTAAATATTTATCGCGTCATAACTTCCCGTATTTCTGATACAA
>JAQMYM010000016.1:12185009-12250009 GCA_030014255.1 Parauchenoglanis ngamensis
AAGAATAAATTAGAAGGCAATAACTAGTTTTAATGATGACTACACTACATAGTTTAGGTAGGCAAACTTAGGGTGTTCGGAACATATTGGTGGGGTCAGCGAGGTCAAGAAATGTGCACATGGCATCAATTTGTCAACTTGTTGCTGAATTTGTGAATGGTTTTCTGTATATAACAGTTAAGTTGGGGCAGTGCTTGAGGGTACGCTCTGCAGACCGTCTCGGCTTTTATTGTGCTAATAAAAGCCTAATTCTTCTGCACTCCTTGGGTACGTAAGTTGTTTATTTAAGAGTTTCCACAACAATGACTGCATTTGTTGTAAATGAGATTTTTTTTACCATCTATTTTCTGTCTTTTTTATGTTTGTATGTTTATATTTGTGAAGTGACCTTGGGTGTCATGAAAGGCACTTTTTAAATAAAATATTATTATTATTATTATTATTACCTCTGTGCATTTACACTTGTATCACTGATGTAAATAATCCTTGTCTAGATATAATCCTTATACTCAAGACACAGAACACCACTAAGTTTAAAACAGGGGTTTTAAAGTTCTAATCAAATTTAGATGTACACCGACCAGCCATTACATTAAAACCACCGACAGGTGAAGTGAATAACATTGACATCTCGGTACAATCGCATCTATCAAGGGGTGGGATATATTAGGCAGCAAGTGAACAGTCCCTTCTCAAGCTTGATGTGTTGGAAGCAAAAAGAATGGGCAAGCGTAAGGATCTGAATGACCCAAATTGTGATGATTGGATGACTGGGTCAGAGCATCGCCAAAACAGCAGGTCTTGTGGGGGGTTCCTGGTATGAAGTGGTTAGTACTTACCAAAAGTGGTCCAAGGAAGGACAACTGGTGAACTGGCTACTGTGAAAGAGCTACTGTGGTGCAAACTGCTGAAAAAATTACTACTGGCTATGATAGAAAGGAGTCCAAACACAGAGTGCATCTCAGCTTGCCTTGACAGTTCAGAGTCGTTTTGGTGACACAAGGGGGACCTACACAGTATTCGGCAGATAATGTTATGGCAGATCAGAGTATATTGGGTGCATTTACACCATATTTTATATGGATAATCCTTATTTGGATATTTCTCTAGATTCCCAAGGTGTATAAAGCGGCTTAACGTAAATAGGGTCTGAGACAGATTTAGCCTTGTTATGCAAGTGTAAAATCCTAATACAGCAATTCAGAATGCAAAAGGTCCATGGAAATTAAAAATGGCACCCAAAATAAATTCTAATTTTTCAAGTGGTAAGCGATGACCATGAAATTTAGCTGAAAATGGGGAACAATACAAAAGTTGGTAGTCAAATGCAAGCAGCTGATTTGCATATTAGAGCCTAATACTCTGATTTCAGTCTGATTTCATTGATGTATGTGCTTAAAAATGTGGTCAGGATACAATCCAAATATGATATATGAAGCTTCTGTCTCCAAAACTGGTTTAATAAGTGAAAAAAAATTTTTTTAATGGTATATATGTGTTGATGAGCGCATTTACAGTTGCTGTTTCTTATGTATATAATTTCTATCGGGATATAATCCAGATAATCAAGACACATGAGACAAGACCAAAGTCATGGGTGAATCATGGGAATTAAGTCACTATTTATTTATTATTAATCTGCACACTAAACAGTCAGTTGAATAAATTTAACTAGAATGGAAATCTTCAAATTATTATACACCAATCAGGAATGACTTTAAAACCACCTGCTTAATATTCTATAGGTTCCCTTGTGCAGCCAAAATAGTTCTGATCCCTTGGGCCATGGACACCACAAGACTTCTGAATATGTGCTGTGGTGTGTGGCACAAAAACATTAGCAACAGATCCTTTAAGTCCTGTAAGTTGCGCGTTGGGGCCTCCATGGATCAGACTTATTTGTCCAGCACATCTCACATATGCTTGATTGGATTGATATCTGGAGAATTTGGAGGCCAAGTAAACATCTTGAATTCTTTTTCATGTTCCTCAAAACATTCCTGAACAATTTCTGCAATGTCACAGGATGCATTATCCTGCTGAAAGAGGCCACTGCTATTAGAGAATACCATTGTCAGAAAGGGGTGTACCTTTCTTGACCTTTCTTAGACCACTTTTGGTAGGTTGGTAACTACTGCATATCGGGAACACCCTACAAGACCTGCCATTTTGGAGATTCTCTGTCCTTAATATCAGAAAGGACAATTAGCAAAATTACCAAGCAAGGGGAAGCAAAGGTTTAAAATGTAATTCTTAATGCATATATTGGAAGAATTGAATTTGTAACGTGCACAACACTACTGTAATGTCTAGTGAATGATCACTTACATGAACTATCAGATATCTTCCAGGCCTGAACAGCCTCAAGCACACTTGCCTGCATTGCACTGTATCCGTGTAGGTGTGTGTTCACAGATGTGCATATAGACAGTATATAACTGATACTGATGTATTAAAAGACATATCTCTGGCTCTAATCCTACTTAAGAGCTTTTTCAAGGAACATTTCATGGAATCCCACTTGGATATTATGTTCCCCCAGGAAAACATCCACTCACAGTCTCAATGTCCAGTTTAACTGAATGTATGCATGTCTAGTGTGTGTGGCATAACCAGTTTCAAATATGTAACATGATGTAAAGTCAAATATACTAATTCATACTACCTCAGTGAAGACCTGGTGTGTAAAAACCTTGACTCACTTTTGTTCCCAGAAAAGCTACAGCCTTAGACAATTTCATTGTTTTATTGGAAACATGTGTATATCTAAACCACTGAACTCTAAGAAAGTAGCAGTTGATAAAATCTAAGTCTACTTGGAAATGTTGAATGATGTCATCAGTGTCTGATTCCAGTGATGTGTCAGGACATACTGAGTTGACCTACTTTCAAGAGCAGGCTTATAGATTACACTACCACTTCGTAAAACCACCAGAGCTCTCAAAAGGTAAAATGTAAAGAAAATATATTAGTATAAGATTAATAAATTAGTACAGGAACTTTCCTGTATTGATGAACAAAATGAAAAGTTTCATTGAAACATTTCACTGAAAACTGAGAACGTGTACAGACAATCATATTTACAAGAACTTTGTGGTTCAGTTGAACAAATTTTGTTCATTTGTAAACAGGATGCAGGAAGCAGTGGCTCATAACTAGCCTGTAATTCACAGGCAGACAGAACAAAGGCAGGGCCTTGATAAACAGCTTTTCAAAAGTCAGTCAGTTTCTATAATTCATTGTCTCTGATGTGTAATGTGTAATTTTGCTCTCTGAATCCCACAACTCACTCTTAATAACTGCTCCCCCAATACTTGTTTGAAAATCCAGAGAAGTGTTTGGCATGCAATTAAACACATCAAATGTTTGCCATGGTGAGTCATGTATTAGATCTCAGTATTGATAGTTGAGGTTTGGTTTGTGATGTAGTCCAATAAATGCTTTGAATATGAGCAATTACATAGTCATTAAATATTTAGACTTAATTCTGTAATATTCAAATAAGTGCTTCCTGGTGTCAGTTCAGCCTGTATTCACTGGCTTCAGGCCTAAATACACTTTTCATGGTGCACTCTGGGATACGATGTCGATCTTTAGCAACACCCATAGTCCTATTGCACACTGCTGCATCATTTAAATGCTTATCCAATGATCTCTTTCAAGCGACGAGATGCTATATCCGGTATATTTTGTCTTCTGAACCCAATCTAAGCATGATGTCAATGTTACACATTGAACGGATAGTTCTGTAAGTACAGTAGCAGAAGACGTGGTAGGGGCAGCTGTTCTGGACAGCTTGTGTGTCTGTTTATGGTGAGGCGGACCAAGTGTTGTAACGTGGGGAAGGTTTTGGGTTTATACAGAGGCTGTCTGAGCTTCAGCAGAACTGCATTATCCTTCACTGCTGCTGGAGCTTCTTCCTCTGGCTTAGATCTCTTCTGTCTCCTGCTGGTGCCCACGTAGTGCTGCACAAGCTCGGACACGGTGGGGAAGGACAGCAGCCGTGGACAGGCGCTAGAACTGTAGTCCAGGCGGAAGCGGTTGCCACTGTACTCGATGCGTACGTTGGTGGGGCCTCGGTTTGTCTTGACAGAGAGGGTGAAGAAATAGTGTGTGTGGCTGCTGTCGCGCACAAGGAACGTGCCCTCTGCTGTGCCGGCCAGAGCGTCTCCGGCCTGGCTAGCTGAAATGTTCCCCCAGTACCAACCTGAAAAACAAAGGAGACTATGCTGAAGTCGTATAATGATGCAATGGAATAGCTTAGTGTTTCCCAAGGACTGTTTTCTAATTATCCAAATATTTTAACAGTGCAGATTAGACTATGAAAAACGCAACAGAAATTGCAAGGAAGGACATGGGGGACAACTGAGAAGCCACTGCAAGGAGCTCTAGAACTATTATTTATTTATCAACATGCCTAAAGCTGGTTTTAGACTCTGCACATACAGTGTCATTTAATGATTATTCATTGTTGTACTGTACAAAATGATTTCAAGAAAATATTTCCTGAACTTTATAACAAACTGTGAGATAACAGTTTTCGGGCACTTTTTTTCCCTAGAATTGACTGTCGACTGTCCCTGATCACAATGACACTAAATTGGCAGTCAGTGAGAATTTCACTCGATGTGTTCTGTTCTAAGACCTCCGATTTCAAATCAGGACCAAAAAAGTCTTTTACAATGTGCAATTTTTGTATGCAACTGCAAAATCTGGGCAAAAATACAGTGGGTTAATATAACGAAAAGTGCTTGAAAGCCATGATTAAACCAAACTACAAGAAAAAACTAGCTGGTGAGATAAACTGGTTTAGAAATTTAAGGTAAAACATTAATATTATGTTTGAAGGGAACTAATTAACCAGAACGTATTCGTGAGCCTTAGACTTATATGAAAATGCAGGTTCTAGGAAAGGGCTGCTAACAGTGCCTTACTTATTTACTTATGTTCTTAATGTTCTAATTACAAATGTTTCTGAAAAAAAAACCCAGAAGGTTTCCATGGGGACGAAGAGCAAGCCTGCTTGTGCTGTACCTGAGGCATTCAGGTGCTGAAATGTAGCATGGATGCATCGCAGGTTTTCGAACGAGTCCCACGGCTGAGCCGAACCCGGGACCGGCTGGTTACAGGGACCTTCTGATACTTCTGCATTGTCCGTAACTCTCATCTCTCCAGTAACCATCTCTGAAGGGAGAACTTGAATCCTATTAGGAAAGATGAATCTATTGTTTACAAAAGGACTTCAAAGGACCATAGCTTGGTTTGAGGTGAACACCATAAAACCATGAGTTAGACCTTAAAAAAGAACCAACAACATGCCTGACCAAGGTTACACAAGCAACATTCTTCTCTTAGCTAGTCTATAATGTGATTTGATTAGACCTTCATAGTAGTGGGATTTTTATATAGTGTTTTGTACCTTTAATATTATAGGCAGTAGTGGTTCAAGTTTCTGCACTTCTGCCTGGAAAGTTGTACAAG
The DNA here is from genome assembly GCA_030014255.1 of Parauchenoglanis ngamensis. Lineage (NCBI taxonomy): Eukaryota > Metazoa > Chordata > Actinopteri > Siluriformes > Auchenoglanididae > Parauchenoglanis > Parauchenoglanis ngamensis. The sequence continues at coordinate 12,190,491 of JAQMYM010000016.1, forward strand.
TAAGGCCATTATCCCTAAACTGCTCAGCTCTTTGCTTGGTTTCTACCATATTAGGAAGCTACACTGGATAAAAACATCGTCTGTTACACCAAAAGAATGAAAGAAAGAATAGGAATCTAAATCTATATCCAGAGCTATGCAATTAAAATGGATTTTAATTTAACTAAATATGCACCTATGTAAAGTTACATCAATATCACTCAATGTAACATTAAATCATCTGTTTTAAGAGCTGCCCTGAATGTGGGCCTTACTTATCAAGTGATATTTAATGCAGTTTATTACTGACCCTATCTATACCTAGTGAAGAACATATCTTATGGCGTCCCCCCAGAAATGTCCTGATTCAAAGATTATCATAGATCAAGTGCAGCTGTACACACTAATCACAATAACACTACCATGGTTCTAGCTGTTTTTTTCCTGTTCTCCAGGAATACGTCTAGATTTGTTTAGAGGAAAAAAAACAGGCCTTGAAACATGATAAGCATTAGAGTGCGGGGATAAAGCAGTTATGAGACAGAAAAATGACAGATGTAGGCATGTATTAAAAAACAAAATATCAAATTACACTATGAAGACTGAAACAATATATCAGGTGACTTTGAACGAAAGGAATAACCTTTTAAGAAACGAGACTGTAGAAAGGTCAAGTTTATTATTATTATTAATAATAATAATAAATTCAGGGTTATGTTTCCTCCCTTGTCTCAGCTGGGGACAAAATTTTCTTATTTCTATCTGTGAAAGTGTAACAGTGAAATGAAGCATTAACCAAGAAAAGAATTTAGGTCGTTTTGTGTCATAGAATGTCAATTATAAGAGGATTAGAGTAAGGGTAATAAATATCAGGCTATTTTTAGGATTAGGGTTAGTAAATGCAAAGTAAAAGGATTATGGTAAGGATTTTACTAGGCTTGTGGTTAGGGATAGGGTTAATAAATGTAAAATAAAGGGGTTAGGGTTAATAAACTTTTAAAAAATGTATATTTTCGAATATATTTTCTGCAAACTTAACTTCGTGACTGCACGGAGTTGGGAAATATATAACTTGTAATAGGTTACTATTTAGTGAAAAAAGTTCTTACCTTGGCACACACAAGAGCATCACGAATTAATTCAGAATTGTTATATCCCCGGTGGGTGAAGCCAATTTTTTAACGCTTTAAGGATGCTGAGTTACACAAACAAAGTCCAAGCCGACATCCTTCTCTGGCGTATAAACCGACGCACGTTTTCACACTCGGAATGCACACGTTCAGTGGGTCAGCATTAAAAAAAAAAGCACACGTCGCTCTCACGAGCTCCACGACCGTGAGAAGTGCACGGCGGCTTTCGGAAAGAAGAGCACCGGGAAACGCTTTCCGAGAAACGGCTTTTGTGGAGGCGCGTCTGTCTGCGCAGCGCGTTTCACGGAACTGCGCTCGCGAGCTCCGGCGCGCGCTGATTGGTCCTCTTCGCTCTGTGCACGCGCCAGTTAACGCGTAGCCGAGGACTTTTTCCTGGTAGAAGGCTTTCCAGGAAAAGCTGTACCAGTCACTCGGAATGGGTACGTCCTAAACCACATATTACCCGCACTAAAGAGTGCAGCAAAACACTCATCCTGTTTGGCACACCGTGTATTAGAGTACTAGCCTGTACATGCTCACAAACAAAGCTACCATCTGTAGTCTAGAGGGTACCATCAAGGAGACATTTTGTGTTGTGTTTGTTTTGTATGAATATTATGCCTGGAAAACAAACGTAGGCTTGTTGGACCTACAACGCATGACAACATTTTTCATATGTTTTAGACATAAATTGCCGAAATGTTTATTTCACTGTTTTGTACGATCATGTACATTATCTTGAACCTAGCATCTTTGATAAATATAATACTGTAAACTACTAATAATCTAGGCACCCTATTTTTTAGGATAGATTTTGTTATAGATATTAATTTTATGAAGTCTGCATTACTGAGTCAGTACAAAAACATTTTAGATTTATGAACATTACTTCTCCCAAAAAATAATTTGTATTTAAAAAATGTTTGCATGTCAGTAAAGAAAGCAACACATTAGAGATGACTGCGAAAAAAAAAAAAGTTGGAACCAAGTGTAGCAGAACCGTGGCAGATTCTTCAAGATGCTCAGTAAAATTACCAGCTAATTTCCTTTTAAAAATGCACAACTTGTACCTGGGACTACTATTTAGGGGGAAAAAAGCAAAATGGTCGTCACACCAAACACTGACTTTGTTTAGTTTATTACTGTTTACTGCATGTTGGTGTTTCTCTTGAGAGCATCATTGCAGTTGAATAAACATTTTAATCCTAACGTCATCCGAAGACTATAATTTTGTTATATTGCTACATAATTTTTTTAATTGGATGAAATGTGATTAGATGAAACCTCATTTGCATAAACATCAAAGCCTCAAAAGTACCCTATTCTGGTGTAGTGTTTTGCCTTAAGGACCACTGGTCCATCACATGCACTTTTGTAGGTAACAGATACTTACTAAAGGTACAAAACCTCCTCTTAACAATACCTCCCCGGGAACAAGGAAAAGTACAGTTCGGTACCTTTATCTGTCAGAGTGTATGTTTTATCTGTTTTAGGAAATCGGTCAATGTGCATAATGATGACCATATAAATATGCATTTCAGTGTTTTTTTATTTAACTTCTGTAGTTTTTTTTCACAGAGTCCCTGCTTCTTTTTTATTCCAGAGCTTAAAGGCTTAGCATGTACTCACTTGACCTTTCTTTCTCAGAATCCAGACAAAGCAGACCACAGACTGGAGATTAAATGTACAGAAGCACGTTTTATTTTAATATTATGCAAAATAGAGTGTTTTGTTTAATATTTGTGGCCTTGTGAATACAGTGGGTCTTAGAACATTTAGCAAGAACACATGAGTGGTAATGAAGGCAAAACGGCAGAAAGAGAAGTCAGACAGGTTGCAGGTTGGAGGGTTCATCTCACACAGCTCTGTTCTAGCTCCTAGCTCTCTTCGCCATTCTCCCCTACTCCCTTGATCAGACGCTTGTTCCCCCGTTTCCCTGTAGGGCCCTTTGGCTTGGCAAAGGCTTGTTTCAGGGCCTGTGGCTTAGGGTGAACTTCTTCATATAGGTACTCTTCCGTCAAGCCCTCTCCACTGTCTATTTCCATCTTCAAAAACATACACACACACACACACACACACACACTCACAAATAAATATGTAAGGTGACTGGAGAGATTTCATTTCATGCAGTATTTTAACATCAGCTCCTAAAATCAGTCATAACCCAGAAACCAGCAGAGCAAAGCCTGCTCATCGGGGAGTCTTATTCACAAAAACAATGTGCTCCATAATTAGAGTCCTCACTCTTTCTTGGAAATCACTTTCCAAGATTTGTTCCATGACTCATATGTGGGATAGCTGCTTCTCATGAAAAGTTATCGTAGCCAACATGCTCAGTATTATGTGTTTATTTAAAGGATTAAACATTAAATAGGTAAGGTAAACATGGTTCAGATTCCCTTTTATTGTATTAAAATAATAAAACAGCAATTATTTGACCCTCAAACCTGTACATATTTCTCAAATGTACTAAATTTACCTCACTGGGATTTTCCTGGTATAATAATAAAATTAAAAGAAAATAATAATGAATAAAACAAACCAATAATAATAATAATAATAATAATAATAATAATAATAATAATAATAATAATAATAATAATAATAATAATTCTTCTTCTTCTTCTTCTTCTTATTATTATTATTATAATAGTAGCAAACTAATGATTATTATTATAATTATTGTTGTTGATGGTGATATTTTTAATTGTAATAATATTTATTTGTTTATTTTATTAATTATAAAACAATACAAATATTTTGTTCATAAAATGCACGGTTTATCATTATTAGTAACATAATGATGTAGTTAGTTCAGAGTGATGTAGTAGGTCAACTTTACACTTTTCCAGGACATTTTCTCATTTTCCTGGTGTTTTCCATGACTGGAAAACCATTCTATAAATTTCCAGGTTTTCCAGTTTATCAAGAATGCATTAGTACCGTACTAGTTTCCCACTGGCTGGGGGCATTACCTTAGACTTATATGGATCATTGTACTCAAAAAAGGGATTATAAACATGTATAATGGATGTCCTAACTCCGGATTACCTTCTTACTGATCTCTATGTGGTAATCCCTCTCCACCTCCTCCAGCAGCCGGTTCTTACAACTGGAGTAGAGCATCCGCTCCTTGATGCTACAGCTGTACCCAGGCATGGAGTAGATGAATACTAAAATCACAACAAACACAGGCACAGAGAGTGAGAAAGGGCAATCTACAATGTGCTAATGGTTAAACCACTTCAAGGAAATTACATATGTTAAACTATAACCTCTCTTCTTCATTACAGGACCTATTTCGTGACACCTGACATGCTACACCTGTGTATTGTGTCATCATTACTTAGATTAAATCCAAGAATGTGTTTAAAATTACTAGACCAGATCGTCAACCATAAGAGACAGACCAAGAAAGTATTCAACTGTTTAATGTGTGTTTAATGTCTATTTACTGCTTCTGTAGTGTAGGTGTTTATCACAAGCAATCATTTCAACACAGTACTAAGAATAGGATGTAAAACCTGTTCACTCGAAATTCACTTAAAATGAAGTCACCAACTGCCCCCATATCTCTCCATCCTTTCCTCATTACAGACATTTGTGGCAATCATTCATACAAGACAGCTGCAATGGACAGAAATTAGGTTTAAAATCCAGAGATGGGTAGTAGTTAAAGCTTTTCTTACAGTTTCATTCATATAAAGTTTAGTGAAATGACATTTTATTTCCTGGGTTTTTGCAGCAGATCAGGTTTGACAGGAACAAATATGCTGCTAACAAACATCGCACCTTTTAAGCAAATATGACTGATAAGCAAATATGTTCTGTTGGTTGGTTGGTTCCAGACACATTTTTTTTTGCTCAGGTCAAAAACATCAACTAAAATTACATGACTGCCATTACAATAAGATGTGAGAAAAAAAAAAGATTGTTTAAAAATGGCACACTCTATGCCCCAATGATAAAGTAATGGTTTGATGAAGAATTTATCATTTACTTGCAACTATTAAAAAATTAATGGCATATACACTGCTCTATCTCTCATTTTACAAGGAACGAAGGAGGAATGGTTCATCAGGAATCTCTTTTTGTCTAACAGTATAAAGGGTTAGTTTTGAAGTACCAGCACCGGTAGCACATCAGTATAAAGGCAGTAAGAGAGTACAAAGTGTGCAGCGGCCTGGGAAATCCCTTAACAACGTGAAAATTTGACATTTGCTACTAAATATAGTTCTGAAACTAACAGAGTTTCCTGAACTGCAATAAGTTTCTCTTTTGCATCTATCTCAACCACAAGTAATACCAGTTAAAATTCTGGTTACTTCTAAAAGTAAAAAATTTATAAATTTGCATTCAGGAGCATGACAGGAACACGACAAATATTCTGACAGCCACTATTAGATTAGAAAATTACCTGATAAGTCTATTTCATTGCAACACATCTGACATCCTGCTGAAAGTGTGAAATTCACTGTATGAGGGAACCACAATTAGCTAGCAAGGTTTTCGACAGCGTTAGACAGATTGACTGTTTTTACCTTGTTACACTGCCTCCTTACCGAACAGCCAAAGTAGGGTAAAAAGTTAAATGTAAAAAAAAAATCGTGTTATTTTGGTTAATTATAGGTATTTATGGTTTCTTGTAGTTTAGCATGAAAGACCCAATTATTGCCAAAATTTCACAAAATAGGTACAAAGATTTTGTAAAATCTGGTGTGCATTGGAACTGGGATCCTGCAGAATGCAACAAAAAACTTGCACAAGCATGCGGTTTGTACTTTCATGCAGATAGGGGTCATGTATTATTTTCAAATGACAAGCGATGTAGCTGATATTTAGGGGGCAAAAAACACTATCTGTACATGTTTAGTGTTCTAAATTGGCTGTGTCATTGCACACCCTGTTTGCAAAAAAAAAAGAAAAATCCCCCAAAGGGTTTTCCCAGACCACAATTTCTAACTAAATAATAAATAAACTAAACTGTGTGGAAGGTTCAGTTCCTCCATTCACTTTATATAGAAGTAAATGTTAAATGATATTTGCACAAAGAAAATATTGGAAAATCAGCAGAAAGGCCCAGGGACTAACCCACAGCCTCCACACTCTGGCCCTGATATGAGTGTTTATACAGGAATAAGTGATAGCGAGGAGCATCAGCAGGGATTCGGGCTGGCAGCTCACGAATCTCTGTAGGATTGGTATGGACCAGCTCGATTGTCTCTCTCTCAGTGTCCAGCCTCTGAGAAAACACACACACACGCACATACAGTGATAACAGAAAGATCAAGATGTTTGAAGGAAGTGCATGACACTCCTTAATACAGAAATATATGCATATCTAAGTGTGTTTGTGTGTGAGTGTGTGTATTTGAGTGAGACTCACTAGCTGGATGTAGTTGATGCGCCTTTGTTTGAGTAGCTGTAAAGCTCGTTTAGCTTCCTCCTGCAATGGGAACGCCAAACCCTGCAGATTCACTGGCTTACTCTCCACACTTATTTGTGTCTACCAGGCAAAGACAGGGACACACACACACAAACACACACACTTAACCACCATTGTCATGTGAAGCAACAGCAGGCTTAACGTGTCATTAAAGCTGTATCAGCAGTCTTAAAGCTGTGTGAAATACTGGTACTGTAGGTGGACAGCACCTCAATCATTTTGTGTCAACTGTAAAAATTAATTGCTAAGTTAATACTCTTACTAGTACTCTTACTCTAAAATTGTCTAAATATTTCTGCATAAATAGAAAAAAAATCATTACTTGTAATGCAGGACACTGTTTTATGTTAATAATTTGAAAAACATTTGTTTAAGTGTTTTAATTGCACTTCTTGGTGGTTTAAAAAAGTGCAGGTTGAGGGTTTCATGGTATGGTCTATGCAGAACAAAAGTATAAAATGCTAAACAAATCAAGCAAAGGTTTGTTCTAAACTAGCTGTGCTTTGTAGTCCAACAGACTTTCACTAAAAATACCCTGATTTTTTTCTGATGTTTGTTGGTGTTCACTAATATCTTTTTAGTGTAATATGTGCCAACAAAACAATTAGGACATATAACTAAGTTGGGTGACTAAAAAAAAGATATTTTAAGATTGTATGTTTATACATTAAAGACTGGTTCTTCATAAGTTTGGTTCTATAAGGAGGTCAATGAGCAGACACTTCCATGTGATTACAGACATTTGAGAAGCCATTTGGTCAATACAATATGCAGCTTTTTCTCAACAATGTTAAAACATTGTTATAGCACCAATTTAAAAACAACTACGTTTTTCATTGCAGCACAAAGATCATTATTAAATGGTGAAATCACACTAAAAACTCTCTTTGCTAACTGAGATTATTTGTATTTTGTAATGCTTTTACTGCGCCCAGGTCAGTTCAGGCCTTATGTGGGATGCAGGAGTTTTGAGTGGTCTGGAAGCTGGGAATTTGATATGATTAATCTGATTTTAATTTACCTTTCCTCTCCCAACTGGAGTAGTGACTCGTCTTCGCTCCTCCTAAGAAAACAGTAGATAATATATAGTATAATTTTAAATATGTATATATTTGCATGTGCACACACACACACACACACACACACACACACACGGTCTCACACCTTAAACCACATCACACAAACAAGAACTTACCCATACAACCTTGTCCTGTCAGGTGCATTTCAAGCAATAAACTGTCATTAATGATGTTTGGGGAAAAAAACATTCTTCTCATTCATGTTCTAGCTACAGTGCAGTTTGAGGTGAAGGTCATGTCAGGGTTCCAGTAACATGAAGTGTTGGCTTGCTCACCTCTGTGGCTTTGATCTGATGGAGCTCCTGCTCAGCTGCAGTGAGAGGACCAGGGCTGGAGGAAGAGGACATGTGGCGAAGATAACCCTGAAAACACACATCCTCCTGTAGAGAAGAGGAAGATTAGATAAATCAGTACTTTTCTCTCAGCATCTGATGAGGTGTTAGAACTGCCCCAGGATGTTAATACTTAAAGATACTTGGAAATGGTTTCACATTGGCAGATTTGTCGGAATTCACAGGAGTTAATTCAAAAGTTACAACCAGTTAGGGGAAAGGTGAGGGGTTGGGATTAGTGGTTACTGTTATTTAGCAAAGAAAAACTGTTGATATGAAGTTTTTCTGGAAGAGAAGCATTTCTGGAATCTCCTGTGTCAGGGCATCCTAACAGTCAGAGTAAATACTGCTCCTTTAAGTTGTCCACCATGGAAAAGTCATCAGGACAGAAGACTTTGCACTTTGCGGTTTCCCAGAAACAAGCTGCATTTTTTTTTGTCTTATTAACTTCAAAAGAAAATGAGTGTTGATAGCTCTTATAAATTAAACAGGAACTAACTTTGTTTCATGGACATTCCATAACATTGACTATAACTAGAAATTGATTTTAAAAAAGGTCAAACTGGTATTCATTAATAAATAAAAAAAATTGTAATCTACAGCAAATTTCTGTCGTATGTATATGAGAAGTGAATGGATAGATGGATAAATGGATTTTCCCATAACTGTGTAAATGGCTGACTGGCTGTCTGGCTGTCTGGCTGGCTAGCTGGATGGATGGATTGATGTATGCATGGCTGGATGGATGAATGAATAGATAAATTAATAGATATTCCCATAACTGTGTAAATGGCTGGCTGGATGGATGGATGGATGGATGGATATTCCCATAACTGTGTAAATGGCTGGCTGGATGGATGGATGGATGGATGGATGGATATTCCCATAACTGTGTAAATGGCTGGCTGGCTGGCTGGATGGATGGATAAATTAATAGATATTCCCATAACAGTGTAAATGGATGGATGGATGGATGGATGGATGGATGGATAGATAAAAGAAAATGAACATATGAGAAGTGGTTGGATGGATAGTCTGATAATTGTAAATGGATGGATGGATTGATGGATGGATGGATGGATAAATTAATAAATATTCCTACACAGTGTAAATGGATGGATGGACAAATTAATAGATATTCCCACACAGTGTAAATGGATGGATGGACGGATGAATAAATTGATAGATATTGTTATACTGTGAAAATGGACGGATAAAGGAATATATTTTGCCACACTGTGTAAATGGATAGCTGATGGATCAATAATTAGATATTCCCATACTGTGTAAATGGATGGATAGATGGATGGATGGATGGATGAATGGATTGGTAAATGGATAATTAAATCAACAGATATTTCCCCACTGTGTAAATATTATTATGTTGATATTTAGACAGTATTACATTTTCTTCTTATAATAATAGCAGTGGACAGTCACGATGTTGACAGTAAGAACATGTCAACAGTGAAGCACTAAAATAATGACATGTAACAGAATACAGTACTATGTGTAACAGACTCCACACGTCCACCTACCTGTGTAGTTCCAAATAGTTCATCTTTGATGTGACTTCCACCAAACTCCTTTTTCAGTGTGGCACGAGTGGCAGCGTACACCATCTTCAATCGCACCTGCAGTCAGCACACAGGCCAAGTGTGGTATCAGAGTACCAAAGTGCCATACAGTACATATCTGAGGCATGTGTGTGCGTGTGTAACTGTGTGTGTGTGCGTGCTTACAGGCGACTGATCTGGTGACCAGGAGATGAAGAGCCACTCATAGCCCTGCTGGTTCTGCGTGTCCAGACGGAGCAGGATGTAGCATGGCTCCAATGAGTCCAACAGAGGCAGAACACATGGGTCATAGTCCCGGTCCCAGCTCTGAGAGGGTTCTCTGTAGGACCCCAACACCAATTGCTCTAAACACACACACACCATAGATAGCTTATCAGTCTGAGTCTCAAAATAGTATGGTATGATGAATTCTTTATCGCATACTGCATGCATTGCATATTTCAGCCATGCTCTGGTGAGTCTTCGGTGCACAAATAATGTTCCTCAGTCATTCAAGACACACTTACAGCATTAATATTTATCTACAACTCGAATTCTCTTACTCACCACTCCTTATGACAATCTTTATGACTCTGAAGGCTCCTTGCCTCGCTTTGACCAGGAACTGCCTCAAATCCGCAGTAGCTAGTAATATAATGAAAAAGGAGCCAGTTATGGATTGGGTTTTCTATTTTTGGCTTACCTACTATGTGTACACAATTCTAAGGAATTAAGCTCAAGGCTTAACATAATTATCCAGCATTTTGCAACCTAATCTATAGCTACCATCCTATTGTTTTGTTTATACGGTAAAGCTTTTTAAACAAAACTTATCTACAATGGAGATCTATGGGCAGCACTACATCTGTAGTCTTATCATTTTAAATGCTTATTATAGGCAGCACGGTGCTAGTGTAGCTAGTGCTGCTGTCTTACAGGGTGGCTGGTTCTATCCTGAGCTCAGATTACTGTCTGTGTGAAGTTTTACATATTCTCGCCATGTCTGTGTGGGTTTCCACTGGGTTTTCTGGTTTCTGCCAACCTTCCAAAAACATGCCTGTAGATGTATTGGCTTTGTCAAATTCTCCCAAGGTGTAATGTGTGTGAATGTGTGTTTGATGGACTGGCGCCACATTCAGGGTGTATTCCCACTTCATGTCCATGTTTCCGGTATATACTCTAGAATCAATGTGTTCCTGTTTATTAGCAGAATGGCACTACTACCCTTAGACTTTTCAGTTTCTCTTTTAGTACAGGGAAATATCTTGAAATTCCCATGTGTGGTATTAGCACATATGCTACAGATGCAGTAGTAAAGATTAAAAATTTTGAAAAGTCCTAGGGTATTTTGTTAATCCATGCTTTGGGAACTGAAACATGGAAATGATCTTTAATACAGTTTAATAAGAAAAGATCATATGTTTGACCATCACAGCTTAGGCAATGAAGTGAGCTTGAGAAACCTTAGCTGTCTATGTAACTAAGTTTGGCAAATAATAGCTCTGTTCATTGTGCAATCTGCTCAGATATAAGATTCACCTTATTGAAAGACGACTAGACCAGTGAAGGAAATGAATACTGACAAAGGTTTCTTTAAGTCAAGACAGCAGGTGCCATGGCTTCACCATGGTAACCACTTGGCCAGGGTTCATAAATGATGTAGGTTCAGGTGAGATGCATGAAGTGTAGGGCTTCCGCCCTTGAGCTCCAGTTACACTGTATTACCATTGACATAAATGTATTGCAACATTCCATTTCTCTTAATACTTAATAATGTATATCCCCAGTTATGTACAAGGATGAAGTAAAGCTTTGATTTTGGTTTGTAGTTTTCTAACATATTTGATTTTTTATGAATAATTCTTTCATGAGAATTGTCGCTTCTCACCTTAGACACACAAGTAGACACCGACTTATGAAGAATGAAAGTATAATATAACATAATATAATGTCCTTAATTCATTTAATCCAGCTATAAGAAAGGTTGTTGAATTTTGTGTTGGTGAATGAAATTCAGTCATCACTTCATACTCAAGACTCAAGGTTAAGACTGACTGAATTGTCAACTATATTCCTTTGCAGTTTAAACAGCAGTTTTAGGTGTAGCTTTGGATTCAAATATTCACACTATGATACACAATTCATTCCAATGGAAAAGGAATTTGATCAATACTACACCTTTCAACACTCCGTAAAGTGTTCAAACAATTAACCCCCATTGTATCTGATTGGAAGTCTGATAAATCTGAACAGAAAGTGATAAGTACTTACCATGGATACCCGTCTGATGAGACATTATTCCCAGTTTCTTTAACCTTCCAGTTCAGCACAGATATCTCCTGAGTCCTCCTTTTGTCTCCAGTGCACACTGCTCCAATGGCACTGATACCAAGGCCCCTAACCTATCTTACCTGAGGGGAATCCTGGTTGAAATTCGATCTGCAGAAAAGGGAGGAAGATGGGTATCCTTAATATTGCCTCTGTGAGTGGATCTGGAGTCCTTTATGTGTTAATGGCCATTACTGGGAATTTGCAGCTGTATACAAGCTCTCTTCGAAAGAACTGCTGCTAAGCTTTGAGGGACACCGATGCTGTCATTACGCGCAATAGCTGTGCAGTTGGGGCCTACAGTATGTGTCTCTGGAGCATCTTTGGACCTGCCGACTCCGGTCGGTTATCTGGAGCTTCTCGTGTGAACAGTAATGACACGCTATCACTGGCAAACGTGGAGGACTTGATCCGTACACGGCGAACTGCTTACCCCCCCACCACCCCAGCTCAGATTCCAACAGCCTGTGGTCACTGACACGCGACACTCGGCGTGTGGTTGATCCGCTGAGCCTTACAAAACAGTTCAGTTCAGTCTTCTGATCTGATCTTATTTAATCAGAGTGTCTTTAATGTATTTATAAAAGGAATGGCTATGACTCTGAATCACCACAGGACACCATGATGCTTGCTCTAAAGTTAGCATTGCAGCTTCCAAACTGAGGACAGTGGGTTTTTGTGGGTGTCCTCAGGGACCTATATTTGGTCCCATCTGATTTTTGTTTTGCACTTGATCAAATTATACTTCGTCACGTAGTGTGAAAGTGCCAAATCGGTACCATTATCTGGTGCTGTTAATGTAAATCAGATCTACAAAATTTGAGAAATTAACATGAACTGTGAAACAAAATAGCAGATAGCCTGTCTCTTTAACTGAACCTGAGAGATCAGTTTATTTGGGAGAACTATCTACATTCACTGTATATGTGCGATTACTGAACTTGTACTATATCCATCAATGGAAAAGGCCCTCCGGTGACAAGATATTTCTACATGCTACTACATCATGGTGGGACAACCAGTGAGGGGCACAGGAGGATTTAGCAATCATTTGATAAGGTGAAGTATATCAATTTGAATAAAGAGCTGGTTATTTCTGAGGTGCAGTAGAATAGTGGAAGATTTACCCTATCATCAGGAGTTTGCAAGTTCAAATCCTGGCACTCCAAGGGAGGAGTATTGTCCATGCTCTTTGGGTGGGAGGGATGGCATACTCTCTTACCCCTGGCAATCATTATAACACTAGACAATCATAGGTGTTTGTGAGTTCATGTATGTGGGAGAGGACAGATAGCACTAGTTCCATACCTACTGAAAGTTTTGTGCCCAGTCACAGAAATTTTCGTATATGTAGAGGGTTTTGGGTTTCAGTTGCTTTTAGGTGAGTTTTAAGTTGTCATAATTAATAATTCAGGGGCACAAAAAAGAAAGAAAATGGAGTGACAATATGTGTAAACTATATAGAACACTGGATTTGAAAGAGTTATAATTGGATTTTGGGGTTACATTTTGGGGTTGCATTATCAACATGGGGTTGATGATGGATACAGCTCTTTATAGTTCAGGGGCTGTGTGTGATTATGTGTTTCCTTTCATGGGGTGGGGGAGATTGATTGATTCTTAAATAGTTTGCCCGAAGCCCGGGCAAAATGCATGGCAAGCCTGCACTGCCATTTCAAGTACACTGTACCTTTACTCTTAGTGGCTTCATGTATAATTCACTCTACTGTAGACCTGGCACCATTCATTATTCAACACAACATAGATGCCTATTCCTCTGTCACACATGAAGTAGCAAGTGATCTCTTATAACTTAAACACAGATGATGGAATTGTCTTGAATTGTTTAACATGGCATAATTCACTCCAGCGCACTTTAGGCAGACATTTCCTACTGTATATCTTCAGGCTAAACACGCGAAAGAAAATGTTCCCCAGAGACTTTTATTTTGAAAACTTGAAAAACCCCTTTTGTTCGACATCGTGGTCTGCTTCTTCTTGCTTCAGACATGTGAGATGAGCGCAGTAAAGTTATTAGGTGTGTGGCTAAGTAGACACTTGAATAGAAGCTGTTTTAATCGCTGTGTTGTTGGGAACACACGAATAAATGATTGTGACGCGCCACGATGTTTACTGCGTCTTGGGAGAGGTTTCGGGACGGTTTCGGAGAAAGAAGCAGACGTCACTCCTGGGAGAAAAAGAGGACTAAGAGCCGTGGATATCGCAGAAAAGCTTCGGCGTGAAAAAGAGAAAAAGGCAGATGCAACAAATACGGTGGGTTAAATAAATTTTACTTTGATTACTAGCGTTCCAACCAGCTACTTCCGGTCCGACCGCATAAATGTTCCGTTCATGTCCCTTTTCCAACCCTTTAAAGGTTCCGGTGTCTCCTGTGCAGCGGAATGTGACAGAACTGAAGCAGATCACTCAGCAGCTCCAGTCTGTCCATCCAAATGTTTTCGCAAAAGCACTTTCAAAGAGTATTCTGTACCAAGACCAAAACCTCATCGCTATAAATAAGCCATATGGAGTCCCAGTTTACAGTAAGTACTTAGTAATATTATAACTGACTGTAAAGGGCTGCTTATGTAGTATAATCATAAAATCATTGTAAGATTGATGGTAGGTGTCACAGTTTACTATATATTTAGTTTTTCTGGGACAATGTGAGACACCCACATATCACCCAGTCAGTGACTGGTCCACATTGAACACTTTCATATGGCCAACATAAATAACACCAAACAAATAAATAAAGTTGAATGTGGTTTAATCAGCTGTGAATCAGCAGAATGTTTAGTCCTTATAAAAAGTGGATGAACACGAGATGCAGACTGTAGAAAGCTTTGTTCCAGAGTAAACCTTGTCATTGGTAAAAACTACATTAATTTAGTGTATAATACAGTTTAAGGAATATTTAGCCCTGATTAGTTTCTTCATTTCAAGCTTCTCTTTAGGGTTTTCCAACCTGGAAAAAAGCTTGATAGGGTTCTAGGGTGAAAGCAGGAATCTTTTCTAGTCTTTTGATACGCACACTATCTTCAGAGCAGTATATCGTGACTTAATTTCTTTCCTGAATCGTGGCTGCTCATTCCCGTAGGTGCTTTAGGCATCAGGAACAGCATTGCAGAGAGTCTGCCAGTTCTGGCCAAGATTATTGATGGCATGAAAGGAGGATCCAAGCTGCACGTCTGTTACAATCTCGAGAAGGACACCACGGGCACTTTGTTCCTGGCCAGGACGGAGGAGACTGCCGAACGAATACACAATCTCATCAGATCGCATCAAGCAGAGAAGAGATACATGTCAGTGATTATGAAACTGAGAAATATTTAAACCTCATGCAGGGCCAGGCTGAGAATCTTTAATCGTATTTGGATTGAAGATAAATATTATTAAGGACCTGTCTCACTTAAAGTTATCTGAGTCATTAAATCCTTTGGATGCATGCAGACTAGTTAAAGTGTGATTTATTTATTTATTTTACCTAAGGGTTCAAAATCTTAAAGCAAAAATATGACTTTGTAGTGATCATGTGACATGAAAAGTGTTATTGTGTGTTAAAATCCATGGACCTATTACTAACACCATGCAAATACAGGACACCTAACACCTGTAGAATGTTGGGGGCCACTTTCCATCAGGACTTTAGATGAGAACACAAAATATAGGCTCTTCTGCACCTTCTAACTGGTTCATCAAAAAATGTATTATTCTAAAAGAATATGCCCAGCTAAAGTTTTCAAAGCAATCTAAATGATGTACAGTGCCTTGCATTTTTGATAGCTTTGTTAGCTCCTCTCTAACAAACTCAGGAACAAATGTATTTATACTGAGATCATATAGCACTTAATTACTGCTTATGTGACTTCTGATGGAAACTGGTTGCACGAGAGCTAATTTAGGAACTTCATAGAAATGGGTATGAATACATATGCAGTCACAACTTTTAATTTCAAATTCTATTTTTGCTATTATGACTGGCTAGTTTGTGTTGTTTCATGACGTATACTCCCAATTAATTCCAGGGTTGTAACATTAAAAATGAAGTGGAGGGGTGTGAATACTTATGCAAGGCCGGTAATAATAATATCCAATCCTCTTATCACACAGGGTGATCACTGTTGGTGTCCCTGTTCCTTCTGAAGGTGTGATTGACATCCCCATCATTGAGAAGGAGGTCATGGGAGACCAGCATCACTTTAAGGTGAGCAAACATTTAAGGCCTGTTGATGCTAAAAATCATGTCATACCATCATTCATCACTCATGTTTATTACCCATGATTAAATGTAATACTGCAGTAATAACTCACTCATCATACCTGTCTGGAGAAAGATATACTGATAACAAGGTGTGATGCAGATGGGTCTGAGTCCGCTGTACAGACCGGCTGAGGAGGGAGATGGACTGGTCCGAGTGAGAGCTCACCGGCAAGCGCACAGCGCCGTCACGCACTACAAAGTCCTGGACAGCAGTTCAGGATGCAGCTTGGTGGAGCTCCAGCCAGTCACAGGTACTGAAATCATGAAACAGAAACGGTCAAATCTTGGATGCATTCATCCATCCACGATCTATACCGCTTATCTGTTAAGGGTCGCAGGGAAGGTGGAGCCAGACCCAGCTGACATCACGTCAGAGGCGGGACACACCCTGGGCGGGTCACCAATCTATCACAGGGTTAACACAGAGACGAACAACCGTTCACTCTCACGTTCATATCTGTAGGTAGCCGGTTGACCTAATTGGACTGTTGGAGGAACCTGGAGCACCCAGAGGAAACCCACACTGACATGGGCAGAACATGCAAACTCCTTACAGAAAGGCCCCAGTCGGCCGTCAGGTTCGAACCCAGAATGCTCTTGCTGTGAGGCGACTGATAACCACAGCGGCACCGTACCGCCCCCTCGAACCTCATACGTTAATTATAAAGATTCAAATTAAAGTTGTTCCTTTAATAATGATGCATGAATGCTACTCGTTGGGACACTTGGTGTCGTTTAAAAATAATGGAATTGTTTAATGGTGTGTGTGTGTGTGTGTGTTTAGGAGTGAAACATCAGCTGAGGGTTCACATGGCATTGGCTTTGGCTTGCCCTATTCTGGGAGATCATAAGTACGCCCACTGGAACAAGCTGGCTCCTCAGGTATGTAACTGTAAACACATCTGACATCCGATACTGAATGAATGTTCAATATTGAATCTGCAACCGTGACCGATCAGTGTAGTGGATGTGTGGATTAATTACCAAGATGGATTGATTGGCAAACTGTATCCCGGTCAATGGAAGTAGTCCAAACTTAACCCAGTCAAACTGCAGCAGTGGTGCTGCTGATGAGAAAACTGTTAATGTAAATATATTAAACACAATTTCTTTTTTTCTTAGACCAATTATGAGCACGACAATCACAGACATCATGGAATATTTTATTTAACTCTTTATGTTGGTTGCTGCTATCTGCTGCTAGCACTGAACTCCTCATGCTGAGTTTTATGTATAATACAGGGCATGATGGTGGCTACCTACACTGAAAACTGGTGTTCCTTAGGGTTGTAAACGTGTTACATCGCTACCGCCACTGCTACATGTTCATAACTTTATCAAACATATCTTCCGAAGAACTTTTGCGGACCTGACCTTGTATAAACAAGGATGAAGACACTTCTGTACAAAGAATTTCTAATGCACAAGTTGTGTTGTACCGTGAAACTGCAATATTTTTCGGCTAGGATATGATGCTGGTAATTTCCTAATCACAACACCCCTACTCTGTAGACATTAAAGTAGATAATACTTCAGGCAAACTGCTAATTGGTGTCGCGAATATTTTTGTCTGGGGAGCTATTGTTTTTAGCTTTGTCTGCCAAAAGTTGTCAAGTTTCATGAGCTAGCCATGCCAGGATCACTCTCAGCACACTTTTTAAGGTTTAATAAGGCCTCCAGTGTGGGAAACTAATAAACGCTGAAATAATATTATAGTGACACACTAGAGCGCCACGATACTAAAAATAAATCTCCCGTCTCTTAAGAGATGACTTTTTCACTGGTCACACTTCACCAAATGTGTGCATCATGTTTCTGCCTGCAGAAGTTACCGGAAGGCGTGCTGCGGCGGCTTGGGCTGGAGCAGAGCAAAACCCGACACCTTCCTCTCCACCTCCATGTCCGACAGATCACCCTACCCGGGCTCAGGGGTCATGTTGACCTCACCGTGTCTTGCCCGCTTCCCAAGTTCTTCACTGCGGCTCTGAAGAAACTGCAAATCGAGCTGCCTGAGAAGCCATGAGAGATGCCTCGGATATGACTGTAAACGCTTTAACTGGAGACCAAGGCTTACAGGAAGTCAGAACAGCGGCATCAAATAAAGCGAGAACAGGATCCGCTGACTGGACGTCCAGATCAAATTGCTTAGAGCCAGATCCCCGTTGCCTTGGGTGATTAAGGGACCTCATTTTCTACAGTTTGCGCAGTATAAGAATTTTTAAGATTGTGTTATGTCTGATTATTTAATGAAACCCCAAATAAATCGAATTTCAGTGCTCTATCCGTTACCCTCTAAGAATTTTTTCCTTGCAATATCCTTCCATATACAAATACAACAAATGTATAAACAAACAAACAAAAAAAAGAAAAGACACTACACACAGATACAGGGACCTCACTGTACAAAAGGCATGTTTGAAAACACAGGCTTCAATTCTTCAGTCTCCAGCACCACTATAATATCAATACATATCAGATTACCATAGATGCATATATAAAAAATAAAAACGAAACATGAACAAAAAATAACAATAATGAAAACCAAAAAGTCTTTCTGTGTAGAGTACACTCCTTAAAGTGTTAAAGCTCCTGCCAAGTCAAGGGTGTGTAAGGGTTTCCCCAAAAGAAGCCTTGCGGAGATGACTCCAGTCTAAATCGCACACTCCTCGCCTCTCCTGGTTACAATGGCAAGAGGACGAGCAAATTGGAGGGGAAATATTGAGAAAATAAATGACGGTATATGACGAGTGTGAAACGAAGGGGGTACATATTTGATAGTGCGACAGCTAGCGAAGAGAAACTGCACGTTAAAGGTGGGTGCTGCCAACAGGCATCACATGAACAGATTAAGTAATATCTTTATTAAAAAAAAAAAAAAAAATCATAATAAAAAAAAAAAGGCTTGCAAATTGGGTTCAGTTCAGTCCTCCAGTGGTGGCAGGTCAGAGGAGGCACCTCCTGAAATGAGAGGTTTATAGAGGCCGTGGATAATCAGTCATTACTCAGTTTACAAGGGATCTTTTTTTTTTAATATATATATATATTCTATGTGTGTATAATTTCACTGCAATTTCAGAAAGTATCAATGCCATGATGTGATGTAGTGCAGTTTTGAGCAAACCTCTAACGAAATCCAATTAAGTGACAATACAACGATCATGCTAACGTTCGTTAAACTTTGAAACATTTCAGAAATCAAACAGCAAGCTCAAAGCGAGGATGCCAACTGAACATTTGTTGCATTTTGTTAACTAGTACACTGACACTGACTTTCTTTTAGAGTTAGCAATCAGTCCATGCCAGAATGTCGAATTTCCTCGGCCTGGTTAGTAGTTTTAAATCCTACTCGAAATTATTTATAGAAGGTGACTAGATGTAGGTATCGTTGCCTCCTCTGCCCATGTGCCACCACTGATGCGTGCTTCAGGTTGTGTAAATACGGAGCACGAGGAGACACAGCGATGGCTACATTCCCTCCTTTTGAGTTTGTGAGCGACTGAGTCGTGGTGAGGACGGAGGAGCTTGGAGGTGGAAACCTTTCTTTCACCATCTCTCTCTCTCTTTCTCTCTCGCTCTTTTCTCTCCTTCACTGAATGCTAGCCTGCGTGATGGAGATTATTTCTTGGATTTCCCGCACCACCATGATGCGCGTTAGCATCTGCTCCAGCTGCTCGCTCGTGATTGGCTGGGTCGAGTACCATATAGGGCTGTTGGGGGCTACGACAGGCTCTGGTGTCAGGTAATATGTGTCATTCCGGCCTTTGGCAGTCTGAGGGCTGGAGGGGGGGGGATAAAGTACGTGTGGTTAAGACAATGTAAAAGAACAAAAATCTGTAGCTCTGTCCATTTAAGCTCACAGTTTTCTTTTTTATATGCATGATTAAAGGAATGGGAAATGCTTCGACTAGGGGCTCACCATTTGAAGAGGTAAAAGTCATAGAGCTTGATGGGGCAGCGAAGTGGATTCTCTGGATCCTCAGCTTGCTCTGCGTACATATCATCTGTCACTAAAGCAAAAAGAAGGAAAACATGTTTTCTTTAAGGATTTCTTTAAGGAAAACATGGTGAAAATGCATCATGGTGTGAAATAAAAGTGAATTTTACAATACAACTATAGTCACGTTTAATAAAGACATTCCCCCCCGCTCACCTTTCTGACCGACATGGTGAGAGCCGACTCCTTTCAGGTAGCGGATGCTGGTGCTCTTGTCTTTTGGGTTGGTCGGGTTCTTCTTGGTGTGCCGGAGCACTTTAGAGAAGGCCACTTTCATATGCTGCTCCACAGTAGTTAGGTGGAAATACCTGCAAAATAAACATTTCGCTTGACGTTACACGACGTGTTCCTCGAATGTACAACACAGGTGTCTCAGGTCTCACATTTAATTAATAAATAAATAAATAAATACCAGTTTAGTACACTAATACACACACCTCCTTGCTTTTAATTACCTGCATTTATCAGAAAGGAACGTTTTGCACAATCCGACTGAACAGTCACTTAGCTTGATAAACAATTGTCTAAACTATTGAGTTTCTGGCTCTATTTTGCCCCCTGGTGTAATACCGGGGACGAACGCTCTTTCAAATTTTTAATGACTACTGAGAAGCCATGACGTCCAGTGACTCACTTGGTGTTGAAGTACATTAGTGTAGTGAGTAAAGTAGATGGAGAATGAGCTCCCAACTGTTTACACTCCCACAACATTTCCTCGGTCACATGACTGGGGATGATATAACCTGAAAGAAGAGGCAACGAAGCATCATTTACACACAAACGGCAACAAAAATGTGGTTTATGCTTAATGGTTTGGTACCACTGGGACAAACATTTAACAGTCCAGTATAAAAAGTTGTAGTGAAAAAGGTAGATTTATGTTCGCATACAAAAATCAAAACGCAAATGGATCTTTTGGAACAACATTCACCAGCCTCGAAACAAAAGTTCCAGTTAAAGATTTTGCTGCCTGCTCAAGATTCTGAACAGGAAGCACAACATTCAGCACAGGCATGCACACTCACACACAGACAGGAAAAATAGGGCTTTCTTTACCTAGGGGATGGACACTGGGCCTCCATTCTTCCAGGATTTTGTGTAGGCACTGGGAGAAGCGGGAATAGTACTGATCCGAAAAGATATCGTCCACTCTGCCGTTCTCGAACATGTACTAAATACAAAACACACAGGTAAAAATATCAGGCATGAGACACACACAAAAAAAAAAAATACATGGCTTGAGCAAAAAGAAATAAGGCACACAACATACTTTCTGTATGCATAAGAATATGTAATATAGTGCGTCGGGTTCAAACGTCTCCCCTTCTAAGCCACGGGCCTCCTGGGTCATGAGAGACAGAGCCACGTTAAGCTCGCCCACTGAACTGGAGACCAGGTCCTCCCGGAAACGCAGAGGCTGGCGGCCTGCAGAGAGACCAAAAAACACCCACGAGCGTAAGCAATGTGTTTAAAACAATCTATTTCTAGAGGAACAGGGGGCGGATGAGGCTTTCCATCAGCCTACTAAATGTAAACAGATGATCGACAAAATCACTCACGGCCGATTGGCGCCAACTTGTTCTGCTCGTTCTTATCGAGCTCTGCGTTTTTGCGCTGCACCCAAAGCCTCCAGGTCTCCAGGCCTTCCTCTGGCTTTAGCACTGTAGGAAGAAGCAGCTCAGGAGGAGCTTCGGCTTGCGGCTCTGCCTCCGCCTGAGAAGGGAGAGGGAATCGTTAAATAATGGGTCATGCATCAGCTTGTTTTTGTTGCTGCAGGAAGTTTAAGTATTCTGACATCGGTTCTGTTACAGTTAACTCAAAACTCAAACTATACTGGAGGTTTAAGGGCAGATGTCGGGGCAGTCAAGAAATGTCTAATTGAAACACATAACCGTCATATATATGAAAGGCATTTGTAAATTAAGCTTATTTCAGGACTACATTTTCAAAGGAAAGGATTGGTCGTTCTGTAGATCTGATAGTAAATCGATACACAAAACACTGAACTGCATTTTATTCTCTCATTTCTGCCTCGTATGATCCTTACTGTTACAGTGTAACCACCGTAACAGAACTGTTATAGAGACACGTTTAAACAGTGGATTTGATCTGGCTGACAAGTCTAACAGCGCAAACCCGGCTTTAACCTACTACACAGACTTTCAGGCCAAAGCCTCATAGTTTTACATACATACATGAAATAACTGGCATGATCAAAACCATAACAAGGGGCTACAAAAACAAGCCTATTAAAAATAACTCGTCCCATGCCACACTCCAATTTCCTAACCTGCAGATGGAGCTGTTGCTCTTGAGCTTCAGCCTCCTGGCCATGCTGCTGCTGCTGATGCTGCTGCGGGTCCCAGATGTGCAGTGCCTGGGTGGTGCCTGCGTAGCCTCCACCGACAGCCTGGACCGCCACAGGAATGTGGATGTTTCCGTTCATGAACTGTGCTGGGAAGAGAGAGTGCACCACCTCCTCCTGCGACACAGGCACCGCGACCTGGGCTGTACCAACCGCCTCCATCTTGTCTTTATCTTTGTCCTGCACCTGCACGGTGCTGTAGGCCTCCTGTGGGATGGCGATGTGTGCTACACCCTGCTGCTGCTGGTACACCGGGATAGTCCAGGTCTCTCCTGATGCACCCGTGATGGTGCCAGCTGTCGCGGTGCCGTACAGGTGTGCGCTGTCTACGGTCAGGAGCTCTGGCCTTAGCGACACGTAGCTCTGCTGCTGGCCCTGGGGAATGGCCAACACGGTGGCTAGCTGCTGGCCTTGTGCTAGCTGGTAAGACACAACGGCAGGCACATCGACCTTGCGCTTCTTAGCTGGCTGCAGGACACCTGGTGATGCTCCGGCACGACGCTCTGCCTCACGTTCCTGCTGCTGGGACTGAGCTGGAGACAGAGCCTCCACTGTCTGGATCTGGATTTGCTGACCTCCGGCCACGGCTGCTACCAACTGCGCCTGGATCTGGGAGCCACACACACAATAAAAACATCATTTCTATGTATCTACAGGTATTCACATATCATGTGTCACCCTTTTATAGATCGACAGATAGTAATCGAATAGGATTACTAGTGCACACTTTAACAGGAACCTGCTTAATCATGCTATTATCTAAAATAAAAATCATGTAGCAGCAGCGCAATGAATAAAACCGGTTAACGTTAACATTTACATCAAACACCAGAAACGGAAAAAACATCTCCTGGTCTTTTTCCAATCTTCAACCGTCTCAGATCCGCTACAATGTTCGGCATTTCTGCTTTCGGAGATGCTTTTCTGTACACCGTGGTTGTAAAGAGTGGCTATTTGAGCTACTGTAGCCTCCCTGTCAGCTTGAACCAACCTGGCTAATTCTCCTCATCACAGAACTGCCACTCATAGCATGTACACCCCCCCCCGCACCATTTGGTGTAAACTCAAGACCGTGAGTAAAAATTCCTCACGCTCTGATGTTTGATGTGAATGTTAAGCGAAGCTCTTGAGCAGTAGCAGTAGGATGATATGCATTTCGCCTAGTTTCTGTGGTCCAGTGACTTTTACTCAGCTACATGCCATTGGAAAAGCCACAACAGAGAATTTGCTACAGAAGCTAAGCATTTTTCCATGTATTTGTCTCTTCTGTAGTATTTTATCAAGTATCTGGTCCACAGTACTCCTGTTGATGACCCCTCTAGTAGACTAAAGGCATTCTCACTACATATTACTGGATCTGGAAAAAGCTAGATATTGCAAGCCTGCAGGTGACAAAGGTTGCGTCGCTTCATGCCCACAAAATATTAACTACATTAACTATTTGCTTGCGAGTGAGAATGTATGGTTATGATCTTGCCATGTGCTAACTGTGCATTCCGTTTGTCTATGTGGACGTACCTGTTGCTGTTGCTCCTCAGTTAGCTCACCCTGCTGCACCAGCTGTGTTGTAGTGACCCCCGACAGCTGCTGTTGAGTAGGAGACGCCACCTGCAGCAGCTGACCAACTGTCTGACCCTGCTCACCTTGGATCTGCACCTGCGGAAGAAAGAACGTGAAACGGCACAATGAACAGTAGGCCAAACACGAAAAGATAGAGGACAGATTTTTTTTGGTTTGTAATAAGCACAAAAGATTCATGCAGTATCTGTAATCCTCAGCAATGATAGCGTTGTGTCTCAGCCAACAAATCAAGTAATGCCACGTCACATACAGTTGCTATGATGACTTCTGCATGTTTGGAGACAATAACTGGCTCTACAATCTTTTTACGAAATATAAACTTTCCAAACACTATTAGTGAAGAGAGTGAAGGATTCTAACCTGGACCTGAATCTGCTGTTCGGACGCCTGCTGCACAGCTGCAGCCAGTTGTGGCGAGATCTGCGTCGAGGTCACTTGCACCTGCAAAAATAAGACAGTCAACTAGAGAAAACTCAGAATTTTCATTTTACAAGATCACAGTTTATGCTCTTACTGATTTTTAACCCAGTTCTCAAAAAAAAAAAAAAAGGCAAATAAAATAGCTTTGATCACATTATATACATTAATCACTATTACACCATTATCCTAGTGCACACATTTCCAGCAGCTATTAGGTTATCTCAGGTAGCTTTTAAGAGTGTTTGTTTCTTACTGGGCATGCCAGCTCGAGCAGCGACCCTGCCACCTCTGTGCTGTCGGTGTAGATGCAGTTGGCCCCCTGTTGGTACACCATGGTAGTGGTGGTGCCACTGGTCTGCTGGCTGAACTCTTGCAGGATCTCGGGGCCCTTGGTGGCCAGCGACTCCAGGAACTCCTTCATGCGGTGCTGGGGTACGGTGCGAGCCTTCTGCCGCACATACTCGTCGAACGAGATCGCACCGCCTTCGATCGGCTCATTCATGACCGGTCAATCCACCTTGAACTGACTGAAGCCTGAAAGAAGAAAGGACCAGATTGAAGAGATTTGTTAGCACTGATATGAGGGATGCACAAAATGTTTCAGACAGTTTTCTGAGAATGTGCTGATTCTTCTTGACCGAATTAATGTGTAACCTTTTAACGACATGGTACATCGTACAACTGCGAAATATATAGTGATATGCTTACTATATTCTTTTTGACCAAATTGTGCAGTAGCACCGGGTGATAAAGACACGTCGACTTGTCATGTAAAAGCAAGTACAATATTGTATTAAAGGCTATGTTATAATAAATTGCATTTATCAAACCTTTAGAAGCAAACAAAAGATACCCCAGAGTTGATTAGGGTTCTTGCACTTTCATAATGAAAAATCCCATACTTTCTTTTGTGCTTGTAAGCTTTCCATAATGCCTGTTTTCAGTTCTCATTTATAAAAAGCTGCATTTATAAAAAAGAAGCTGCATTAGTGTCAGGTCTTGAGTCTAAAATATTTTGACAAAACAATGTCCATACATCTTAAAAACCATCTTTATTTCTAAACTGTGAAGGAGAATGAATTTCATAGGCACTCATTTCCAAGTTAGATTAGATTGAATTTTACAGCCATCGTGCAGAGTACAATTAAAAAACCAACGAAAAAAAATAAAAGATTTGTGCTACAGCTGTAATTGCACTAAAGGTCAAAACGTTTATGTTAATAAAGTACATAAGGAAAGGAATGCTCAGAGGCTTTGTATAGTTTAGCTGAAAGACGACAGCAGCTGGCTGAATCCCAAACGCCTACTTATCGGACTTCAAAGTGCACTACATAGTGCGCAAAATCCATTACATACGCATCTGGTCCACTTATTAAAGGAACGAGGAGTCATTTGGGATCGTGCCAGCCTTGTACAGTGCTGCACTTTGGACCATTTGTATCTGAAACTAAACTGAACCTCAAGTCATACTGTGACAATAACTGTTTAGCTAAATATTTCGTTTACAGTTCACGTCAGTGAAATTAAACCATTTAGGTACATTGTAGCCGGCAACATAGCGCTAATAAGGTTACCAGGGGCAGATAGATGTGCCCGAGGAAGCAGCTAGCTAATGCTAGCTAGCGTTATGGTACCAAAACAATATTAGCTTGCAGGCTAGCTAGCTTAGGAATTTGTTCAATTAAACCCTCATTAGCGTCTAAGAACCGTACCGACAAGAGCATGCTAGAGAAATATAGGAGGTTAGGTTTATTACTATTATGTGCGTGTGCCAGATAATTACAGAATATAATAATATTTAGTCCAGTAAAGACTAGCTTAGCTTCACTGACATAGCGAACTAACGTTAACTAGCTCGGCCGCGTATCTTGCCATGCTACCTTAAATAAAACCAAAATCAATTTCCGCCAAAACACGCCGTTCAAAAAATAAAAAGCCACCAAAGCGCGTCTTAATTCATTCTGTAGCCGTATCCCGTGCATGATCTGTAGTTATAACATGCCCCGAGGTACTTTTTTTCCTCCATTTAGGAGCACCAAACAATACCAATAAATGATGTGACGTGTGCTTATTGCTTTTACAGATCGCGGATATGCATTTCGAGATTAATCACACCCTTTAACCGTCGCGCGATCGGTTGCATAAAGCTCCTACCGTGTTAGAAAATATAGAAACGCAGCTTCTCGGCTCGCTTGCCTGGAAACAGGATCAATATATTTTGTACAAAAAAAAATTTCCGAGAGAGGCGCGTTGACGGAAGTAGGCCTTGTATGAGAGCGCGAGACCCCGGACTGTCCTGTTCACACAGCGCCGCTTCAGTGGAGCGCGCGCAGCTCCCTCTGCAGGCCCACGCGCACATTCCCACTCCGTGAACGCGCGTTGGAAGCCGACGTGAACGCGCGCAGCATGTGGACGTTCATGACAGGAGAAAAATGAACATTTCTCCTACCGTCCACGTGCATTATACCAAGTCGGAATATCCAGTGTGCAATGTTATTACTAACAACTATTGTTATCAGTAATGATTATTAAATATTATTGACGGTTAAATTTAGTATTATTTATCTGCATTTTTTTTTCTTGCCATCAGTAGTCCCTAATATAGACATCATAGACTACACAGTACACATCATAACATTCCTATGTAACAGTTTGGGTTATTGAATAAGATCTGCCTTCATATTTTTTCCAGGACTGCACAGATATTAAAAGAACAACTGACACATTTTCATCTTGTCGATTAGTTTTAATGTACTGTTTTCAACTAAAGCTGTGAATACTATAAACGCCGTTTTTCTCATTTAGGAGTGCGTATGCCTTTAAGCGCGGCTTTATTTGTTCCAGTCCGCCTTAAAGTGCTAGGCATGTGTCTGTGAGGGCCTCCCCCTGCAAAACGCTGCCTAACTGCGCTCTTAAGGTGGACCGAAACAGATGCGCAATACAAGTGCACCTTGTTCAACACGCACGGCCTACGAAAGAGTTAATTCCCACGGTTTGTGCCTTAACCCTAATATGACCCCCGTCAGATTTTTTTCATGAATGGTAAGTTTTTTGAAACTTTATCAGGAACCACAGAAATACATCAGCTTACGTAACAGGCATCTACAAATTTATTAGTTATTTAATCATTTCAATTTACACACACCAAGGTATATAAAGCCAAAGCAGATGTGTTCAATAACTTGGAATAAGCATTAATGAAAACTTCAGGTAAAACTGTAGCAAGTCTTATCATCACTGATTCACAGTGTTAAGAAGAGAAAAAACCTCTCACTACAGATGTGGGAATTTACAGGACAAACCTGATTATACCAGGTAAGTTTGCATCAACACTTAGCATGTTACACAATGCCTTAAGTTTGAAAAATACCTCCCCTTATCTCATGTAAATATGACCTGGACTATTTTTACTCTATTTTTTATTTGGTATATTACCTTTTTCTGTGCCATACACTCTGAGAACGATTACCAATACTGACAGTGAGTACCATCCCTTGTTGCTGGGGTGATCCCCTGAAACGTACACCTTTTGTACCTCTAGTGTGTAGCTTTTACCTAGAAAGGTGTATATAGTGTATATATAGAGCTTTATTCTAAAATGTAATTACGGTGCAGTTGTGAGCACACTTGTGGCAAGAAAGACATGAATATAACAAAACACAACAACAAAAGAACAGCTGTGTTTATTAGGCACTACAAATGTATCCTTTGAGTTTCCACTTCAGTAAAACTCTTCAAGATATTATATACAGCAGTACCTGACCTAATTTGCTTTATTGGACCTGGTAATTACAGTGTTGACTAGGAATTATCACATAAAAATGACCATTTAATACAAATATTAATATGGGTAGTATTTCATTGTAAACAGCCAATCCCAGCTGACTTCAGGTAAGAGGCAGGGTACATCCTGGGCAGGTCACTAATCTATAGCAGAGCTAACACAGAGACAACCATTCGCACTCACATTCACAATTATGGGTAATTTAGAGTTACCAGCTGACTTAATCGGCATGTCTTTGGGAGGAAAATGAAGCGCCTGGTGGAAACTCACACAGGCAGGGGACATGCACACTCCACACAGAAGGGCCCCAGTCGACAAGCAGGTTCAAACCTAGAACCTCTTTTCTGCACGGTGATCATGCTTACTACTGCACCATCTGGAAAACCCAAACTGGGTAAGGTGCTGGTGGTACTCTAGGACCAGAACTAAGAAACACAGTTGTACTAAATATTTGTTAAAGCGCTGTTCTACAGAACTCCTACTAGTCACAGTGCAGTCCAACCAAAAACCAGACACAATAACAGTTGTAACAGACAATTGCACAGTATGGAATAACCACACTGACAAAAGGTAATGGCATCCCAAAAGAAAGTAAAGATATAGAGATATACAGCATATAGCTCTCAGGGAAAGAGCTGCAGAAGTTACTGCATCAATGTTGAAGGGCTCTTTGAACAACTGAGTCTTCAGACATTTCTTGCAAGTTATGAGGGAATATGCAGAACAAAGAAAGCTAGAAAATTCACTCTACCATCAAAGACGCAAACATATCTGTATCTGGGTCAAGTTCCTTTTGGACCTGAATATCTGATCACAATACTTTATGCCCGTAGCAATTCTAATGACAGGAAAAGCTTTTTTCTTGCAACACTTCCAAATGTCTTGTTTTATGAAAGGAGCATTTAATAGTTCTTTTTGAAATATGACCTCTAGAAGATTCAACTAAACTGTGCAACTCCACAGCTGTGATTTTTGGGCTGTTTCCTTTATCTTTTACTAAGTAAGGGGACAATGTGTTCATGTCCAATTCCAATTTCAAACTGTTTCAGACGTGTGGAACATGTAAAAGGGCACTACTTTTATTACCACTTAGATGAACTCCAAAATGAGCATAAAGCGAAGGTGCGTTGTCCATACAACTCCAGATCAACAACATTGCTGTTCATATAAAACGTACTTCAATGTAGCCAAATATCCTAATTTTGATAAAACTAACAAATCCAAGTGCACTAATTGAGGGTTTTATAAGTAGCTTATTAGGAAACAAACCTGAAACACATTAATTGGTCACAGGTGATTTAGATTGCTATACCACTGATTTCCTTGGGAAACTAATTAAAGTTTACAATATATATTGACTGACAAGGAATGTTGGTTTAAAGTTTTGTTTTAGTTTGTGTTGTTGTAGGTAAGCTAGTTAAAAAGTGTGAAAATGTTGTGGAAAAAGAAAAAATGTTTGATGATAATGGCAATACTGATTCTGAGCTTCTCAGCACTTTCTTTTGAGACCGTTCATAATGGTAAATCAGTTCAGTCTGGTAGACTCATCATTGGCTCCAGCAGAACTAAAAATGACTCCAAGGATGGCATTGTTAAAGTGTATGATGAATATGCTGGATATGCCAATGAGTACCAATCTGATCAGCCAGCGTTAACAGGTACATATGTAATCTAGTATTTGGTATGTAACCTGTTCTTGTCCTGATATTGGTGTAATATTTTTCCTCATGCTTGTTATAAGGGTCCCAACTGGGCAAGTTGATGCTCAGGAACTGGAGTCCTTCAGTGTGGTGTGATGAGGATTCAATGATCCTCTGTATTCAGGGAAGTCGAATACCTAACTTCTTGGTTGAGACACGTGAGTAGTCCTGCTAAAAGGGATGTTGATTGTCTTGCGTCTAAAAGTGAGGCTTTAATAACCTCTGTCTACTGAAGTAGTTTGTCTTGAGCACTTGCAGTAAATTTATTACAGTAAATAGTTTTCACTTTTTTTCACTTATTGTGTCATGTAGGAATTGAGCTATCTTAGTCATATGTTTTATTCCTTGGCTCAATTCTTTAGCTTGACTTAAATTGAAGTCATGGAATATTATGGCTACCTATGGCTGAGTCACTATCTTGGAGCTTAACCTGCAAATATTCTATTACTTGCCCCAAACAAGTGTGGGGTCTATTTTGAGAGGAGGCCAAGCTCTATTATTGAGCATTCTTGCTTTCAAAATGGGCCTACACTCCCTTCAGTTTGAACTGAAATTCAAAATGACATTTTGTGTAGAATAAAACTTTGCTTTCCCTAGGTGAAAAGGGCCTCGTACCGTTAATCCAAATGCCCTCAAAATGTGGCTTTTCCATGAAGAGGGCTCGCAGAGATGTTGCACTTGTTGCCAAGTATGATGGCTGTAATGTTGCACAGCAGGTAACATGGAATTGACTTGCCCACTATGGAAATGTTGGTTGCATGCATTTTCTTAGCCATGAAGAATATATTGTTGCCGTTTATGATGTAGGTTTTTTTTTTAAAAAGTGCCTTTGTGGGTTTTTGTTTTCATCTTTAAAAAGTGTTCTTCAGCAAGTCAGATTGATTGGTAATTGCAGGGGGATACCTACATCCTGCCACTGCGTGTTTTCGGAATGGTTGTGAAGTTGGTCTGTCCTGTGGCTCGTCCTCTCACTACGGTCTCGTGTAGCCCTTCAGCTATGGTTGTCAATCTAGGCATGTCTCCAGATGATGTCAGGCTGAAGGGTGAGTGGTCTCTGCTTTATGATT
Source organism: Parauchenoglanis ngamensis (assembly GCA_030014255.1). Classification (NCBI taxonomy): domain Eukaryota; kingdom Metazoa; phylum Chordata; class Actinopteri; order Siluriformes; family Auchenoglanididae; genus Parauchenoglanis; species Parauchenoglanis ngamensis. The sequence goes on from JAQMYM010000016.1 coordinate 12,221,516, forward strand.
GGATTTATTTTCGTTGAGTAACTTGCTACACAATGTTTGGGGAAGATGCTTTTCTGTGTTCTCTTGCACTGCGAACAATTCATTTTAGTGAATGGCTCATGGCAACCTGTGAACCAAGCTTCCACTACCTGTGGATTTACATTGGAAGTTGGAGGTGGATTGACCCTCATTGCACCATATACAAGCAACTGCTGGCAATTTGAGGTAATTCTGCATTTATGATCTTGTATGCTGGTTTTGTAACTATTTGACTTGCAACTATTTGCTGATTCTTTGTCTTTTTCAGGGTGCTGAGATGCTTTTGTCTATGCAGTATGTGGCTGGGGAGCTGACCTTGTCCTGCCCAGCTGTTCCACTCCCAGCTACTACACCTTTACCTGCTCTCACACACTTCCCACCTACATCTCCAGTTCCACATGTTCCTTTGGGTTATCCTTTTTATGGTTATGTTAGGCCAAGGTATTTCAATTATAGCCCGCTGGGAATGCAATCAAATGCCCCCACAACTACAGCTACCACAACCAAAACCCCAACAACTACTCCAGATACCACCGTTGCACCCAGCAGTGCTGACCAATCTTTGGTACCAAAAATTAATGCCAAATCTTGGTATCCTTGGTTACATGGCATATACAAGCCTTACGCTTATGGTATGCCAAGGTATTTCCTTCATGGGTATCCCAGAACACTCCCAAATGCTGCCACTACAACTAAAGCCCCAACTACCCCAGATACCACTGTTGTACCCAGCAGTGCTGATCAACCGATTTTGTATCCTTGGTTTCCTGGAATGTGCAAGCCTAGTGGTTATGGCATGCCATGGTATTTCTATCAGGGGTGGCCTGGAATGCTCTCAAATTCCCCCACAACTACAGCTGCAACAACCATGACTAAAACCTCAACAACGACCCCAGATACCACTGTTGTACCTAGCAATGCTGACCAACCAATTTTGTATCCTTGGTTACCTGGGATGTATAACCCTTATGTCCCTGTAAATTCACCTGCTGTCCCAGTTTCAGGCAGTGGGGTCAAACAGCAGTACTTGATGCCTTGGATGAATGCCCTCCCTAAGTACCCAGGACTTTAGGCTTAATCAAAGGCCAGGCTCTCCAGTAGTTAACCCATCCACTTTTGTGACCATTGATCAAGTCATTGACCAAGTCATTCCCAAGATAACTTTGCCCTTGTTTTCATCTAGGTTTTGACCCCCCCCCCCCCTTCATCTCTCGGTCCATATCCTACACTCTCTTCTCCTCCCTCTGTTCTTTTTCCTCTCCCTGGCTTGGTCTCCTGGGACACGGTTCGAGTTCTTTAACACATTGTGTCTGCGCACTGTTTACATTAGATGCACTCGAGTGGCCAAAGCTAGCGGAGGAGTGCGCCTGTCAGCTTGATTTATGAGCACATCAAGCAGAGTTTGGGCACGCCAGCTACGACTGACAGGCCCACTTCATTAGGCTGACTCCGGGCTGACTCTGTGGCCTAAGCGTCAAACACGCACGCACACACACACACACTTACACATACATACCGTCAGAGAGACAGGGAGAGAGTGAGAAACATAGGCAAGAAAAAGTTTAAAATCCAGAATTGACAAACGTGAGTGGTAACTGTCTCACACTCGTTCTCTCTTGTGATCTCTCACCTCATGCACATGCCGCTACCCTGACAAGCAATTACAGCTTGCTTTGCTGAGACAGAGAGCGGAGTTCAGGCCTCTATACATTTTTTAATGCATTTTCAAGTCTAGAGTTTTAAGTGGCCCTGTCAGAACTCTGACAGTCTTTTTTTTTCTTGCACTAGTGCCTTATACGGGAATGCTGAGTGCAGTTTTGTGATTTGTATGAAGGTATAAATGCTTAATTGTAGAATCTTTTTTGATTCTTCTATCCAGCTTGCTAGCATGAGTTAATTGACTGAATTTCTTTAAAAAAAATGGCATATTTATCAGTGTTTGCAACCTTCTCTGTTAAAGCCAGCTAAACAGCTAACATGAGTCAACCTGACAGGATTTCTGAGAGGATTTTTAAGTGTTATTTTCATATATGTTCAGACTGCTAATGGGTCCTGGCTAGCTAATATGCACTAACCTGACAGGATTTCTGAAAGCAAGTTATTATTATTTTTTTTTAAATAAATGTTCATAGTTCACAACTCCTGATAACCAGCTAACTAATATGAGCTAACCTGACAGGATTTCTGAGAGGAATTGTAAGTATTATTTTTATAAATGTTCACAATCATATGCTAATATGAGCTAACCTGACCTAACCGTTCTGAGAGGAGTTTTGGTATTTTTTAAATAAAGGTTCTGTTCTCACTGCTAATGGATTCTGGCTAGCTACCACAAGCTAACCTGACAGGATCTCTAAGACGATTTTTAAGTTATTTTCATAAAGGTTCAGAATCCTCACTGCTAGTGAAGGCTAACCTGATGAGATTTCGGAAACGAGTTTTGGATTTCTGACAAGATTTTCTGCAAAGGTTAGCCAGCTAACTAATACCTAATTTTCAGATATTCAAAAATGTTCAAAATCTTCAGTGTTAGCTAGATTGTTAAAAGCAGCCAAACCAGTAGGCGTTCTTTGAGAACATCTTCGAGGTTGTTTTTTTTTTTTTTTTTTAAATGCAGTTCTCTCAATTCATACATGGACTCAAGAGCATGTTTATATGCCCTATTCCAAGACATATGGAAACTCCAACTCCAAGCTACTCTGGTTAAATATACCCCCGGGCTTTCCACGGCACTCAAGACCAGCTTCGGGTTCTGAATTTGCCTGGGAAGGAAAAAAGACGCAGGAGCAACTTTCTTTTTTGCGCTTTCTCGCTTGAGCACCTCTCGTTTAGTCAAGCACAGGCACCACTCTTCTCCCTGGGGCGCCTTCTGCACGCTCAACACGCACACACACAACATACACGCAAACCCCAACCCGGTCTGGACATGCATACACCCCACACACCCCATGTTCTCCTTTCTGCAGTGTTATATCCTATATATCTGTCCTATTATATCTGTTCAGGCTGTTCAATGCTGTGTATTCTGACAGCCCCAAAAACTATAGTGTGAGAGCGAGCTTGTCCGTGTGCCTGTGTATACATGTGTCACTGCTATGCGTTTCTATCAATCAGTGTGTGTTTGTGCTCAGATAACTAGTTGAGCATTTGCCACGCATATGCTCCATCAGTCACGATGTCTGGGCTGCATCTATCAGGTCTTAATCCCGCTTTGCCATTATCTCAAGAGCTTGTTCAATCTCTCTGTCACTTCCGTTCACTCTTACCTTCTACAACACACCTTCAATGCATTATTTTTATATACAGTTTATTAGCACATGTTGTCTTCTAACAGAGTAAAAGAAAAGAATAGAGAAAAGTGAAGTTTTGTGAAATTTGAAAGTCTTTCTTTCTGTCTCATTCCTGTCTAATATGATGGTTGATTATACACACACATACACAAACACACACGCTTGCAGGCACATGTGCACACACACCAAAAAAAAAAGAAAATGGGAATAAAATTCTTTTCGCCTTCTGTAATTGTTTTTCTTCTCTGTGCTGAGTTGACCAAACAAAACTCCCCACCCATACCTCTGCAACTTCTCTCAGAGCAAATGTTATGAACCATGTCATTTTCATACAACCTCTAAAACCTGTCCTGACCATTTTTGCATGCAATTTGTATCTCTGGTAGGCAGCGCACTAATTGAAATGAAAAATGGCCTTGTTGAACTCACTCATTCATAGTTCCTGGTTCATTCATTCATTCATTCATTTATTTATTGTGGTCGTTCTTATAGATTTGCAGTTCACTCATTAATGACTGCAAATATTTTCATTAATTTACTCATTTCTCATAAATAAATTGCTTAATTGTTTCATATTTCACATGCAAAATTCATATAATTAAAAAGACAATAACATGTAAATTAATTAACAACCTCAAATTGTGCTCATGTTTAACATTTCACTAAAAGTGGAATAGGAATCAAAAATTTACTGTAAGTAACACAAAACTGTGTTCTTGAATAAACAAAAAACAAACTACTTTTTCTAGTCACATCTACACTACACTGAGCAGCAAAATAAAATAATAGGATGCATATAAATGTTGAATAAATAAGAAAGAAAAAGATAATTTTAGTCCCAGTCACATGATCACTATCTCATATTTATACTCCCCACCTGTGCAAACATACACACACAGACCTGCAGGAGGATCTCCAAACACGGGAAGTGGTTTGTGTGTCTATTTTTGGATTTGTATTTGTACGGCTATAAAAGTAAAAGAGAAGGTGTGGGTCAAGGAGACAGCCACTGCTAGTGAACAGAACTAAGCTGCGTGATTTTTTATTCATGAGTATGTGTGTTTAATTGACAGAAAAAGTGAGAGAAATAGACAAATAAAGCAAAACAGACAGACAGTCAGGTGTCCTGATTTCATTTGGGCCTTGGATTAGTGTCGATCTCCGAATCCTTTGTTGTGTTATGGCCGGATCCTGCATGTTCCCACTCACCTTCATTAACCAAAGCGGGCCTTCTCCTTTCACGCTGCCTCCACGGACAATTAAAGAGCTCTACAGCTTCGCCAGAGAGCCGTAATAGGGATTTTCCACTAGGCTTAGCAAGCGACGACTTGTAAATTAATACTTAACGAGTATTAGCAATAAGACCTTGCCGAGGTTTGGAGAACGGCTTAGCGTTTTTGAGGGGGAAAAAATAATAATACAAATCCATGCTCCCCTGATGTCTTAAGATGCGTTTAGATCACAGATGAAGCTAAGCTGATGAGGAGAGAATGGAGTCATATCTAGACTACAAAGATGATGACTCTATGAGCTACTCATTATTATTCTGATTACGATGTCAGTAAATGTTCAGTTATCTGAAATTTTAATATCCAAATATTAAACTAGCACTTGGAGTGTGCTAAGTGGTGTGTTAGCTAATGCAGAAAAAGGCACTAGGAAGTGGACTGACTAAGGGTTAGTTGGGAGGGCTCACCTCTTTGGCCTGCTTCCCTGCTTGCTGCTGTTGGCTGAGAAGCTGGAGATGCAGCTGTTCCTGCTGTTTCTTATAGTACTCCTGCAACTACAGCGAGACAAGAGAGAAAAACAGAGTGGGATGAAACTGGATAGTCTTTGAGTAACCAGACCATTATTTTTAAAGCTGTTCTTCAGAGCAGATCACACATAGGAATTTCAACAGATATCCTTGTATCCATGGTACTGTATATTGTCACTATATACCGAGTTACAGAGTTCAGCAGGATTAAAACTACATTCGGTAACTTTTTTTGGTTAAGAATTTAAGTAGTAGCAGTATTGATTCAGTAGAGGAAAAAAAGGGCTGAAAACCCCAAAATATATTCCACAATCATTATGCACTGTACAGCATCACGGATCTACCCCTTATTAATATTTTAGAGCTAGCAAACAAAATGGGACTGACTCTACCAAAGACTAGGTCAAATAAAAGCTGACTCTTCAAAACTACTTATTCTACCAAAACCAGACTTGACCAAAAGCTGACTCTAAAATAACTGACCCTACTCCACCAAAAGCTGTCTCTACATTACAAGCTATTTATCTAGTAAAAGCTGACTCTACCAAAAGTTGACGCTAAAAGAACTGACCTACTCAGCCAAACGCTGACGCTACCAAACGCTCACTCTACCAATGGCTGACTCTTCTTGACAAAAACTAACTAACTCTATCAAAATCTGATTGACCCAAGACTAACTCTACCAAACTATTTTATTGCTATCATCAACCTACAACATTGCTCCAATTTAGACTTCCACACATCTATTATCAACTCATGCACTGATAAATAGCTAAATCTTAACTATTACTCAGTAATAACAGCTTTCAATTTCTTAAATAAAGAAGTCCTTTTTTTGTCCTTTTATTTCAGTTGTGTAATACTGATAATGTGCAAATGAATACGAACAGGACAGTGGTGCACAGTATAACTGGCTTTATGAAAATGTTCTTCTTGCAGTACCACTTTTCTACCAGAGAGGTCTCCAAATCCACAAATGTTGCTAGAAATCATTTGAAGAAAAAATAAAAAAAGAAATAAAAAAAGAAAGGAAAAAACCCATAATACTACAAAGCGCAACATGAAACAGCGTTAACAAGGACGCTTCTTAGAAAAGAGATTAGAAACACAACAAAGTAAATCCCAAAGTTTATCAAGGCTAACAAGGAGAACAAGACCTTTAAATAAATCATGGCTTACTTATATTAAAAAAAAAAAAAACCTTCATCTCGCCTCTCTATACTAGACAAGGCCTGAGCATCGGAAATTGTGAGTAAAGACACTTGAGTGACAACAAATTCACACTATAGCATTGTACCTTCTATCAAAGTAAAGAAAAAAAGCACAATGGACAGGGAGCTTTAAACGGTCATCTTCGTCAACTGCAAGAACCCTGGAGCGAAGATTCTCTGATACACAGCGTAATAGAGAAAGCCACAGCCCTGAGTGATAACGACAATTCTTGCAAAAGTTTTGGCATCCGAAACCATCAAGGTGCTCCTCAAAAACGATTCCTCCCTTTTCAATTTTTCAGTAAAAGCAAAAGCTCCTAGCATTTGTATGGAACCTGTAAATTTTCCTGCAACGTGGCACACTTGACAACACGCAGGCGGGCCTTGTTATTTACGACCCACTCGGCTGTAGCACCTGTCTCATGAAACCATTAAGGACGAGTCGCTTTTTAAGATGATCTGCGATGCCTTGCTGTTCATGGCATTTTAAATGAGTGGGATCGAGTGCTGAGAGTCGATCCTGGATCGGCGTCTATGGTTTACTGGGGAGCAAAGGTGGCTTCGTGTGTATGATTTAAGTGTAATCTGTAAAAATATCAACTTTCAATGACCTCACACATGTACGCACGCACTCACACAGACTACACACACACACACACACACACACACACACACACATCTTAGCCCATAGGTAACAACCTGTAAAGCATATAGACTGACACTTAGTTTCTCAGAAACTCAGCAGTGTGTTTGGCCCTGGGCACAGGAGGAGCCTGGTTAATAAAGAACACGAAAGTGTGTTTACACGCCAGTTACTGATTTAAAGCTCAACTGAACGTGACTCAGGCTTTATACACAGGTAAACACTGCTGTATGTGTGTTATCGCAGGGAAACACTTTGCAGCGACACTCCTTGCCAACTCAGATTACAAGCTTTCAAGAGATGTGTGTGTGTACACATGCATGCATGTGTGTGTTTGGGGCATTATGGGGAAGATTGTGTTTCATTCTTTCAAACAATGGATGAGAGATAGAGAGATTGTAAAAGCCGTGCAGGAATGTGAAAGAAAATACATGTGTTTACCTATGAGGTTATTCATTAATAAATCTAAGGAAAGTATATCTAAACCTTACATTATTGTTTGATTTTTTTTTTTTATATTTTACGTTTATTGCGGATTTCAATCAGTATCGGGGGGAAAAAGGTTCACTGGGCTAATCATTTCGAATCTTTAAAGTTAAAGCTAAACGTGGCTAAGTTTGTTGTGCTGTATACAACAAGAAAAATAATTACCGAAATGAATAAATGCAATGATGCAGAATGGTCAGGCATATTTAAAAACAATGTAAACCGTGAAGGTGAATGTGGTATTGGACACGATAAAAATGCTTCACACTGTTTTTCTTTGTCCGTGCTTGCATGGCGTAAAATGGAGTAAAAAAAAAAAAAAAATCCGATGTTTAGAGTTATAGCACTATCATTTTCCATTTTAACAAGGTGACAAAGAGGTCTTTGACAACATTAATAAGACGTCTAGATTCCGGCTTAAATGAAAGACATCAAATTAAATATAAACCGAAACAGATGTAGATTCAGGGGCAGTCCATGCCCAAGCAAAATTAGACTAATGACAGTCTTTTATAGGCTAACTGACGTCAGACAAGACGTCCTCGTACGCCTCTGGACAGTTGGTGATCGCTGGCTTGTCTTTAACGTGACTGAAGCTGTATATCACGGAACGTGAACCATCGTGGTTTGATTTCAGGTTGTCTTTAAAATCTTGACAATCCCTGAAAGCAGAGCGATCCAAATATACGACTGTACTTCACTCAATTCCCTCCTCTCATTAAGGCTGATCCTATACTTTGACTTTTCTCTGCGATGTCTCTGTTAGTCTCGGCACCCGGCCGCAGCCTTGCTCTACATTTATCTCTAAAACCACTGCCAAACGTTGAACTGTTTGTTTTCCTTCCAAATTATTATTCTGGGGGGTTTTTTTTGTTGTTTTTTTGGCCAATGAACTTCATTAAACTTCGCACATCCTGTGTGAGACAGACCGAGCAGACATGAGAACATGGTAGTGGATGCTGATGGGCACAAAAACAAGAAGAGCAGAACCGTTAAAATAACAATAAGCTTCTGCTTTTTGCTACATGATACTAGATGTGGCTGAACAATTATTCTGGGAATGGGGAATTAGGAATTGGACTGACAATGATTTTGAGAGTACAATACGTGGAGTGAAAATGGTGACCTTTCGGACGATGACTCCATGTCCTTCTTTTTTGAGATTTGTGAGTGCTTATTTCTGTTAAAAACTGAAGCTGGAGATAACCTAACAAATACTCCGAACGCAACTGAGAGATTGTTTGTGTCGGAGGATGATACTTACCTTTTTGCTAAGTAATGAACAAAACACCAGGGATCTCCGCTTTATCCTTGAAGCTCTTGCGCTATCATCGTTTATGCATCGAACAAGGAAATCAGAACTAGAAGGGTGCTCACTCACTAACAGCAATCAATATGAGCGCCAACTGGCCTACAGACCAGAGCTTGGCCTGGAAACCCGTGCCATAAAACTACGCAGTTATTTCTTCGTTTTTCTCTAAACACATCCAAAAGTTTGGAGAAAACGTTCCTCGAGCTGACCCCAATCTCAGCTGCGGCCTAGACACAAACGAGCTGCTACGGTGTACGCTAGGAAAACCTCGTTTCGCAGATTGTATGATACTATCGCAGAGTGTCTCACATCATCAAGCTTTAGTCCGCCTTAAAAAAAAGAGAGTTATTCAGCCGAAGCTGGCAGCTAAACTCTATTTAACGCACTAGAGCCGCGTCAGATTCAATATGTCGCCAATCTCTCTGGACGCAGCTAAAATTTCTCCTCCATGCCTGGCTGGCATCGGCCTCTTCGACCACTCACCCGCTCATTACCCCCTTAATTCATGCCCGCGTGGAGCTCAGCGCTAGGGAGAATAATTAAAAGGATAATTAAGGGCTTTTTTTAATGATTTGATTCAGTGGACCCCTTTCAAGTTAACCGCACGCCTTCGAACGCATTCACCTTAAGACTCCCATTATTGTGACCTTGGCTTCCCGTAACGGCGAGAAGACAGGCGAAAAAAGGAAAAAAATATATATATATATCAGCTGGGCTGTAATTAAGGGTTGGGGGGGGGTGCAAAGGTTAACTCATGCATAAACACACCGAGACACACATTATTAGTATGTTTAATCATATGTCTGCGAACATGCGTATTAGAGAAAAAAAAAAAGAGCATCAGTCCACTTTTTTCTCGCACGTGCTGGGATAAGAACTAGCTAGAAACACAGCGTGTAACAGAGAGGATATCGAGAACACCTTCGCTGTTAAACTGAACCCTTTCGACCTGCTAACGTTTAGAGCACGTATTCGTGTGAGAAAAAGAATTAAAAGAATTACGACATACACTTGTTCCAATCATGCAAAATCTTTTTGGAACAATTTCTGTTCAAACAGTTTGTTTTATGATTAAAATTTGCTACTCCATTAGAGGAATACTTCTGCAAATCTAAACTAATCCTTATCTACTGCGTCTATAGCACACGCGTAATTACCATGGATGTTATTTCAACTGAATCGAAAACATTCCTAAGGGCAGTCGTCGGGGCACCTGCCGAAAGCATAGGTGAAATGTGTTTTTTTATGTGTGTGTTTTTTTTTTTTTTTTTAGTTCTAAATTAACCTCCAGATGTTTCTACGTCGTCTTTCAGAACGGGAAATACTTTGCAACCGGCATCTCGTTCAGACTTCTAATTCTAGGAAGCGAGATGAAGTGGCAAACTGCAGGATGACCTCATTTCTGCGGGAGGTTAAAAGGCCGAGGGGCGGCGCTTGGGGTGAGCTAGCAGCGCTGCGCTAAATATTTGATAGACCTGCGAGAGGTGTTTGTTCTTTCACGTCTGCCTCCGAGGGCCACACCTTTGGACCCCAGGCAACAGCATGAGATAACATGAGGCCTCGGAGTTGGCAAACACAGAAAGAGAGCGAGATGCAGAGAGAAAGACAGAGAAAGAGAGAGAGCGTCTGGCATAAGCTTTCCATGGCTGGCGGCGCACAGACGTGTAGGAGCACGAGCCAAAGGAGGCGTAGTAGAATCTCGTAAATGCTAAGTATATTAAAAAAAAAAAAGAAAAGAAGAAAAGCTACATATACAGCCATCAAAGCGCTCGTTCCCGGGCATGTCTGTTAGGATGCAATCAACCTGCATGATGTTTCAGCAACTCTGTTACATTACATCCCCAAGCAAGTTCTCCACAAGAGCCTTCAGACGAACCGCGCCTAAATATATCGTATACATTTATGGCACACGTACACACAAGCACGCCCATAAAAGACCTGGAAACGGTTGTAGTCATAAAGAGTGTCAGTTTGAGACTTCCTTTGCAAATTTCGATGCCTGCACTGACTTGGCAGACAGACGTAGGGAACTAATTTGCGCTGGAAGTGTGTGTGATTAAAACAGAGTAACGCTGCCTAGTAGATTAAGAGTCTCAATTAAGATGGATAAGGAGGAGGTGTGCAGTAAAACAGCGTGCGAATTAAGGTTTGATAAAAGATCAATGTGTGTATGTGTGTGTGTGTGTGGGAAAGCATGACGGCCAGTTGATTTGCATATACTGGGCATGATTGCAACATATATGCTGTGTGCGTGCGTCTGTGTGTGTGTGTGTGTGTAGTACCTGTTGCAGCATGAGAGCCTGCTGCTGCTGGAGCAGCGCCTGCAGCTGTGGAGGTGAAAGAATTTGCTGCATCTGCTGAGGAGTGATCATCTGCGGGGTCATCATTGCCATGGACACGGGCACCTGACCAATCACAGACAGGGACAACCAGTGAGTGCGTGTGCGTGCGTGCGTGTGTATACACTCATTCAGGCAGTGCTTATTTTGATTGTATGCGGCGACACACAAATGTGTAATCTTGATATTAAACATAATTATGCTGTATATAATATATAATAATGCTACAGCACAGCGCTGTGATCGGAAAATAATCAACAGCCAACAGATGATGATGAGGTTGATCCTTTTCCAATGAAAAGTTTATTCCTCTTACAGTGCAACACTTACAACTCACTGCTAATTAACGTCACATTTAATTTCATGTCTGTTGGAAAACTAAACGCATTTTCCCCTCTCGAACTTCAAATCTGTACAAGATCTGTGTTTTCGTAGGGTAGACACTACATAGTGTACTCTATTATCAACAGAAGGCTTTTTAAGATTCGCCTGCAGGCAAACTTGCATTTTGCTTCTTCATGTTTTTTCGGTGTATCATCTCAGCCATTTATTATGAACAATATAACTGACACAAACAGAACAACACACTGCTGCTATGTTGCTATAAAGCTGTCAGTGGTTAAAAAATCAAGGTGAGCAAATATTCTTTTGGCTAGGAACTCTTATCTGAACCAAACAACTTCAACACACACACACACACACACACACACACAGAGACGCGTTATTATGAGCTGCTACTGACAGAATCGAGCCTTTGTCAAAAATAACAAACAACTCGATAAGATCGCTATCAGGAAACAGCTAGCACCAGTCAGAGAGCACAATTTGCGCAATGACAGTGAGGCGTTAAAACGAGCGGAGTGATGATTATCTTATTCCAAATATGCAGTGAGTGAAAGAGAGATAGAGAGCGAGAGAAAGGGGGGGGGGTTGAGAGAAAAGAGAAAATTTGAGAATGAGAAGGAATTAAAGGAGAAAAAAATAGAAAAGAAGAGCACACGTGAAGCACGTCTGTGGTATGCTTCCTCGAATGCTAGCATCACTGTGCGAGCACACACACACACACACACACACACACACACACACACACGGAGCACAGCTTAGCCGCTCCACGGGGTCCCATTTATTTTCCTATTTACTGCTCAAGGGCCATAACTGATTATCTCTCCGCAACTGCTCAATAAAAATAAAGCTATTTACAGGCGACGGCTGCTTGAAGCCCGAAATATGACAACAAATTACAATCCGCATAATATATACATTTATCTAAATGGCATGCACAACTGGGATTTGGGGGGGAAAAAAAGAAAGAAAGAAAGAAAGCAAGAAAAAAAGAAAACAGGAAGGCTGCAAATATGATCTGGCTTCTGGCTTCATCTGTTTGGAAGCAGTGCTTGAGCGTGCAAGTTAATGTATTCAAAGGCTGAGAGAGAGAGAGAGAGAGAGAGAGAGAGAGAGAGAGAGATGTCAGAGGCAAATTAAATCTGTAAAGGACTGATTTGACTTTGTAAACAAGACGGGCGGTAAATATGAACACACTTGTTCCCTCTCCCCCCTCTTCCTCGCTGTCTCCCTCTCTCTTTCTCTCTTTTCCTCTATCTAAGAGAAGAGGATAAAGGCTCCCTCGCATGTGGTTATCAGTTTGGAGAGTGCACGCGGCGAGCCTTGTCCAATCCTTTATTGTAAACCCGGCATATCGTGATCAAACGAGTCATCCATAACCTAACACACTCAATCATGAAATCCCTCCAGTGAAGGGGAAAAGGGGAGAGGAGACCACATTATGCACTCCCTTAGCTTGTAGGATGCTCGTGCGTGTGTGTGTGTGCGCGTGTGTGTGCGTGTACGTGTGCGTGTGTACGTTTCAAGTGGAAGTGTGCGTCATGTGGAGCCGCTCTATCACGCTCGTGGCGGCGGCAACTTCAGGCAAGTCCAGGCTCACCGCTCTGAAATGATATCATATCTCTGATGGTGATGTCTGGCTGCTATTAAACGAAGGTTAAATATGATAAATGTGTTTGGTGCCAGGCGTTTTGATAGAGAGTCGCCTGGAGGAGGTTTGGCAGCTTTGCTAAGTGACTTCAAGCAAAGGGTTCAAGTGCCTTCCAATTAGATCCTAGCAAGGTACTGAGAGCGGTGTGTGTGCGTGTGTGTGTGTGTGTGTGTGTGTGTGATCCAAAACAATTCCAAGAGCCGACTTTTCCGTTTCAGCACCAAAACACAGCCCGTCTCGAACCAAAAGCTGGTGAAGAAGCAGGATCTCGAGCATCATCGCCATGACAATAATTTAGAGTTACTTACAAGCCATTTCTTTTCTTTTTTAAACAGTTTAATGATGCAGGTTTGGAGATCACTGTTGACATTTTACATACGTAGCGACTCTAAATTCGTCACCTTTTGCCCAATCACAGTAAACGACAGTCTGTGTCAACATATAGTTTCCTTTTTTGCTATTAAATGTTGGTCAAATATGTCTTTAAAGCCAACCATACAACTTTTAGCAACACTTCCTAGGAATCCTGTACTCCTAATGCATTATAAATGTATTGCATTACACTGTATATGTTATACAGCCTCCAGAATACCTTAGACATGCCTCTACGTAACTGCTCATTTAGAATTGACACTGGATACATGCGTATGTTTTTATTTATACACTTTATGCCCATGTGCACCTTACAAAGCATGAATGTAAGAATACATAACACAGAGGCTCTATAACAATGTTTTGTATGTTTTACACTATAAGGCTCTCTGCACTACACCATGTGGCACAGCCTGTGTTATAGAGCACATTATAATGTGTTATTATCATGATGCTACAGTTATTCACTAATGCGTTCTTAAGTGTCACTACACTAAACCGAATTTATAGGATCCTCCATCTTGTTTAATAAAACTCCGGTTTGCAAACTGGTAGAAACGTGGACCGGTTCCCTGAGCAAACACCAGAGCTATGTCAATGGAAACAGCGTGAAACAGAGAAGGATAAGAGAAACAATAAATCGGGACAAGGCCCGAGAAGACCCTGTGCAAGCTAGCTGAAATGGACAGATACGTATATGCGCGAATGTTTGTGTGTAAAAGCACAGGATGACATCCAGGTAAAAGGAAGGAGGTGGGAGTGCACTAGCATGGGAGACGCTTGGCATCGCGCCAATTCGCCGCTTGTCACTGCGACCTGGATTGCAAAACACAACCCTGTAATTAATCCCTCATCGGTGTCCCATTCTGCTCCATACATTTTATTTGATACACACGTTCATTGACGTTTTCCAGTTGTGGGGCACAATAATTACTGGAGTTATAACACCTTCCATCGCAGCGCGCCTGAATGCCGAGTTGTTAAGGTTTGACGCCGTTAATTGCCCCTATAATCTAATCCCACAAAGGCGAGCCCATTACGCCGGCATGTGCAATTCGACACTGCTGTTTTTTTTTTTCGCATGCGAAAAGCGTCGCCATTAGCCTGCTTGACGGCCGCCCGACAAAAAGGCCCGTGCACAATGCCGAATTATATTTTCGTTCGGCTTTGTCTCTCGACGCAAATGATTTCTCTCCCCCCTTCCCCCGCCCTTTCATTCGCGAGCTGAATAGGCTTCGTAATAGAGGAGACTGAAAAAAGCCTCCAACCATTTCAAGTCAGGCATTTATGAAATGAATTTAATTTTTCTGCCCTTTCTTTTTCTTCCATTTTTCCACTGCTATTTTATTTTTTATTTTTAAGAGAAGGAGAGATGGCCGCTAGATTAGTGAGGACCTAGGTGCGAATCGTCACAGTCGAATTCTCCCTCTGCTATAGACAAAAGACATTTGTCATGAGAAAGAACGGCTACAGAGGTGCTCTGTGTGTGGACCTCTGTGCTCAGCACTGCATGTCTGCCCCCGTGGGCTAGAAGGACCCACCGGAAGACAACCTGGCTCTCCTGGCAGCGTGCATGCGCCTCGGTGTGTGTTCAGCTCCAACAGGTTGGTGGGAAAGTAAATAAAAGCAGCAACTGGCTTCCAGACAGGAGTGTGTTGTGTGTATGTGTGCAAAATAGCGTGAAATCTGCAGCCATCGGCAGTGAGCGGCGGGGGTCGGGCACTTTTATCACTGCTGTTTTTATGTCCACCTTTAGACCGAGTACAACAGATGGCTTTGATCTGGTGCAGGGTTAGGACATACACACATGCTGCTACATCAAGGCACACACACATCCACTGACAAGGTGCTGGTGCTGGAGAACAACCGGGCAGCATTTCCATTATCATTACATCATCAGATTTGCACCATCATCAGCAACCGAGGAGGATTTGCTGATTTAGTTCTACTTCGGCCTTCAAACGATTACACACAACGTTGTGAAAGAAAAGATGGACGGTGTTTGCTAATAGTTTGTAATAGTTTACAACCGGCAGTAAAAAGGTCGTTTTTTTTCCGTTCTTTAAACCACTTATTCATAATCACAATTTATAATTTACGAACTATAATTTCTCCAATAATAATCTATGAGGTCATGAAAATGCTAGCATTATTTGAGTTGTCGTTATGGTCATGACTCCTAGTGAGGCTGGTCCTAGATCCTAGACGTTATGGTAGTAAAATCGAACCAGTTTTGCAGGCCAGAGACTCACTCCTGTGCTGGAAAAGTGTGGTGGCATTTTTGAGATTATGCATCAGGAACCATCAAAAGACACCGAACAGGCGGGTAAAAAAGTTTGCGTAAAAGTATATTAAAGCCCACAAAAGGAAATGTAGCAGTATATGAATTTCCTGTGAGTGTTTGTGTGTGTGTGTGTGTGTGTGCGCGCGCGTGCGTGTATGTGTTTGATGGCTACCACCCCCTCGAGCCATCTCTATGAGCATCTCAAATTGTCTCTTAATGAGGCTGCGTCTGTGGCACCTCTGCAGCTTCCCAGTGCCATTAAGATTCACCAGGCCTGTCCACACACAGCACACTACAGAGGTCAACTCCAATCCAGAGAGAGAGAGAGAGAGAGACAGAGAGAGAGATGGTGGGAGGAGGAGCGCAGCAGCAGGGGAGACGGGCATTTGCAGAGAGCGAGGAACAGTAATTAGAGGAGCTGTTTGAAGAGCAAGTTTAACTGATTAACAAAGGGAGGAGAGGGGAAACGAGGGAGCGAGAGAAAGAAAGAGAGAAAGCGAGAGCGAGGAAGAAGAGCGATGCGTCCCAGAGGGTCATAAAGTAAGAAGTGGAGACCGAGCACGCATTTCAATGAGTTCTAATCTCGTCCTCTTTTTTTTTCCTCCCATGTCCTTGATGAATTACAGTTCCTCATACCGACCCGGTCTACTCTTATTAATCAAGACGCCCAGAGAACGACGTGAAGCTCGTACGAACCCCCGCCAAGCCGGACGCTGTGTCCAGATCCTTCCATGGCCTGCGTCTATATAGAGGTCAAACTCAGAACAAGAGAATTTCCTGACAAGTACAATTTAAATATATCACTCCTTGGCACAATGGGCCGTCCGAGTGCCAAGAGGCTCATTTTCATTAAGCTGAAATCGCCCGCTCTTAAAAGAGTTCGGAACGGCGTCCCTACTGCGCTGCTCAACTCTATTATATTCCATTACTGCAAATGTATGCAGCTTCATAATGCCCGCTCACAAATTATAATCCACGCCGCTGTCATGATGACGCCATTCAAAATGATCAAGGATTGGACTATTAGAATTCGTACTACCGTTAAAAAAAGTAGCGAACATTAAAAGTAGGGACACAATGTGGCTCCTGCTGGTGACTCGTTTCTGAAACCTGGAGCCCAGAATTCTCTACTTTGTCCCAATGAAAGATCTAAGTTTGGAAATAATCTACTATTATCTTAAATGAAAAGGTACAGCAAATACAGCGCCAATCCCAGAGAACACCTCCGGTCAGCTTCATAATTATTGGCGCGCTTGGAAAAGTCGGTAAAATCCATTATGAAATTTGTCACATTGAACATGCGAGATTTTAATTGAAGAAAAAAGAAACGGCGCCAGCAAGGACAATTAATGGCAAGAATTTCTTTTGGACAGAATTAGTATCTGAACCATGTTGCTGTTTATATTTGACCCTTTTTTAAGCTCAGCTGAGTGTTAGGAACTCTTCAGTAGTCACCCATGCTTTCCTACTTCACTGGGGTAGAATTATGAGGTGACACAGACGCCAAATTCCCCTAGTCGTTCATCAGCATGGGAAGGATTAGAGAATGCGCGTTAAATGATAAATAAAAAAAAAAAAAAACCTTTGAAGACTGGCTATAAAAAATAGCCATGGGTCTAAATATTCCCATATCTTCCGTCAGTGAAATAATTAAGAACTTTAAAACAATCAGAGCTGTAATAAATCTGCCTGAAAGTGAACGCAAGGGTATTTTGCCAGAACACCTATCCACAGTGCGGAGAATGGTTACAGAGGCAAAAAGTTCTCAGCTGCAGAAGATGGTTGAATTTTAATGGCACCAAATCCACAAATCTAGTCACAGGCACTTGGGACTACTTGGAAGGCATGAAAGAAGATATGTATCGATCCACAAACAAAAGTGCCTGGAGTTCGCTAGACTCCACTACAACTTTGACTGGAACCGGGTTCTATCTACACACCTCTAGGTATGGTGGGGGATCCGAGAACCTTGTTGGGATTCATTCCATCATGGACTCCATAATGGAGCAGATGATTGGCCGTTAGTCAAGAAGCTACAACAGGGTGATGGATGGACCTTTAAGCAGGACAATGATCCAAATCATGAATCCAAATCACAGGATCAAGCTTTTGGTGCCAATGATTTTGATGTGGTTTTATTTTAAAAAATGGCTATTTTTGTGCAGTTTTTAATAAGTTTTTAGCTTTTAAATTAAAGGTTGGAATAAAAAAGACCTCTCGTATTTTCAGCATGAGATTAAGATAATTAACAACAGCGACCTTCATTAGCCATGTTCACCAAGGGTGCCAATAATTCTATAGCTGACACCGAACAAAGACAATGCCTCATTTTCTGCCTCGATTTATTTTCATTTAAGAAAAAAAAAATCGTAAGGCGAATGACGGCGTAGGGACGCGAACGAGGAGAGTCCTTCTCTTCAGAAAAGGTCAGCCAGGCGGTAATGAGCGGTACACTAAATTATGGTATTTAAATAAATGGATGATGAATACATCTCCATCCTCTAGAGCTTTCGCTGCCATTCCACATTACGGGGTAATTATCACACGTAGGGCTGCAGCACACACACACACACACACACACAGAAAAAAGGAGAGGGAGGGAAGGAGAAAGAGGAGAGAAAAAGCCCGCAGCAAGCGTGCATAAAAACATGCGGCTAAACTTTGAACAGACGTGGCGAATCAGCTCCATAAAGCCGTAATTGGGACTGGCTGAGTTCTTGAAAGGTTTTTTATTGCCGGAGAGGAATAATATGCTCGTCCATATAAAGAGGGGGAAAATCTGATAAATGGTGCTTAAAGTTGGTGAATTTAGAGAAGGCCATGAAGGTCTAGTGCTTTAAAGACTGCAAAGGAGTTGCGCCTAGACATCTAGTGTGAATTATGACGGAATCGTGTTTGAGTTAAGGAGTACACAACAACTCACGCAGACTGCACAGAGGTCTCCTCTCACACACACACACACACACACACACACACATGCAGGCTGTTCCAGACTGGGCGGACACAAACTGTCAGATATTGGTGAGGAAATGAATACAACTGTCCCTCTGTGGCATGCTCCATAGCAAGAGGATGAATTTATTGTCTGAGTAATTCTCCCTGATGCACGCTGCTTTAACAAGCCCCTGAGCGTGGCTGATTCTAGTGTGTATTTGTGTGTGTGTGTGTGTTCATGGCTGTGATGTTGCACTGGAACTAAATGGAGAGCGATAGAGAAGTAAGGAACATATAATCAAAATATAAACAGCACACTCCATCTAAATGACCTGTCTTCAAGCTCACCGGCGGAGCTCAGGGACCTCCAGGGGGGAAGTGGATAATTGAAAAAATGACAAGGAAATGGCTAGAGACGGAGTCTCTCTCTTTCTCTCTCACACACTCTCTCGCTCTCACACACACACCTCGGTGCCACACATTGGGTACAACATCCCAGTGCTGTTTATCCCTGTCAGAAAGAATTACCCACCTCACTGAGGGAGAACTGGTCTTTGCTGTACACACACACACACACACACGTACACACATCTCACCCCATTTTCTCCTCCAGCACCCTCCTTCCTTCCTGGTATTTCCCTCTTTCTCTTCTGTTGCTTGTGTTGATAGGCATTATGATCTGTTTATTCACGCTAACCCTTATCAGCCTCCTCTCACTAGGCTCCAGCCGGTAAACAAGCCGTCACATCTCATTTGTACAATCTGCTGTTACAACACTGTGCAGGGGAATACCAAATGTGTTAGATGTAAAAAAAGAACAAGAGAGAGGCCTAAGAAGGATATGGTGGAGAGGGGGTGGTCGCGTAAAGATGGGCATGCATGGGGAGAAAAGATGAAGAGATGCTAACTGTACACTTTTAACTCTTTATGTGCTAGTTAGCAGTGGCACAAAACTGAGCCCAAACTCTGTAAGGAAAAAGGGCTTGCTCTCTGACTAGCTTTCTTAGCTCCAAAAAATTCAGCCGAGTATGCTAGCCTCACAAACAACGGATTTAAGTTAGCACTCGAGCTAGCAAAACTGTGCTGTGCTAATTAATCAATCCATGTTGTTGCTTTTTAAACTCAATGGTAGACTACTCGAACTACTTTCTAAACAGCAAAACATAAAATTCCTTTCAAACATGCCAGTCTACTATTATTGCGAAATTTCACATTTCTAGCATTAGATTTCGCATTCTAAAGTCAGCAACATTCCTTTTAAGCCCTAATGATGTTTTTTTCATTCTTCATTAGACAAGAGATAAATAAGAGTGGAATGATTTTATGAGCTTATTACCATAAGGTATTGGTAAGTTCTACTAAATGAACAGGTTTCAGATACCAAAAAATAAAATGGACGCATCTCATTTTTTTTACCAATTAGCCTGGTTTAAATTCCTTCCATGCATATCCTGCCGAGTGCTTTTTACTCTCCTGCATACTTTTCATTTATATTATAGCCCTTGCACAAAAAAACAAACAAACAAAAGAAAAAAAACCTCTTTGCTACTACTGAGTTCTTACAGAATCACTTATACATGAGCGTCCCAAAATACCACTGACGGATAGCCAAAATGCCACCATTGTTCCTTTGAAAAAAGAAAAGAAAAAAAGACCCTCCTTAATCCTGAAAGAAAAGGCCATAAGGTCACATTGCTCAGGTGGAACCGATGAGGAAGCGGGTCAGCGAGAAGAGAGGGGGGCTTTTAAAGCACCACGGCGCTACCTTCAAACAGGCTGGTGATATTAGCCAGCATGTGGAGAGTGAAGGGTCTCTATTGAGTGGGACGCGCTGCTGTCATGTTAATAACGGCCGTGATGAAAGGCTCCAGGCGCCAGGACCAGGTGGATCCATAAATACAAACTCCCGGGCAAAAGAGTCATGAAGCATGACGTCCCTCTCCGTTTCAGGGGTTAATTTGTCCCAAAATAATCCGCAACCACTTTTCTGGATCCTGCAGTCTTTCTGCACTTCTGTGGGGCCTGTCTGCGTGTAGCAGTGCTGTAGGCCGGCTAAGCAGAGCTACACAAAGTAATGAGAGCCAGACACTGGAGGGATCCACGACTGGGAGAAAAGGGGAGAGGAATGCAACCGTTCTGAAGTGTCCAGGGAGCACTTTTGTGACAGCGTTCGGACAAATGTAAAAGCAGCGCTTGTGTGAATGCCCTGAGCAGAGCAAGTTCAAGTGGAAAATCCACCCCCCGCCCCCCCCCCCCATCCTTTTCCACCTCCTCCTCAAACTCTCCCCCCTCCCTCTTCCATTAGTCTCTTGCTCGTCACACACACATACACACACACCCTTGTGCCTCTATCTAACGCCCCACTGCCCCAGAATAAAAATGACAAAAAATTTCCAGTAGAACACAAGAGAAGCGGCTGACGCTGGCGGGGGGAAGCATAAAAGCCCCATTATCGACTGGCCTTCATTGCACATTTCACTCATGTTTCAGCTTAAAAAAAATGGACTTTCACACTCGGCTGCGCCAGAACCCAAACTCCGAAACGGGCACCGTTGCCCCGCACTGTTCTCCCTCCATGGCTTCTGTCGTTCGTCACCCTCCCCACTTTTTTCCTCATTCCGTCAGGCCTTTTTTTCAACCCTTCTCTCTTCACACCAGTGAAAAAAAAAAAAAAGAAGGAGAAAAGTTCCAAGTAAGCACTTCCACTTAATGGACAAAAAAATGACGTTTAAGGAACCAAAAGTTCAAGAGAAATGGGAGCATATCAGCAGCGGATAGCTTTTCTTGATCGCTCTGTATGGGTTTAAAACACCACTGAAGAACACTTCACAGAACTTGGACCAAAGTGGACATCTCCATAACAAAACTTCTCCGAAAAGTGTTTGGATCACCACCAAGAAAAAGGAAAGCAAAAAGGAAACAAAGATACAAGATACTTAGCAGGGTTAAAGTACTTTTCAAAGTTCGTATTAGCAACGCTACAAGAAAAAACAAAAAAAACACAGCGTGTTCGGCTGGCAGTAAAGAAGTGAACTAGCATGTGAAAAAGCAAGAAGGGAAAGGAGAGGGGGATGCAGAAGATGGGAGAGGCGTGCCAGCTGGCGACACACATCTCTCCATCAGCTCATTTAAATGTGGCACTCTGTGTGCACAATAGCACGATGGCAACGCAGCTCCTCTGTTAACACGCACAAGAAGGAAACTAATTAGCATGTCTCTAATGAGTCTTTTCATTATTTTAATTAAATAAGGGCCTCAATAATACATGAAAAGAGGACTTTTTTCCCTTTTTCAATTACCAACTGATATGTGGCTGCAGCCACGTGCGTGTTTTGTATATGTCTATCTGTGTGTGTGTGTGTGTGTGTGTGTGTGTGTGTGTGTGTGTGTGTGTGTGTGAGAGAGTGTGAGAGTTGGTTCAACACTGGCACACGCTGTACACACTTCCTCTGCCATGACAACACATATAAAACCTTGATGTTTAGTTTATATTTGACAAACAAGCTAATGTCATATTCTATAACTCAATAACAGCGGGAAAATAGCGTGCTTAATGTATCAAAGACAATTATTAAGGACAAAGCTGTTGAGAAGAAAATCCCTATACAACATCTAGACAGTCCAGAGAGAAGACTTGGCCAAAATCATGTGGAACATCCAGACAAAAGGCTGGCTAATGTCTCCTTTGGAAAAGAAGAGGAAGGGGGGAAAAAAAATCTAATTATCAGGCAACAAAAAGATTATTATTCGTTAGGCTCCATTTGCATCAATGAAAAAGCTGTGCGAGGAGTTAACCCGAGTGGCAGCCATTTTCTGATGATTTGTTGCCTGACTCGTGTCCTGTCTGTCATGTATGCTTTTTCCCTGCACCTCGCTCAAACGGCCAGGTCACACAACTTTTACACATTACCTTAACTGTGACTCAATGATTGCTTTAATTACAGCGTTTATCTCGCTTAAACATCCAGGCTGCTCAAAAGACCCAAACAAACATGACAAATAATGAAGACACAAACAGACTGTTTAAAAAGCTGTTCACCCCAGCAAGAAGCAATACACCCTGAGGTGCTGTTGCCTCTCAGTCACATAAATGAAAAAAAAACTTTTAAAAAAGTAGTTATAAATAAAACACTATGTGCCCACAATTAACCTGCTCTTAGTACCAACTATTACTTAGCTACTATGCTGCTAGTCAGCTAATCTCTATGCTAAGAGCCAGAGTTAGCTATATTAATGAGCTCGTGATTAGCATGTGATAGTACAGCTGCACAGCTAACAAAGGCTATTACATTTTTCATAGCTTACATGTCATTCATACCTCAGGAACACTGTTAAGGATGTTAAGTTCCCTGGGTTTTGCTAGCTAAACAGCTAAAATTACCTCAGCTAGCTTTGCTATGCAGCTTGTTTGGTCTGAATAAGTTTTCATGACCTAGATATGTATCCTAGAATATCTAATACAGCATGTGCTGTCAGTATGGTATAATCTGTCAACATCTTGTAGTCATATAAGATATTTTTGTATGCAATGTTAACAATTTGGTTCTTTGTGTAGAAACTGCTTTTTTTAAGTATATCAAAGCATTCATCTTGAAAATGATGTAAGCTGTAAAAATCTTGTTTTGTTGTATGGTTGTTAGCTAGGTTATAGACAATAATTTACATTTAGTATATAATACATTTATCTCCACTACTTTCTTCATTCAAATATTAAATTTGATATCAATTTGATATTTCTGAGCCTCAGAGCCATAGCAGAATGACCTAGCGCTTAGCAACATAGCACTAAGCAATAAAACAAAACCCATAGCTTTATACCTGCATGCCGTTCAGCATCATAACATATAAACATGTTTGTATATTTTAGGGTATCCTAATGATTCGTAATTTTAATGGAGTGGGCTTGTTGGGTGAAGGAGACAAGACTTGTCAGTGCAATTGGGACTTGCCTTGCAGGCAGCTTGGAATTTTCAAATTACAAACTGCTCCGTAAGGTTAATAAGCACTGCGTTTACTCGCAATCTATAAAGTCAATGATATAATAAGGCCAAAAAGATCTGGACGAGCGTAAAAGGAAGAACAGGTGAAATTGCAGCCCAGTGTGATTATATTCTGTATATTCAATACTGCTGTGTGTTATTGAGGTAAGATCCCGATGGTACAGTCAGTTGCTACGTTTTAATGTGTATAGCTTTGAATTCACTAACGAATCTAATGAGGGATTAATCATTAACAATCCACCACCACTGACTACAGATCCATCTTTCTGACATATGTGAACTCTCTGTGCTTATGCACACACACACACACACACACACACACACACACACACACAGAGCAACTGTCACAGAGAGGTCTTGTAAAACTGTCTCCCTTTTTTCACCCCTTCTTCACTTTGCCTTAACTCGACATGCCTGCTGTAGCAAACTCCGGCCTGGAGTTCAATCTAATTAGTGTGGTTTGTTAATTAAATGAGCATGCCACTAACGAGGTAACCTGCTGTTCCTTGATAATGTTAATTACCCTGAAGGGAAAACCTCTCAACACGGCCATTTAAACTGTCAGTCCACATTCCCCGCAGGATTATTGATGATTTGAGAAACTGAAGGCTGATCTTGAGCACTACTTTGCTGGTTGGCTCGCTCCCCACCCATTCATTTTTCACCTTGTTGACCAATTTTTTTCCTCTTTTTCTCCTCCTAGTTTGAAGGTGGTCTCTCTCTCTCTCTCTCTCTCTCTCTCTCTCTCTCTCTCTCTGTCTTGCTCAGTTTTAATGCAGTTTTTGTACTTCAACAGGTTATCACTGTGGCTCTACAGATATGTCTGCTGTCTAAATGCAATATGTCATGTTTACCACATGCTAAAATATATTTACACACAATCAGATACTAGAGCAAAGGTCTTAAACTGGCCTGTAGAAATCCTTTTTTCTTACCGTGACTAATGTTATAGTCCACTCAACACACACAACTCCAGGACGGCAAACTAACGGAGAGACACTTGACACTTCAAGGAGAGGTTTAGGAGAGGTGGGGAATTTGACGAGAGTCACAGGAGACGAGCAAGAAATTCAAGTAAGCGGTAGATTGCTGCTCTGTGCCTTGGTCAAGAGCACCCAGTTTCACAGCTACTGAACTACACTGTCCCACTTAAACACACACACACACAGACACACATACACACACACACACACACATACTGTGTGTGCATGTACAAGGTCAGGTGGAAGGGGATCCTTCACTACAGCTAACCTCATGCTCACAGAGGGAATTGTGTTTGGTCTCCAAGCACTGCCTATTGTGTGGCTCTTCAGTACAAAGAGACACATTCATTTGACTGCTTTTTAATACAGTACTGAGAGCTCAAGAGACAGAATCACTGAGGGAGAGAAAAAGAGACAGTAAGAGAAAAAAACAAAGGCGCTGTAGCAGGCAGTGGAAATTAGACTAGGTTACAGTTTGTTACTGAGTTTTATATTGAGCTGGGAGTGTAAATTAGAAGCTGGATAAAAGGAAAGACGTCTGTAAAGAAGTGTGTTTGGCAGTGTGTGTGCATGTGTGTGTGTCACCTGTACAGGGCTCTGTTTGACCTCGTTACTGCTGGGCGAGCTGAGTCCTGTGGCCTGTTGAAGAAGGAACTGGCGTGCTGCCTGTAGAGCCTGTGGACATGGGAGAAAACGTGTGGTGGTGAGTGTTCATCTCTCTTTCTCACACACACACACACACACACACACACATGCACAGCTTAAATCTCATCAAAAATCACAGTTGGATACATTTAGCATTGCACTACCCATTTAAAACCTATCTATCTATCTATCTATCTATCTATCTATTGTTCAGTGCAAAAGTTTGCACCCCCCTCAAACAAAGAAATTACTTTCATCACAACATTTAGTGTGTTAGGTTTCACAGATGTTCCTCCATTATCATCATTATATGTTAATTTATGTTACTACTTTCAAAAAACAAATTATTTAAGCTACGTAATAGAACTTTAAGGACAACTGATTTAGCTTTACTCTAAAAGCTAATTAAAGGCACCACATATGCACATTCCTAGGTAAAACATGCATACTAAAGGTACAAAAGATGTACCCTTGATTGTACCAGCCCAAACGTTTTTTGGTACCTTGATTTCTGAGAGTGTATGTATGTTTGTAAGTACATATCTATCTGTCTATTGCACCTGTACAGCACCATCCTGACAACAACTCCTATCCCAGCAGCACAGGGTGTTAGCGTCTGAACAGTCTGCGTCTGAGCTCAGGAATTTTAGTTACCCTGTTTTTGTTTGAACACACCAAGCCGGGGGGCAGTGGGCCAACGGCAAAACATGCCTCTCCAAACAAAAACACCAGGCGGCAGTAAATCAGGGGGCAAAGCATACTTTTTGAAGAGCGCCATCAGGATGCACATTTGCTTCCTGGCTCCAAAGAGAGGGAGGAAGGCTACATGGTAAATATTGATTTATGAAAAAAAAAACGTGGGGCCAGAACACCAGTTCACAGGAACAAAAAGAGTAAGCATTACACTTTAAGCTGACATGCTGAGATATAGTTTCTGGTGAATCTACCAACACCAAGCAGATCCTCAGCTCTGCTGTGGTACGTATATAAACTCAGAATTCGGTGGATACGCTGTTGGCTCATGTCAGAGAGCAAAATTAAAATGACTCCTTAAAATGGAATGTACTATATTCCACAGGTCTCCTTAATGGAGATGAACTAAATTATCTAAATGGTCATTGCCCCCCCCCGGTACATTTAATAAATAAATAATTAATTTACATGAACAGTAATGAAGTCCCTTTGAAATATTGGACACCCACTGTTGGGTTAATCATGATATCAATTGCAAAAGCACTTATATGTGTGTGGGTGGGTGCATTGTGAAGTTAACAGCACTGCCCTCTATATAAAATGCTTATTCTTTTAAAAAATATGAGTGTGACAGAGAGGGGGGGCATCATGCAATCAAATATATGGCCTGCATGATGAAAACCATCTGCTGTATCAAGAGCACTTGTTACTTTTGCTGAGGTCGCAACTGAATAGTGCACACACATGCATGTAACACCCACACGCCCCCTCCACCCACCCACACCCTGAAAAAGCCCCTCCATCCGACTGAATAGGAATCATGTCCCGTCAGAGTCTGACCTCAGCAGTAAGCTTTACAAAGTGAAGTGGACTAAAAACACCTCCCAGTCTAGCCTTGGCCAGTCCAGCTGCACACACACACAACAGGCATGTGGTGGATATTAAATACCCCAGATATGACCACATATGTATGTGCACTTAGGCACTCATGTACAGGCAGACACCAGTGGTGGCCTGGGACTAGATGGGATCTGGCAACAATAAAGGCTAATTTGGTCCAA
Organism: Parauchenoglanis ngamensis; assembly: GCA_030014255.1. Classification (NCBI taxonomy): domain Eukaryota; kingdom Metazoa; phylum Chordata; class Actinopteri; order Siluriformes; family Auchenoglanididae; genus Parauchenoglanis; species Parauchenoglanis ngamensis. The sequence goes on from JAQMYM010000016.1 coordinate 12,248,536, forward strand.
ATTACAGCACTGATTACGACACGTTCTTAATAAACCGGTCATGCTGCTAATAAGCGCAACTATTATCTTGAGGTGATCTCTGTCTCCTCTTGGCCTTTTCAGCTCCATTCTATGGGTGTGCTTGATAGACTAAGAAAAATGTGTGGTCAGTGCCTCAGTGCTTCTGTGCTTCATCAGGCTGAACTGAGAGCAGCACAGGGGCAGAGGTTGGGCAAGCCAAACATGACTGGAAGGAGCCGGGGTTGTCCCGGAGTCTCGGGCGCTGAAGCAGTCATCTCCCCTGTGGAAACTACAAACAGGCTCCCCGTTCAGGGTGGATGAAAAGCTATTGGATTAGTCTTGACAACGTACAAACTTTGGACGAGCTGAGTAAACTTAGACTTGGAGTTGGAAAGAAAACAATAAGAAAAGAAAGTCTTGCAGCCAGAAACCCTGCGAAAAAACTGACATCCATGTTGACTTGATTTCCTTTGCTTTCTGCTTTGTCAAGTCTTTGATATAAGTCTTTGAGGGAGAAACTGTGTCGTACAGTGACCTGTGAGTCTTTGGCCCTCCCTCTGCATGTCCTTCTAAAGCCTCATGGCATTCACCGGCGCACGCTGCACCTTTAAAGAAAATATGAGAGAGGCGACGGGTGGCTGGGTCCAACAACAGCTCCATTGTACTGCGACGTTAGACAGGTTTTATTGCAAAGAGGGCGGGTGGGTGCTAAGAGAGAGAGAGAGAGAGAGAGAAAGGGAGAAAGAGGGGAAGGGGAGGGTGAAGAGGTCAGCGCCCAGCTTGGAGGCCTAAGCTGCACTGTGTGTGAGTTCTCCTAACTTGTCATCAGCTAAACCAACCCCCCACCCTCCCCCTGTAAATCAACACTCCTGACATGGGCTTTAATAACAGAGCATTTTTTTTAATTCAGCAGGGTGGGGGGACTATGTGTGGAGGGGGGTATTGCAGGGTACCCATTTTCTTTCTCTTCTTGCCCTCCCTGTAGGTGCAGAGAGGCGGAACTCTGGTATTCACTTGAAGGTCCATTTATGGAAAGTAATGAGGAAAAAATTATTTTTGGCATATGCGCCTAGCAGTCCGTAGTCTCTCCATCTTACTTCCCATTCTAAAAGCAGGGGTGCAGCATCTACATGTGGTCCTCATCCACCAAAAACAAAGTCTTTTTGCCTGTTCAACAGGCGTTCCAAAACAAGGCACCAAGACACACAAATAGGGCATGATTGGGCGCCTCTTCCCTGGCGGGCCCAAGTTCTATTCATTAGGCTCAGGTTGCTAAAGCAAACAGTGCAGGGAGGTGATGAATCTGGGCAAAATGTGGGGTGTTCTCTCCACTCTACTCTCTCTCTCGCTCTCTCTCTCTCTCGCTCTCGCTCTCTCTTCCTCTGCTGTAAATCCAAATAGAGCAGAGTTGGCTTGTCTGTGTACAGGTGGGCACCATATGCTGGAATGATCCATCATCGCTGACAGAGGACCA